>CM053600.1:158396884-158423407 GCA_028646575.1 Pseudocheirus occidentalis | reverse complement strand
TCTATCATCTGTCTATCTATCTATCATCTATCTATCTATCATCTATCTATCTATCATCTATCTATCTATCATTTGTCTATCTACCATCTATCTATCTATCATCTATCTATCTATCATCTATCTATCTATCATCTATCTATCTATCATCTATCTATCTATCTATCTATCTATCTATCTGTCTGTCTGTCTGTCTGTCTATCTATCTATCTATCTGTCTATCTATCTATCTATCTGTCTGTCTGTCTATCTATGTCTGTCTGTCTATCAACATTATCTTTCTATCCATCAATATCATCATCTATCGTCTATATTCATCATTATCATCTATGATCATTATCTATCATCTATATGTCAGTCAATCTATTATCTTCTATCTATATATCTACCTATGTATATATGTATCTATGCATCTATATGTCTATCATCTATCTATCTATCTATCCATCTATCATTATTTTTTCTATCCATTATCATCATTGTCTATCATCTATCTGTCCATCTATCTAATCTATCACTCATCTACTATCCATTATCTTCTCTCTCTCTCTCTCTTTCTCTTTCTCTCTCTCCCCCTCTCTCTTTCTCTCTCTTTCCCTTTCTCCCTATCTCCCTCTCTCTGTCTCTCTCTGTTTGTCTCTCTCTCTCTCTCCCTTTCTCTCCCTCTTTCCCTGTCTCTCTGTCTCTCTCTGTCTCTCTCTCTCTGTCTCTGTCTCTCTCTCTCATCTATGTCTGCCTGTATTTCTGTTGGTCTATCTACCTCTTTAAAACTATTAAAATTTGGTTTACTTAGGTTCTACTGTGGTCAAGGCATGGTGTTAAGAGCTAGAGGTACCAGGAAAAAAAATGACAGCTCCTTCACTCGAGGAGACATTCCACATGTACACATGACACAATACAAGGGAAACTCTGATAGGGCCAAAGGTGAAATTAAGTATAAAAGGGGCAAAGGAGATAATGTAAGTTTTTAAGTAGAATGGACCTTAGAGGTCAGCTAGTAAACCAATTCATATTACAAGTGAGGAAACTGAGGCAAAGATAAGTTAAATGATTTACCCAAAGACACATGGGGAACAAATCCTCTTTGAGTGAATCCAGACTTCACAGAACAAATCCTTTGGATTTGTTTTGGGATGTTTGGATTCAGGCAAAGGGCACACTTGAAGACCTAGAGGAACATATGTGGCCTCAAAGCCATAAGTTTCCCACTCCTGTTCTAGAGCACATCCCACTGTAAGGTAAGGCATTCTTTTAAAGAAAACTTCAATACATAGTAATATTTTTAGTACTCCAAAATGTAAATTGTTGAATGTAAATCTTTCATCAACATTACCACTTCGACAATATTTCATTAGAATAATATGCGATTGGGGCGGCTAGGTGGCACAGTGAATAGAGCACCGGCCCTGGAGTCAGGAGTACCTGAGTTCAAATCCGGCCTCAGACACTTAAAACAAAAAACTAGCCGTGTGACCTTGGGCAAGTCACTTAACCCCAACTGCCCTCCAAAAATAAAAATAAAAATAAAATATTAAAAAAAGAATAATATGCTATTTATTAAATATTCCCAATACCATTAGCCACCTTCTTATATCCCTGGGGAGTATATTTGCTCAGGCTGGGAACTCCTGTTTATGAAAAAAAAGGGAGAATATTTTAAGATGGTGGCACCTGGAAAGAGAAACTTTTGCAGAAGGGTGTTATTTAATAAAGCAAAAGAACTAAAAGCCTCTCAAAGGGCCTGTGGTTAGGGTGGAGGAGAGAAAGAAGGGAGACTTTTCTTTTTCCTCCATCAGGCTCAAGGAACCCCATTCTATAGCCTTGCTATTTTTATGTTCCCTTTTCCATTGTCTGTTGATATCTCTCTGACTCTTAAGGGATTGTCAAGGTCTTGTTTCCAACTGAGGCTATGCTGGGATGAAAAATTACTAGATTCTAGAGAGAGGATAGACTCTACCTGCTTGATATATTGTAACACCTGGCAGTCTGGTTGCAAAGGGAAGGGCCTTAATCATGTCAGAGTCATGATTGGTACTGAGTTTTTATGAGATTATGCAGAACAAAGGGTATGAGCACCTTATTCATTAAGAGGATTTAAGCAGAAATCTCTGGAGGAAGTGAGAACTACCAGGGAAGGATGCAACTTCAAAGCAGGAAAGCTTCCATGAAAACAAAACAAAACAAACTTATTAAAAGTCTAATGGGTGATTGGTGAGATTCCCACATGGAATGCTCTCTGGTGGGTGGGAGACTTTATTTTTAATATACAGAAAAAGAAGCATGAACCCAATCTTTTAAGCCATTTTCAATTTGTAATTTTATGAAGTTGAAATGTTTGGCTTTGGGGAATGAGAAGGATCTTTATCATGCTAATAGTGACAATTTTTCTCTTAATTAGCATAATTTCTATTCAACCTCCTACTGGCCTTGGAAACTTGGTCGTTCTGATGTCTTGAGTATCTCTTATTTTGGAATGACTCAGTAATCACATGAAAAAGGCTGCTTGAGTTGATCTTTAAGGCTGCTGTTCCAATCCATGTGGGCAGTATCCCTCTGGCCTTAGCACAGTGAACGGCAATAGATTTGTATCAGAAATTAATAGTCTGAGAGTAATAAGGTAGGATAGTTCAATGAGAAGAGCTCTAGACCCAATGTTAGGAAGCCTGGTATAGTTTAGATATTCCTTAGGTAGAAAAGTTCCATAATCTGAGCCTTGGTTTCCTTCTCTGCAAAATCGAGATAGTAAAGCTTGCCTTAACTACCTCTCAGAATTGTTGTGAAGCAGGTACTTTATAAATATAAATATAAACTTATGTAATTACGAGTTATTATTTGGGTTTGTATCCTACAAATGAGCTCAAAGGCAGTGCAAGCAGAACCATCAAACATGTATACATGGGCTGCATTTGACCTACGACACAGCCAAGTATGCCCAACCAGATTAAAATTTAATTGGAAATATTAAGCAAAATCAAATAAAATATAATGAAACATAAACAATATTCATATGTAGTTTTCTTAGTCAACATGTGTCTTGCAAAGATCATTTTGTGTAGTAGCCCCTGGTTGCTTGTTTTTTGCTTGCGTATTCTTTTTTTGTTTTGGGTTTTATTTATTTATTTTTATTTTGAGAATGCTGGTATAAGGGAGAGAACACTGGACTTATCATCAAGAAGACCTGATTTCTTCTTTTATTTATCTATCTGTCTGTCTATCTATCTATCTATCTATCTATCTATCTATCTATCTATCTATCTATCTATCTATCTATTTACTTATTCATTTATTTATTCATCTATTTATTTATTTATCTATTTATTTAGTTATTTATTTGTTTGTCTGTCTGTGTTTATTTATTCACTTATTTATTTATTTATTCACTTATTTATTTATTTTTATTATTTTATTTGTTCATTCATTTATTTATTTATTTATGCATCTATTCATTCATTCATTCACTCATTTATGTATTTATGTATTTATTTGTTATTTGTTTGTTTTCTTGTCTACATCATTCATTTCCACAAGATTTTGAGTTACAAATTTTCTTCCCATCTTTCCTCCACCCACCACCAAAACAGCCATCCCACTGTATAACCCTTCCCTCAATTTGATCTCTCCTACATCTCCCCACGTTGCCCATCTGACTTTCCAGTAGAGTAAGATGGATCTCTCTACCCCAGTGCCTGTATATCTTAATTCCCAGTTGTATGAAGTTAATAATAATAATAATAATAATAATAATAATAATAATAACGTATATATATACATATATATTTTACTATTTGATTACAGAACTTTAAATACTAGATTCTTTCCCTTCCTCCCTCATCACCCACCCCCACTGAAAAGACAAACAATTTTATGTAGGCTATACATGTGTAGTTAGGAAGACCTGATTTCAAATTCAATATCACGTCCTTGCTGCTCATTGCTTGTTTTAGAGACCAATGTTATTCATGCAGTGATAATTTGATTTGTCCATGGATTGGATTTGAAGCAGAGTTGTACAGAGTAGTCAACCTCACTTTCTCTTCCAGAGCCACCGAAAGTCCAGTGGTAAGACAAAAGTGAAGATGACCAGCAATAGCCTGGGGATACAGTAGATGACTTTGGTGCCTTCCATGTATGTGACCCTGGGCAACTCATTTAACCTTTTTTTAGTTCTAGTTTTCCTCACATGTAAAACAAAGATGATCAAAAGAAGATAGTACATGGTGAATGCTTTGCACATCTTCAAGGGCTACATTAGTGGTAGCTATTGTTATCTTTGTGTATATACATGTATATCTTTGCATGTGTGTATATATGCATACCCCCATGTAAATATATGTATGTAGTATATGCATGCATGCATAATTTTTTATTCCCCAACATTGGTTGAAATTACCAAGAATTGGTATAGTACTCATTCTGGACACTGTTGCAGTGGTTCTCAACCTTCCTAATGCTGCAACCCTTTAGTATAGTTCCTCATGTTGTGGTGACACCCAACCATAAAATTATTTTCGTTGCTACATCATAACTGGAATTTTCCTATTGTTATGAATCATAATGTAAATATCTGATATGCAGGATGTATTTTCATTGAATATAACCCACACTGATCTATTGTGAGTTAATTGAAGCATGCAAATGTGGAATGAGGATCAAAGGTTGAAAACATTCAACAAATGACAAGAGAGAACACATTTGAGAGTGTAAGTATAGCAGCTTGTGACTTGTTCAAGCCTTTCTCACTTCCAAGGCATGACAAGATCAAGGGTAGTTATTTTTCAAATAGGCTCAAAGATTTCAGGAGGTAGATAACAATGAGGTGGAGGACAGGGAGGAAGATAGTGATAACTAACATTTACAGAGTTGAAAGATCTGTGTTGACTCCTTATTTTATGGAAATCTCAGTAAACCCATCATAGAAATGCAGCTCCGGACTATGTTTCATCCTTGATCATTAATTGTATATTACAAATTAGTTATCTTTTCTATTCTGTTCATGCATGATGTGGAATGTATTGCATATATGGTATAAAATGCTGTTCTAATACTAATTTCTGCCAAAATGTTTTGCATTTTTTCCAGTAATTCTTGTTTAAAAAATTATTTCTATCTAGTAGTTTACATTGTTGTGTTTCTCATAAACTAAATTGTTTTTAACTTCATCTTATTTTCAGCTGTACCTGTTTCTTGTTTATCTAGTGTGTTCCACTTGATTATTTTTCTTTTTCTATACCAGCTCTAGTTAGTTTCAATGAGTCCTGTTTTATAATATAGTTTGGAGTACAGAGCTGTGATATCCTCTTCATATGTACTCTTTTGCATTATTTCCCTTGAGATTCTAGACCTTTGGTTCTTTCATATGAATTTCTTATTGTTTTGACTAATTCTGTAAAGTACCCTCTTGGTAATATAATTGGCATGGTAGTAAATCTTTAAATTAATTTAGGTAGCATTAGCATTTTTATTATACTGGATGACTTTAGGGACTAAGCAGGAATACTATCTCTCTGATTTAATTTTTTTTCTCTGTACATGTAAAGAGTGTTTTATAGTTGTATTTATTTATACAAATCTTGGGTGTATTTTGGTAGGCTAACACTCAGATAGGTTATGCATTTCGCAGTTATTTTGAATGAAATTGATGTTATTATTTTTTTCCCTGATTTTCGTTAGTGCTGTGTAGAAATGTTGGTGCTTCTTGTGGATTTATTTATATTCTGCTAATTTACTGAAATTGTGATCATCTCAATTAGCTTCTTCATTGGTTCTCTGGGATTATTCTTGCATATATGGTTTTTAGGGATTTATATTGCATACCACCAGCAGAGAACAAAAAACATAGCCCCCAAACCAACAACTCAGATGCTTAATTGGAGGATTCAAGAGAATGAACACATTTTGTAATTTTTAAACTGTGATGATTTTTCTGATACATATGCATGAATGATTATGTTCAACAGTAAGTTAAAACAGAAGTCTTGTTTTCTTTTAAATCTAGATCCTTCTCAAAATTTGGAAAGTAAATGGGGAAAAAAAAGTATTCAGTGAAATTCACCCAAATAGGAACACGCTATCAGAGATGTTAGAATTTTGAACATCAGTAACTTTGAAAGGTTTTCCCAAGAGTTTCAGTGGAGATAATTTAGGATAAGAGTTCTTAAATAATATTTGAAACCTAGTTCTTTTTACCTCTCATACCTCCTTGAGGGCAAGAACTCTTCTTCATTTTGCCTTTGTATACTCAACACCTAGTAAGGTCCCTTATGTATCATAGGCCTCTAATAAGTTCTCCTCACCTTAGATTGCTGAGGCCTCTCTATTTTAATCTAAATTTAAACCTAGGAACCTTATATCAGATCTTTTTAAAAGCTGCAGACCATCAAACCTACAACTGAAGTGTGAAACCAATACTGCCCAAGTAACTTTTGAAAAGTAATAACGTGATACACATGTCTTTAGTCATCACTGGCAATTACATATCACAGATCAGCTTAATGAGAATGTGAAAAGTGATTTTGGCAATGCTCATTTAAACAGTAATGTGTGAGAATGGATTTGGGAAATTCTCCTGAAATCTGGTACTAAGACTTTTTTGATGCTTGCTATCTTTTTTTTTTTACTTAAATAGGTTTTGATTACTAACTGATCTCTAAAGCTAATTAATTCTCTACTTTAAACTTTAGGCTCTCAGTTTTAGAAGAATAAAATCTGAATTATCCTATCATATAAAAGGAGGAAATTTATAAACAGATCTCCTTGTAATTAAACTTAGATTTCATTATATTGGAGAAAATATATTGTCAAATGTGGAATGCAAGCCCCTCATAGGCTATTTTCTTTCCAGCCTTTATTTTTTCTGTTGCCTGGATCATAGGTACATTTAAAAGCTTGTTGAATGACTAATATAAAAATATTTTTCATGATTTCACTTGTATTACTAAGATCATATTTCTTGCATTCTCAATGGGTTTGGGAAGGATGTGAGGGATTAGAAGAATTGGAAGTCAATTTAAAAAATTATGTGAAAATAATTTTTTAGAAAGTTTGTGGAATTGAAGTTAGATTACCATGTTCTCTTGAAATAGTGCTCTCAAGAGTGAAAACTGGTTTGCAGCAAGTGTCGAATAAAAAAAGAGCCTGGTATTACAAAACATTATTAAATGTTGAAACAAAATAATTATTAATTAAATGATGATTTAACATTTATAGAAAGCTTTAGATAGATTATTTCATATGATCCTCACCACAATCTTATAACACTAGTTATTAATATTTTCCCCATGCTACATACAGATGGGAAAATTGAGATTCAGAAATGTTAAGTGACCTAGGGGGTCAGATGACTAAATATTGTTGTTGTTCATTCATCATTCTTGAAGAGGACCAATGACAATAATAGCCCTCAGCTTTAGTCCACAAGTTTGGTGAACTTAAAATGGATTCATGATTAGAACTCAAGTTTCCTCACTGGGATCATCAATTTAAAGCTGGATGGTATCTTAGAGGACATCAAATTTGACCCTTTTCTTTTATAGATGAGAGTAGATGAGAATCCCCCATTTTACTGAGGCCAGCAAAGTTTGATAACTAGTTCAGGATCTCATAGCCATAAAGTGTTTGAGGGGAGATTTGAATCCATTTCTTCCTGGGTGAAGGCAAGATGGCCAACTTCTTAAATTGTTGGTCTAGATTCCACATGAAGTTGCAAAAAAAAATGGCAGTAGCAAAAGGTTTATGAACATGCAATGACCAAGAATTAATTCAAAATAAAAACCGTGATGAATCTGAGGTGTTTCTGGCAGCACCTGCCCATGTTGATTCACACAACTTAACTGCAGCCTTGGTTCTGAACCCAAACCATGTGTACTTCGCACGGCGCATGCCTTCAGGCCATGTAACACCAAGGAATGCTGCCAAAATAGTAGAGTAGAAAAAGTTTAAGAAGCCCTGAGCTAGAGGATTGTTGAAATAATTCAACAGAAAAATTTAATGTTGGAGTTTGAAAGGACTTTTAGTACAATGTCAAGAACTTATTCATCTCTTTTTACACTTGAGGAAACTGAGTCACAAAGAGGTGAAGGGATTTACCTAAGATCACAAAGCTAGTTAGTGGCAAAGCCAGGATCATAATATAACACTAGAATCCAGGTTAAGTCTACTATAGGATAGTACACTTTCCATCACTCATTTGGCTTGAGGCATACTCTTGCTATATTGTAGTTTGCTGGAGAAATAAAAATTATCATTAAACATTTTTAGCTATTTATATCTTAGTGAGAATTAATTTTTCCATAACAACCTTATTTTCCATTTTTTTCTGAGTTGGAGTTTAGTCCATATTTTATTTGAGTTGAATTGAGCCCATATTTATATGAGTTGGAAAATATTTTCAAAAAAACAATTTATTTTTATTTTCCTTAGTACTTGTTAATTTTATTTTTTTACATGAATTTTATTTGTTTTTGCATGGATTTATTATCTGACTGCCTCAAATGAACAATAAAATATAACAAAATCATTATAATAAATATTGATAGTCCACTAAACAAATGTTCACATTAGACATGTCAAAATGTACACATTATTCCATATTTTAAGTCCATCATCTCTTTGGCAAGAAGTATAAAATATGCTTCAGTTTCAGTCTTCTGGCCTAATGGTTTTTCAGGAAAATGAAAATTTCAACCAAATTTTCTCTATCAAGGATAATGGAACCACCACATTTGGATCCTTACATCATAGTTCCTGAGGTGCTTACAGTGAAGTCAAATTTTGAAATAAAGAGAAAGAAAAATTGGAAAAACATCTACATTTGACCAAATAGATATAGAAAGGACATCCACATCAGTGGCTATGCAATTGTAAGGACATTTTAATACATGGGCAAGTAATTTAACTCTGTGTACCTCAGTTTCTTCATCTGTAAAATGAGCTGAAGAAGACAATGGCAAATCACTCTAGTATCTTTTCCAAGAAAACCCCAAAATGAGGTCCTGAAGAGTTGATGCTCACTGAAACAACTTAACAACAACAGTATATAAAATATCTAAAGACAGGGAAAACACCAAAGGCTCGGGAAAAAATATTGAACCTTATTATTAACAAAGAAACATGGCAGATAATATCAGTAACTGCTGACATACATGGCAACTTTCCCATGTATTTGTGGACCAACTATTTATAGACTGAGGATATCCTTGATGAGGGCACAAAGAGGTAATAAGCAGACTTTCATAAGGGATACTCAACAATGGATCACATATTTAGCATTTTATAATTAACTGAGAAATATAGAGAATATATGATCCAATTTGGCTTATTGTTAATGATGAAAAAACCATTTTATTGGGTAGAATAAATCAGTCCCTTATTGTCTCTTTTAGAACAATGTGTCTCCTTTCCATGGAGCAGTATCATTCAGGATTTCCTGAAAGATTTAATAACAACAATAACACTGTTCAATGACCTAAGATAATAGATATCAGGTAAGGCTTAAAACAGCCTTTTACTTGCCAAAAGTATTCACCCCTTTGATAGAGGAAATCCAGAGCAGAAATTAAGTGGAAGAGGGATTCCCTGTTGATGGAGAGGTTCTCTAGATGCCCTTGTTTGTAGATGGAATTATGTTGAGTCTATCAAGCTCAAAGATATTGCAAATTATCTTAGAAGAGATCTACAGTTGGTAGATTGGAGTTTGGTCTATCCATATACACCAGAAAGACCAAATGTCTAATGTCCAAATTTCAGCATGCCTCTGAATAGATATCCCATTGAGCGTGTACAACAGTGTGTATATCTGAGTCCTTATACGTTATACATTATACAAGCATTATACAGGAACAATGAGCTCAACGAAGATTTTAAAAGTGAAAAGAAAGAGGGCTGGATTGTTTGGGGGAGCATTATAAAGCTCTCTTTTTAATTCTAATCTTCCCATAAAAACAAAGACCCATCTTTTTAATATACTTTATCAATGTTGTTATTTGACAACAAGAATTGGAACCACACTGAAGAACTAAAGGTGAATATTGCATGGTCAGTGGAAATATGCAAAGTACATTGGAGCAGGATGCAATGTTAACAATGAGGAATATCTGATTAGAATAGGAACAAAGAGTGTCATCAAGGAATGGCATGGCAAGAAGAAAAGCAAATGGACTGGTCTCATGGCAAGGTTAAGGAATGACAGGTGGACAGCCAATGTACTCCCTTCCCTTGCAATGTTGGTAAAACAAACGAACAAAAACAAATAAACAAGAAAGGTCTCCTGCATTTTGACTGGACCCATGTAGTGAACTTTTGGGAGAACATGGAAAACATATGCCCAGTATGATCAGGAATGGAGGGTTTGGGATCTGTATTGTTGGAAGGTGCTCTTGCATCAATGAGCTCACAGACTCATTGTAGTATTAACATTCTTTATCCTGGCATATAATGGATCTTGGGTTTTCTAAGTCAGTTCTGGCAGTTTCTACCAAGGCAATATTTAGAATATGGGCAAAAGATCAGCCTAGCTCTCCAGAGTCTTATGACCTTGTTTATTACTGGCTGAGAAATGATTCTGGCTGCTGCAATCTGCTCAACATCTCATAAGCCATAGAACAGTTGTGATCCATATAAGCAGGGATTTTAGTGTCCTGGAGACAGTCTAAATATTAGTTATCTTTTCATCTTTATTATGCAGCCCTAGGGCAGTCTCTAGTGAACATAGCAGGTACTCCAAACATCTTAGTTAGATGAATTAATATTGGCTTTTCACAACAGTTAAAAGTCTTTGCTTCCGAGCTCCTGTTGCACCTAAACTCCTCTATAAAATTGGATGGACTCTTTATGAAGCAGGTATAGAACAACACAGGCAAGTGTTGCATAAGATGCAAGGGTATGGATAGGTTGAAAAATGCTTCATTGAAGAGAATGCTATAGGACTATAAATTTAGAATTGAACGGCACCTTAGAGGTCCATAGGTCCAACCTCATTATTTTATAGATAAGGAGAATGAGGTTCAGAGTCGTAAAGTTACTTGCTCATGGTCACATAACTACCAAGAATCTGAGATGAGGTTCAAACCAAAGTCTTCCTGATTTCAAGTTTAACACTTTATCCTACTACAGCAGACTGACTGCTCTAAATTGATAAAATTATAGATTAGCTAAAAGGTCATTGAATAAATATTTTTATTGTCCATACTTTTATTGGTCCATTGGGAGGATGACACAGTAAAAATGTCTTGTGGATGGTCAACATACATTACCATGTAAGGCTGTATATGTGTGTATATGTATTTATTTAATGATATACATAAGAAATATACTCTGATAACATTTTATTTTTTTCTATAATAGGCAACATTCCTGTTTTTGAAGTGATTCAGTTTTGAAACAGTAAAATATTCACATTTGACAAATGAATGCCAGGTTCTTTTTATTAATTCTTTGGAATTTATAATAAAGAAATGTTATTAAAAAGAATAAAATAGCCTTATTTTTATCTACATAAGGAATGTTTCATTCTTCATTATTGGGGAAGAGATTTTTAAATGAACAGATGGACTAATTTGATAAACAACTTGGAGTTCAAGACCAGTAATATATCTTAAAAATATGGAAAAATACCCATTTTCAAGGGCCTGATACTGTAAGCTAAGAAACACACTTCATCAATTCAGAAGGAAAGGTCACATAAAATTACTGAAATACGATTTGAAGGTATTCTTTTTACTTATCATTCTACATTTCAAATGACTTCTGGGTAACGATCCTTGCAAATGTTTATTCACAAGTAGAAGTACAAAATCTGTGTAGGTGTGAAAAAAATGTTGAAAACTCAATTTACTTAAAATGTATTTTTCATATGGAAGGTGGTGGTTAATTTTTCTTTCTAATTTGAAGCTAAATAAAAATAATGTCCTTGGTGAACACTAAAGTCAATTTTACTCAGTGCACTCACAATGCCTTCAATTTTATGACTGTTCTTGCCATCCAACTTGTTATTTTGCAAAGTATATTTAAGAATAATGTTTTCCCCATTCATTCTTCCTAGGAAACATTAAACCTATCTATTACCAATGACTCCTACCAGTTTAAACAGGATTTTGAAACTAGAACTTTTTCTAGGGCATGGAGAAGGCAGTAATCTCCACCTAGAAGGCAATTTATAGCTCACTTAAGTGACCTCAGCGTGAGCCACATTTTCAAAGGGAAAAAATGGCACCCACATCCACGTGCCCAGTCTTTAGCAGCCAGTTTTTTTTTATTCCCCATGAACTGCAGACATGATTTTTTTGTTGAAGATTCACTTCGGAAAGAATGTTTTAGTATACTCTTCTACCTTTTACTCTTAGATTTTATCAACTAGGAATACAAATGTATGCTAATAAGAAAAATTCATATTTTAGGATGAATATATGCATTTGAATACAACCTCAAAATATTTATATTTGCGTAGATGCAAGGGTTTTGAATTTACCCTGCCAGAACCATTACTGATTAAAAAGTCGTTTTAAAAATCTCTACAAATAACCATCCCCTTCCCCCATTTCTACATGAGATTTTATTTTTCAAAATTGGTTGTGCTCTTAAAAAAAGAATATGAATATAAAGTATTTCCTAGGCTTGAGAAGAACTAAATTCTGCTCCAACTGGCTATACAATCATTGTTTTCTTGTTTCCAAGGAAAAAACTGCTGGGAAAAATCTTCAAAAAAAAATCTTCAAACACTCGAAGATTTCAGAAATGTTCTAATTGTTCTTGTAAAGTGGAGTCTCAAACTGGGTTCATTCTATTACTAGTGAGTTAGTAATGTCAGATTATGCATATAGAGAGATTAATAAGGACCATGTGTTATTAAGTGGGCTCTCTGATTCTGTAAGAATCGAATGTCCCTACATGATTTTCTGTATCATATAATCCATTTCAAGGTAACTCATCATATGTGTACTCTGTACAAGACACTATGCTAGATTTTATTCAAATAAATATCTCTTCCACTCTCTCTCCCCTCAAATAATCATTCCTGTCCTCAAGGAACCTTCTTATATTCTACCTGGAGAGTGCAACATTACACAGATAAGTAAATACAGATATAGATATGAAGTCATTGAAAGAGGAAGAGAATATAAGCCTAATATATAGGCTGGACCAGGAAAGACAGAGATACTTGAAATGAGCCTTGAAGGAATTCCAAGAGGTAAGGAGAGAGATAATTTTAAAGGGCAGTTTGTGCAAAGGCATCGGTAAGGATATGAAATTTTGTGTATAGCAAATGCTAGCAAGACAATTTGAATGGAAGTAAGAGTGTCTGAAGGGAAGTAATTTTAAATAAGACCATAAAAGATAGCTAGTAGTCATATTATGGCGAGTTCGAATGTCTGCATCAAGCATTTTATATTTTATCTTGCAAGCAACAGAGAGCATCTCTGAAAAAATTTGAGAGGGGAAATGATTTAGTTAGATATGTTTTTTTAATATCACTTTCATAACTGTGTATGGAATATATTAGAAAGGAGAGTGGAATTAGGGAGATCAATTAGCAGACCATTGTAATATTTTAAGTGGGAGGTGATGAGGTCCCAAAATTATGAGAAAGGAATAGATGTAAGAATTAGAATGAACAAGAAAAGGCAATTGAAAAGGAATTGGGAAGGGGATGGGAGAGGGTGTGTCAAGAATGACATCAGGTATACATGGTATATGTATATTATATATATGTGTGTGTGTGTGTGTATACACATGCATATATGCATGTATGTATATATATGTATACATGAATATTTGTGTATATGGGTAATGGGAATGATATTGATGCTATCAACAGAAACATGGGAGTCTGGAGAAAGGATGGGTTTAGGGGAAAAAATGGATTTTGTTTGAGACTTGAGATGCCTCTTGGATATTCAAAGGGAGATGTCAGGTAGATGGCCCAGTGTATAGAGTATTGTGCTGGATTGTGAAAGAACTGAGTTCAAATCCAACCTTACTCTATGAAGAGAAAATCAGTAGTAATTGCTTTGATTGATTTTTAGTTCGATTGTATGATTAAGCTACCTTCTTTAGGAAAAGCTCTATAACAACTAAGCCAGACTAATATAGATATTCTCTTAACTCTGGGTTGCCTAAATATTTGATGAATAGATAGATTGATAAGACTTTATCATTTAGTAGCAGATACTTTAGAGTAAGACAAATATCTTTGTAGAAATAAAATGCTAAATTCTGTTGTCTAGCAGCTGGAGATAGTGGGTTTGGCTAATGGCTAAATTCCTTTTGCCAGTCTTAGTGGGTAAGCTCTCTTATTTTTTGAGTTAGAGGTTAAGTCTAAATTGAGTAATGAAATCTTCTAAGGTTGGCAGGTGAAAGATGGGGGTGGGGGTGGGAGGTGTGTCTGCTAACTACAAACCACATGTTTCTCTTTCCCAGTAAGCTTTCTGGTTACAAAAGGCATCACCTGTAGGGCAAGAACTTCTGGTATACTCTTACTTTGATAGCTATATTTTGCCAACAGCATGAATTTGGATTGAGACAACCTGAGAGAAACGAACCAGTCAGATGACCTGTCTCGTCCAATTGAATTAGATTAAAACAAGTTTCCCTTTTTTAAATTCCTCTTTCCTGTTATAAAAATAAGCTCTGCAAATCTCTGCTTTGTCACTAATTACAGGGGAATTAGCTGATCTGGTTTAATGATAAGTTGGTATCCTTAATATAAATTCACTAAAAAAAAATAAGCCTCGGAAATTTTCTGATTTTAGATAATTTTAACAACTACCTGTGTGACTCTAGTCAAGTCACTCAAAAAAATCTGTTTGCCTCAGTTTCCCCATTTGCAAAATGGGGATAATAATAGCATCAACCTCAAGATTGTTGCAAGGATCAAATGAGATAATAGTCGAGAAACACAGTACAGTGCCTGCCACATATTAGGTCCTACATAAAAGTCAACAATAATGAAAACGATGATGATGTTCATCAGTCAGTGAGTAATACAGAACTAGAATTTACATTTACAAGTATAAAAATTTAGAGTATTGAAATAATAGCCCAAGGGGGCCAATGAGAGAGATTACACAGAGACAAGAAAAGAAGACTCAGTACAAAATCACGGGGGACATGTAAACTTAGTGAATGGGAGAGGGATGATTATCTAGTGAAGGGAAATGAAAAGGAAATGCTGGGAGAGTGGAAGGAAAAGGAAGAAAAGTGATGTTCTTTCTCAGTCCATTGCCTCTGACATTATCTTAAATTTATCTTCTATACACCTTGTTTGTACATAACAGTTTACATGTTGTCTTCCCTATTAGATTGTAAACTCCTTGAGAGCAAGGATATTTTTCTCTCCATTGCTTTATATCTCCAATAGTTACCACAGTGCCTGGCACAGAGTAGGTGCTTAATATAGCCTCTTGATCTTACTGGTGTCACTGAAAATAAAAGAGAGAATGTCTGGGAGAAACAGTATAATCAATAGTTTTAGAAGCTACAGAAAGAGTAAGCAGAACATGGTCTAAAAATGACCCTTTGATTTCTCAGTAAGAGGTTATTGTTAGCCTTGGAGAGAATGGATCCTATGAAGCAGAGTGTTAGAACTCAGATGATAAGGGATTGAGAAGATGTTAGAAGGTGTGTAGATGGAAGCAAGCAATGTAGAAGTCTTTTTCTTGGAATCTGGCTATAGAAGGAGAAAAGATCAAGCATGATAGCTTGAGGTAATAAGAGGTCCAAATGAGGTCATTTTCTTTCTTTGAGGACAGAGAAGATCTGGACAGATGTGCAGGGGTGGAAAAAATGACCTATGATAAGGAGAGATTGAATATGTAAGAAAAAGATGGAATGATTGAGGGGTGAAGTTCACAAAGGAGCCCAGAAAAGAAGAGATCAAGAGAATAAGGTTGATCTCCCAAAGGGAAGGGCCACCTCCTCATCAGAAACCAAGGAAAAAGAGGAGAGAGTAGGGGATTAAGAAGAAGGCTTTTGAGTAGTGGAATAGGTAAGGAGAAGAGCTCATATATTTTTTCTACATTCAAACTAAAAACAAACAAACAAAATATTACTAAAGTTTCCTAGACAAATGTATGAAACTTGATCCATGTTAAATGTCAGCAGGAAACACTTCAGGGAACATAGATCCTAAAAAAAACATTTTCTAAACATCCTAGATATAAAATCTTTCATAAACCAAACTAAGATAGAACGTTCATAGTCCATCTGTTGGATTTATTCTATAGCTGATTTGTTAAAAGTGTCTCTCAAATAAGCTGTCCCAATAAATGATTAACAAAGGATATATCTGACTGCAGAAAGTAGATTGACAGCTGGAATTTGAAAATTTGGGTCTTTTATTTTTTTCTCTCTTCAAACTAATGAATTTACAAGATTTTCTAACTAAACAATACCCCCAAACAAGATTCAGACAGTGATAATTCCTACCTAGACCCTTTAAAGTACCTTACATAACTACATAGCAACAACTTGGCTTGATGCCCTGTAGATGAACAATCTAGTCTGACTAATAAAAGACTACCAAACTGGTCCTGGGATCTCAAGCTCAGGAATCATCTAGTTCAACCCCCTTATTTTGCAGTTGAGGAAATTGAGGCTTGAGTAAGCAGTAGAGCTGGAATTTAATCAATGTTTTGTCCACTGCACCTAACATCTATATTAGATGAGACACAAGTAATGAGGCTAATTCCTATCCCATGGCTGAAGGAAGAAGGGAATATACATTTATATAGCTCCTATACATGCCAGGCACCATGCCAAGCACTTTACACATTTCCTTATTTGATCTTCTTAACATCTTGTGAAGTCAAAGAGAGTCAGAGAGTTAAAGAGAGGTTAAGTGACTTGTCCAGGTTCACATAGTTAGTTAAATGTCCGAGACTAGATTTGAACTCAGGTCTTCTTGACTCCAGGCTCAGAGCTCTATCTAATGCACTATTTCACTGCCTTCTAAACTCATTCTAAGTAATTTGGACCCATGGATGCCAACAGGCAGCTGCCAATGTATTCTATTGTTCCCTTTATCAGTAATGACTTAATTAGAACAGATTAAAAGTCCAATCATTTTGACCCCAGATTTCAGTGTAAACAGAGATAACCTAAGGTTTACTATTACTTAACAGCTGAATTAAAGTGAAGAGTTGAGAGGTCACAGAAAATTTAAGCCAACATTCTACTTTCACCTGAATGAAAACAAAGACAAGTTTCTTCATTCTCTTTTTAAACTGGCAGACTTGGCACAAAACTACACTTTCAGCTCATCTATGAAGATCTAAATGCTCCACCAATATGGCATATTTAAATAATGTTTTAGACTAATTTTGAAGGAGAGTAACATATCTCTTAGTTTCACAAGATGTCTCTTTCTGTCTTTCTGCCTGTCTGTATGCAGATAACATAGCTGTTCTGAATAAAGCAGGGGTTTTAAACATTGTCAAGGACCCTTCCTTTTGGCAGCCTGGTGAAGTCTGTGGCCCCCTTCTCACAAAAATGGTTTTAGATAAATCGTAATAAATATCTAAGATTACAAAGAAAAACGATATTATTGAAATATGACTGTACAAATACATAATACAACAGCAAATTAACATATTCTAGGTTAAGAATCTCTGAGCTAAAGACCAATGGACTTCTCCCAGAAGAGAGGGCTTCAAGTTTTCATGAAGGAGTTCAAGTACAAACAGCAGACACAGGGTTGCTGTTTTGGGGTCTCTAGTCTACACAGATTTCAATAATACAGCATCTGTCAAGGTATTTCTTGCACCCAGTTTGCCCAGTCTGTTAGGGTTCTTGCTCCCTCCTTGATGGCATTCCTGTTTTCTCATAATTCTTCTGGTTTTTCTTTCTCCAGCTGTATAACATTCAATTCTCTTTCCTGTATTAAGTGATTTGAATTTTAAAGCTCATCTGCAGACAGAATTTATCATTTAAAAAAATTAAATCAATGAACTTTCTGAGCAACTCTTAAAGGAATAACTTGGCATGGCCACATTTTTATAATTAACATCCATTGTCTTGCCCTTTTTCTATGATTAAGTCTATAAAGGATCTAGTTCCTTAAATAGTCACTCCCAAGTGTCATTGTTCTAGTCTAGTTAAATTTTCTCTGTTACCATATTTACTATTTAAATGTGTCCATGGCCTAATTCTACTCCCAGCTTATCACAGTCATATTTTTTAAAGAGAAAATACATTTGCTATGCCAGGATACATACCCCCCAAAGTAGGTCTTTTTTGCATAAATAATTATTGTTCTTTCTTCTTGTATTCTATGTCATTAAAATATATCTTAATTACAGTGATTTTGGGGGTGGGAGAAACTTTTTTCTGCTTGAATATATATGGAGTTTTCTATAACTGCCTATGTGAGCCTTTTTTGTTGGGCTTAATTCAGAAACACTGAGCGTATCTCAAAAAATGCCTGCTTACACATGAATTTTCTAAACTCAAAACTGTAGCTATTGTTGTAAAAATACACAAAAAATATTATTGAAAGTAGCAAAGTGAAGACCCACTGATAGCCTTTGATTCTCAAATTGTCTAGACTCTTTATTGTCTTTGACAGCAAGGTATCTGGGGAAAAGTACAATTATTTGTTTGAAGCCTTTCCTATGATTCACATTTTTCTTTTCTATACAAGCTCTTATTCCCAAAATGAGCCGGTCTTTCTGCTTAAAATAGAAACCAAGTGGTTGAGTCATAATGACCCAGTCATCATGTAGAATTTATTCTTTGTTGCTGATAAGAATTTATATGCAAAAATGCTTTCCAGTTGTTTTCATTTTATAAGGTTAGTATTATGGCAATTTTATTGCTCCAGAGATTAAAAAAGAGACATTAAAGGCCAGGGTCCCATAACAATTTAGTGACACTAAAATTCTTGGCTGCAAAATAGATTTTTCTTTTGAGATTCCCAATTTTTGATCTGGTATTTGTTTTCTGAAAATGACATAATTATTTCTGAACTTAGGTAGATATTTATCAATATTTAAACTAGACGTGTGATTCCACTGTAGAAGGGAAATTCCAGTGAGGAAGCTCCTTTTCCCAACACAAATTGGCCACTGTTCTGCAATTTGTATTCCTGATGAGTTTCCTGAGTCACTAAGAGGCTGTCTTGTTCAGTCATATGATCAGTATGTGACTATGGCTGGACTTGAACTCAGATTAACAGCTCTTCATCCACTAGGTTATGTTACTTTTCTTTCTACAACAAAAACCATCCTTGGCTTTATTGAGCAATTTTACATTTGCCAAGCGTTTTATATATGTTTTCTCATTTCAGATCTTCTAAGAGTATCTTGTCATCTGTAGCAATGCGGGTAACAGTGGTTGTATTTACCTACTTCCATAAAGCATATGCTTGATGCTTATTGAATTAATGGATGACTTTTATTTTAAAGAGACTCACTGCTAATGTAAGCAGTTACTGTAATAGCCAGTTGCATATCATACAGTATCCTCATCAGGCAAAATTCAAGAATGGCTTATTAAATATGTGGCATTCAGAAGAATCCCACTGGTTTTCTGGGCTCAGTCTTTCTTGCAACAGCAACAACAGTAGCAGAAACTGCAGCAGCAACAGTAGCAACAACAGGAACAACAACAATAACTATGCATAGTTACCAGAGAGATGTACCAATATCTAGGTTTTCAAAGCTGGGGACTCAACGGACACTCAGAGTCTCAACTCTTCCCATAAATGAGCCCCAAAGCAAAGTATGTATACCCTCACCTCAAAGTATATATACCCTTCTTCAGGGTCAGAGGACTTCACAACCTTCATGACCCATGGCCTAATTAAATTACAAAGTAACAAAAGGTGTGGACCTTCCTAAGAAACGAGTCTCCCCCCAGTCAAGTCCCTCCTGTTGGGTTCCACTTGAGGTCTAGTAAGGGCCAGGAAAGATCTTCAAATTCCCTTATCATTACACCATGGCCTTGAAACTATGTATCCTGTTCTTGTTCCTTCCCTCTGCCCTTCACCATTGCACCATCTTCTTTATAGAATCTTGAGTTTTTGAACATGAAGTCACCTGTCTTCCCCTAATGAGTAAAAGATGTTCATGTATATAACTCTATCTTTATATCAAAAGTTAGTCTAAATCTTCTGTGTAGCACTTTTTAAGGTTGATGACATACTAGAACAAAAAGGATGGCTCTTATGTACTTTGAAGGAGAAGTAGGGGTCACTCCATGTCAGTATAGGATCATCAAGAATAAGACATGTCAGATGAACTTCATTTCCTTTTTTTGAAAGGATTTCTAAAGTAGATCACAGAGCTGTCACAGACTCAGTATCACTGGATTTTAGCAAGATATTTGACAATTCCTCATGGTTTCCTTTTGGACAAGATGGAATAATGTTGTCAGGTTGGTGGTTGATTTGGAGTTTTTGAACAACTGAACTCAAAATGATCAATACCCTCTTTTCAATTAAGGTCCCTTATGGAATACCACACAGTTCTTTTCTTGACCACATTTGGTTTACAGTTGCCTTTCTTTTCAATCAACATAGAGCTTTATGCTTTTCAAATTTGCATATGATATGAAGTTAGAAGAGATGCTACATGCATTGTTTAACTCATATCCTGGAAACCAGAAGATCTCTGTGAACTGGAACAACAAAGAAAAATCTAACAAGATGAAATTTAATTGGAGCAAATCTAATGTTGTACAACTAGATTAAACAATGAACTCCACAAAGTCACCGTAGAGAGTAATAAAAATAATCAGAGATTTTAAATAAAGGGTGAGTTCAATATGAGTCAGCAATATGATATGGTAGCCAAACAAATAAGGTGGGGGAAGGGGTGTGTATAACTGAGATGTTAGGTTCTATTCAATGAAGTAGAGCATCAAGTCATATAAGGTTAAATACATCTAGAATATAATATTCAGTTCAGAGTGTCTCATTATACTTAAGTTTGCCACAATGGTGACATTTCCACTAAATCCCACTGTCTTCCCTGTTTGGAACAGAGTATTCAATAATTTCCCATTGATAGTTCGAATATTTGTAGAAGAGGAGGTAGAAAAATCAGGAGGTAAAAAAATCAGGCAGAACCATTTCTGTAGAATAAATGGTGGAAGAGATAGGCATATTTAGCCTAAAAAGAGGTAGCTAAGGCAGGAAGAGAAGTATAAGACAGCTTTCTTTGGAGCGGCCTAAAGAATTTAGAAATAGAAGAAATGGAGTAGGTAAGTAGTGAAGTGAATAGAGCACTGGCCCTAGAATCATGAGGACCTGAGTTCAAATCCAGATTCAGACACTTAACATAAAAACTAGCCATGCGACCTTGCGCAAGTCACTTAACCCCAACTGCCCTACATTCTCCCCTCCAAAAAGGGGGAAAAAGAAAAGAAATAGAAGAGAAACTGGAAACCACTGCAGTAAGTCAGCTTGCCAAATATAAAGAGGAAAAAAGAGAAATGAGGGTAAATATTTAGGGGCTAACCATACTTAGTGATCAGGAAGAACAACAAGGAGGGGACATTGAGAATGAGCAATTAAAAGGGTAGAAAAAACTGAGGAGTGTCCAGTATCAGTTAAGGTAAGAGTGAAGTGTCAAGGGAGAAGAGGTAGTCGAGGTAGTCAATAGTTTCAAATACTACATAAAAGTCAAGGATGACGAAGACTAGAAATTGACCATTAGCTACTTGAATAGTTGTTTGCCCTTTGTTTTTGAAGAGGACTGAAGACATGACTTGTGGGTAAATTAGATGTAATGAGGCAGAGTTGCACAGGCTTCAGTCTCACTCTCTCTTTCAGCATTACTAAAGCTCAGTGGCAGGACAAAAGTCAAGGTGATTGTTCATGGTCCAGGATGCAATGGGTAACACTGGCATCTTTGATTTTTGAGCAAGCTCTAAACACTCCACATCGCTTGTTCAATCTGCCTCAGTGGTCTTTGGAACAAATTCTTCTCATCTACCCATTATGAAGGGAGAAGCCTTCACGTGCTTGGGTTAGACACACACACCCCCAACTCACCTATAGGTCTGAGACTTTTCAGTTACCTGCAACTTGTTTTAGCTTGACTGCTGAGATGATTTATTGGGATGTGGCTGCTCTACATGCTACAACTTCTTGGAGTGAAAGGTGAAAATTGAATGCCAGGTAGACCCCAAAAGGTGGATGAGCTTCCCCCAAGGGAGCTCAGCAAACTCTCAAACCAAAGGTGCTGATATTCCTCTGAAATCCTATTCACTCTTTTTGACAGTAGTAATATTGAAGAATTAGAATTCAGTTTGATCTTAGAGGTCAGAACTAGCACTAATGGGTGAAAATTAGGTGCGATAGATTTTGAGTCAATGTAAGTGGCAAATGTTCTGCCTTCCCCAACAGAAAACAAAAACAAAAACTACCTTTCCAACAATAATAAAAAAATAGAACAAGGTGACTTTATATAGAGTGAATTTTTCATTTATAAAGGCTTTTGACTGGAGGCTAGATGACCATTTATCAGGAATAATGTAGAGGCGATCTATGTTTTAGCGATAGGAGTTAGGCTACATGACCTCTGAGGTCCCTTCCAGTTCTAAGCTTCTGTGATTCTGTGATCCAAATCTAGCATTAACTTCAAAATAAACACAATCACCCTGGGACTCCAATGGAATGAAAAAAAGGCTAGGGAGGGAGAGTGGAACAGAAGAAGAAGAATGATATAGTCTGTGTTGAGTATTTGAGTTAAAGAACTGGTGATTAGATTTAGAGAACCATAAAGTGATTTCCAGTTAAGGATTTATTCCCGGGAAGTTGCAAGATCTTTCACAGTCAAAATCAGTTCATTAAGTTCTTTTATTCATTCAACAATGTAGCAGTGCACTTCATTGCCAGGTTAGGTCAGAAAGACTAGAATTTTAATCCAGCCTAAGATACTGTGAGACCTTGGACCAGTCATTTGAGCTTTCTCAATGTCAGTTTCCTTGTCTGTAACATGGAGATAATAATAGCACCCATCTTCCATAGTCATTGTGAGGGTTAAATGAGATAATGTAGGTAAAAGTGCTTTACAAACCATAATAATAGCTAGTTTCCATTTATATATCATTTAAAGCTTTAATATATCACAAAAATGCCATTATTATCATTATTATTTATTAAGTACCTATTATATACAATGATTTCTGGTGTGTTTATAGTATTTATTATATATGTATGTTTATAGTATTTATAGATTTATAGTAGGATGTATATATATTTATGTTGAATACTCAAGAAGATAGAATGATCACACAGATTTGCTAGAACTATATAGACACCAACCCAAACAGAATCATAACTACATAGGGGAAATGAGGACAGTTCTCAGCACTCTGGCTCAGTAAGTTTCCATCAACGGGTACGGTGGCCTTTTCCAATCAATTAATCAAACACTCATTTAACTCCATTCAACTGTTAACTAAAATAGTAATGATTCCTTTGGGCCCATCCAGGGACGATTTTCCATGGATCACAGATTTGCTCAAGGGAACATAGATTAAGAATGGAAAGGAGTCTTAGAGATTAGTGGGTTGCACTTTTTCACTTTATAGATAAGGAACTGAAAGCCCATAGTCACACAGATTGCAAGCAGCAGAGTCAGGATTCCTACTCTGGTGTTCCTGACTCCAAATCTTTCACTTGTGCCAATTAGCACACTATGTAAGATCTTAAACAAGTAAACAGAATGCAAGTCCTTTCTAAGGTTTCCAAATATCACATTTTCCAGAAGCTCATTAATATCATGATAATGAGATAACTAGCTGTTCCTGCAGTGAATGATTTGATTTTTATTGTATAGAGTACTGAAGTATTATCTGTCCCCTATTTATCTCAAATTTTTATATCTTCATGTGCTCTCCGGGAAGCAAAGAGATGTGCAGGAATTGTAAATTATAGGGAGAATTGATTATATATACACACATAGATACATACACACATATACAATATATGCATATATACATATACATACACACATGTATGTGTGTATATATGTATGTATGTGTGGACAAAGCAGTACAAAGTGTACATTGCACATATATGTGAGTAGGGCAGGTCAAACTACTTCTACTACCTTGACTACTATTAATTTTTACCTGTAGTTGATCAATCAAGTCCCTGATGTAGAGAGTCATGTGAACAGGGGCATTCCCAGGTAACAAGACCAACTTCAAGCTCACCTTCACAGTCATTAGTTTGGGAAAAATTGTGGAAAAGGGACTCACCTTCAGCAGTGGATGCCAGCCAACTGTGACTAGCTTTTAGAGGGAGAGGTAGGAATAAATACAGGAACACCTCAGACCAAGGGTCTTACTTTCAGCCCAATCCTTATAGCCATGACATCTGGAGAAGTGGCATCTGTGGAGAAGGGGCCAGTCAGTCTTTATTCATTACGAATAAGTTGTCACTCATAGGGAAGATAAGCCAGCATCGAAGCAACAAGGGCATTGAGAGAGAGAGAGAGAGAGAGAGAGAGAGAGAGAGAGAGAGAGAGAGAGAGAGAGAGAGACAGGAGACAGTGTACACCAGGTGGATTAAACCACCATCACCATGTTGACTGCCATCTCCCCTTATTGTTTGAGGGAGACAGTCTCGGACCCTGAACCCAAGAGATTTTGGGATAACAATGCTTCTAGCTCAGTATCAAATGGTTCAACAACAAAAACTGATATGACAATTAAGGGAATGACATTAAGGGAGAAACACTTACATCTGCTTTCTTTTGCACTCTGAGGACTATGGGATCTTCACATCTGATTTGCAGCTGAAACCTTCCATGTATGTGGTCTTTCATAACGGAATATGAGCTCTTTGAAAGCAAGGACAATTTTCCTTTTATATTTGTATCTCCAGTATTTACCATAGTGCTTTTGCAAATGGTAAGTACTTAATAATTGCTTTATTTATTAATTTATGTATGCTTATATAAATGTGTGATACATATAATCACATGTACAACATACATATATGTGATATGTATATACGAATAAGAATATAAATATACACATATACATATGTACGTGTGTGTGTGTAAATGTATTAGTCATGTGGCCACAAGGAAGTCTAGTAAATAAGAATTTATTAAACACCTACTCCATGGCAGTTATAATGCTACACCCTAGGGATACAAAAAGAATATTAAAAAAAAACAGTCCTTGCTTTCAAGAGGCTTACAGTCTAACAGGGGAGACAATATGCAAATATTTATGTACAAACAAGATCTATTCAGGATAAGCTGGAGAAAATCACTTAGGGGAGGCACAAACATTAAACAAATCACTTACCATCTAAGAGTCTCAATTTCTTCGTGTGTAAAATGAAATAATTAAACTTGAAGTGCTTAGCTCATGGGGTTGAGATGGTGGCCAAGTGAGATATTTTTAGAAGACATTTTGGCAAGAAATGACAACAATCAAGAGAATATTGTATACAGTAATGAAGTATTGTTTTAAAAACGGCTTTGACTAAATATGTCATTTTGACTATTACAAGTAGAAAAATTAACTACAGAGGACCTGGGAAGGAAGATACTATCTACATGCAGAGAGATACCTGATAAATGGAAGCATGTATAGAATTATGATGAATATATATATATATATATATATGTATTTATATGCATATGTGTGTATGTATATGCAGGTATAAATACACACATATATATGTGGGGGGGTGTTTAACACATTTATGTCTAATGGTGGACATTTCTGGTTCAAGGAGAGGATAAAACCAAGCATGAGCCACTTTCCAGAAGACTGCTGCTGTGAACAGCTTCAAAGTTCTGATTATATAGTATAGTGAATTCTATATTTATTCAGTAATAAACTAAGACAAATCATTGACAGAAAACAAAATACAGCATTCACAATGCTATGACAACAAATTCTCACTAAAGTGGTCACATAGTTTTCACCAAAGTGGTCACCTAGTTTTAAGCAAAAGATATCATTCAGTAAGTTCCTAACTCAATCATCCTTAAGGAGCAAGCCTCCTTAAGGGACACAAAGTAAAAAGGTCAAAATTCTCCACCCCTATGTCACAATAAATCATAATCTTCTCAGTCAGCATTATGTACCCCAAAAGAGGTCTTTTAAGCTTGACTCCAGGCTGACTCTCAGCTTCCATGGATCCTCTTCCATGGCCCCAGCTCCTGCCTGAATCTTTTTTTTTTAACTTATTTTTTTTCTTTTAATTTTAATTTATTTTCTTGGTTACATCATTCATTTCCACAAGGTTTGGAGTTACAAATTTTTTCCCCTTATTGCCCCTACCCCCCAGCCCAGTACATTGATCCCACTGTAAGGCCCCTCCCACAATCTGTTCCCTTTTATGCCCTCCTCAAACACCCCTCTAGCTTTCTAGCAGGGCAGTTAGGGGCTCCCTGACCCCATCCCTGTATGTATTACTTCCCAGTTGCATTTGATTGTATAGCTTTAAATACTAGATTCTTGCAATTCCTCCCCTGTCACCCACTCCCACTGGGAGGAGCAGCAATTCAATTCAGGCTGTACCTGTGTAATTACACAGGACATCTCCATGGTGGGAAAATT
>CM053600.1:158375713-158396384 GCA_028646575.1 Pseudocheirus occidentalis | reverse complement strand
GGGGAAAGCTCTGTCCCAAATCCCTGGGGCCCTCACAGCTGCCAGAGCTATTAGTGGGATGCTGCAGAACCCCAGCTTTGGCTCACTGAAAGTGCACCCCAGGACCACCACTTAAGACCACGATCCAGATCCAGGCCACTCAACGCAAGAGCCCTTGGTCCTGATGGATCGCCTCAGCCCCCCTGCTATCTGCAGGCCGAGGGCTCTGAAGCAGCCCAGTGGAGGCTGCTGCTGCTCCTTTCCTGCTGCTACAGCTGCCTCCCACTGCTTCCTTGCCCTGGGAGCAGTTTGGCCAGACCGGCTCTTCTCCTCCTGAGTTAGCAAAATCTACGGACCTTTCTCTTAGCCTTTTTTTCTTCTGGCATGATAAATGTGGTAACTGTGCCTCCAGTGCAGCCAATCTCCTCTCCTATAGACGGGGCTCCCCCCCTGATGCCCCAGGGCCTGAACCGGCCGGGCTTTTGGCCATGGCTCCCAGACTGCTGTGAAGAGCCTCACCCCTTGAGCTGCCTGTAGCAACAGATGTGATTTCTGTCTTTTGGAGAGTTTTGGAGCTTGAAAATCTGTTTAGAATCCCATTTTATGAGTTTTTTAGCATGTTTGTGTGGGAGCTGTGGTGCTTTGCTGCTTCTACGCCACCATCTTGGCTCCGCCCCCCCCTCCTGCCTGAATCTATCCAACTGTCACCTGAATTCAAAGGCAGCTGTCAACTCCTCCTCTAGTTCTTCATCCAGTTCATTGTCCAGTTCCTGTTACATAATGAAGCTCCCAGTGCCCAGCCCACTTCAAGGCCTTCACAGTTTCTGTTTCTGGGAAGACAAAACTTAAAACAACCACAATAATATTCATACACACTGAGAGAAACATCATCAATTCACTATCTGTCTGTGAAATCAACATAGACCCACCAGCACGGTCTGAGAACTTAACACACATCACAAACAAAAATCAGCGGAGGCAGAAGAGACAGAGTGCCCCCACCACAAATGGTCCCTTCTGAAAATCCACCACCACAATTGCTCTCTCAGTTCTGCTCTTTCTCAACCTGGGCTTCTCCTTATATATGGTCATTAAGCTCTTCCCTCTTCTGCCCTTTCCTGTTGCATCATTATCAGGGATTCACAAGTTCCATTTCTTAACAAAAACTTGATATAATCAGGGCAAGAAACTTGAACTGAAACAAGGTGGTAAATAATTAAGTAGCTAAAACAAGGGGTAAACTACTTCTTTGCTTGCCATTACAGGAAGGTGAAAAAGGGGGAAAGTTACATGGCAATTCTATGACATATTTAAAAGGAATAGCAAGTTGTACATAAAAGATCTGCATTTTCCTTTGCAATCATTTTCTTAAATTGTGGGAATAGATTATATTGTTGAAATGCTTGTTTTATTCTATTAATTAAAAATAAAATAAACTTTATGTTTCAGAAAAGGAGACTTTTCAATAGCCTGTAAGTGTTGTACCACTGACATTTTAATAAAATTACCATTTAAAAAAATTAAACATGCCTTATATCATCCTTGGCTGCAGAACATGCATTTACTAGCTATATAGCATCTTTGGTAAGCAGGAATCTAGGGACAGATCTAGGAGTTTCTATTGATGCTGAAGTAGAACAATCCAGAGTAAAGAAGATTTGCATGATAGTCAAGAATCTGGAATTAGCATTACTAAATACTACTCTGGCCTAGTATGTGATTATGATTGTCATGATACCTACCTCTCCCTCCATATCCCATGCCTTTTAACCTCCCCCCAACTTTCCACCCATAGCTTAGTTTCCTTATTTGTAATGATGGATTTTGCAATGGCTGTCATCTACCCAGTGTCCACTGTGAATGTTGGGAGAGACATATACTTGTTTTGCACTGGAAGAATAGGGTTACTTATTTATCAGGTATAATCTTTCTTTTTTATTGAGTACTCAAAATGATACAAATGTTATATGACTTCTAGAACTAGTCATGATTCCTACCCAAAAGGTTTGCCATTTAAACCATGAAAAATGGGGTTTTATCTTCATTGAAAGATAGAGAATAAACTTCAATTTAGATTTCAGCATCCTAATGCTGACACATTGCTCAGGCTCAGACAATTCTTCTCAAGGCAAAAGGTCAGAGAATTAATCCACTGCATCACCCACTCACCTATGTATGCCAGCTGGTTTTGGGAACTCTACGAGATGATGGAAAATTCTTAATATTCTTTGACAGTACAATATTTTTACTTAGGCTCTGACTATTCCAAAGTGACGCTTCTCTGATAGAATGGCCAGTCAATCTCACAGCATGATGGAAAACAGATGTCAGATTAGGATGCAAAGTAGTTTTCCAGATCCTTGGTCCCAGCATGCTGTACAACCCAGCCCCAGAGTTAACCAGCCAAGTGCTGACACATGTCTTACAGCAAAATATCACTCACAGCCACAGTTCAAAGGCCTCGCTACCCTCCAGGGCAATTAATACAGCATCACGTTCAATGGTGCTTGAACCAAATCCATTGAATTCTCCGGGGAGAAATAACGAAGCAATCTCAGAGCTCAGACAAGAGTAGCATGCACCAATGGCTAAAGTTTCAGTCCCTGAAAACACAGCTCTTCCTGAAAATGCCTGTAGGGCTGCAGACTTACTAGAATCAACCTCTACTTATATTGCATAATCTACTTATAGAGCTGTCTACGGAAAGCAGCCTGAATAACAGAAAGCAATAGGGAAAATTCATGTATTTGTAGATGTTGATGACGCCAAAGTGGAAGAGGGATTTTCTGAAATATTTTATTGGCTATATAACCAGGTAATGTGTAGAAATTTAAAATTGTAAGAAAATGGGAAGGAACCAATGTCTGAGAGCAGCACCTTGAAAGAAAGGTAAAACTCTTTTCTCATTACTTGAAATAAGTATTTTTCAGTGGCATATGCAGAAAACAATGAGGTCTTTAGTTATTAAGTAAACTTAGCATTTTATTCTAGAATTATTTTAGGGGGTAGAGATTGATAGAAAACTGCAGGTCATTTAAGCTACACTGCTGGTGAAATGTGAAAATCAAAAATTTAAATTAAGTATAACTTATAAATATAATTCTATTCCAAGTTTGTATGCATGAATTTGAAAAACAAAATAAAATGAAATAAACTTAAGTATGTATTTTGTAACCATTGAAATAGATATCATAAGGGAATACCTTAGATTTTATAATAGCTGACAACTTGGGATTCTCCATTTTAATTAAATTCAAACCAGTTCAATTCAACAAATACTTATTAAACTTATACTATATGTTGGTGTTGGAGACTGAAAAAAAATTAAGACTGCCCATGCTTTCAGGCAATTTGTTTTCTAGCGGAGGGAGAAAATGTATATATAAATGAATACAAATGTTTGTATATGGTATGTATCAATATAGAAATATAGATGTAGGCATATGTATGTATACATTATATTATATTAAAATTATTTATATACCATATATACATAATATAATATATATGATATAAATGATGTCATATTAACATGTAATTTATATAACAGATGGCAAAGAATATAAATATAATATATAACTTATATATTATATTTTAGAAAGTGTATCACATATGACATAATTTATATGTAATATATAAATATATTATACTATCTACTATAATCCATGTTATATATTATATAAATATATGCTATATATTTATTTTAAAATTATCTAAAATATTCCAACATATGTAATTTTTATATTATATGATATTTAATCATATATGTGTATATTTTCTGTGACTCTTTGATTTCTTGCAGTTAAAGACACTCTAGTGAGCCAAATACTTACAGAAACTGACCAACATCTTAGTTTTTGTTAGCATGGCTTGGGCTAAAATTTTGCTTGACACTTATAAACTGTGTGACCATTGGTTAGTTATGGAGTAACAAATCAAGAGTTGGAAAGGAACTTCGTTTTACACATAAAAACACTGAGTTCTAAGAAGGTGAAGGTATGTGCCTGAGGTCCCACAAGTAGCAATATGTCAAAAGTGGGATTTGAACTCAGGTCTCTGGGCTTCAGATCTATTATACCCATTTACCTCCCTCTAACACTTGATCTTTCTGAGTCATCTGTAAAAACAGGGATAATAATACTTGCATCCCCTTTGGTCTGTGCATGGGGATTGAACAAGATTGCCTCTGAGGTCCCTTCCCTTTCTCAATCTGTGATTCCTCATAAGCTAATTGAAAGGTCAATTGAAGGAGTGTATGAAAAAGGCTTTACCAACCTTAAGTGCTACACAAATGTCAACTGTCATCATTACTACATTTAAGTCATTTCATGATGCAGTAGACTCAGAGCTGGATTCGGAAGTAGAATGACCTGTCTTGGGATCTTGATAGTTTTATGATTTTAGATAAGGCACTTAGCTTCAACTGTAAAATAAGGGGCTCCTAGGTCTTATCTAGCTCTAAATCTAAATCTAAATCTACCTCTCTTGAAACATATGGTACCTACTACAACTTGGGTTGGAAGAGCTGGGTAGCCAGGTGAGGTTGGAAAAGCTACAGAACCTCCCTGGGTCTCCCATTAGATAAAAAGAGGATCACAATATCTGTCTGCTCCATTTACTGCATAGGATAGATGGGAGGTCCATTCAACCCTGAAATTTCAACAGCTATCTCTGCATAAATGACACAGGTCGGACCTAACTTCTGAGCTTCAGGCCACTCCTTCTGGTGTCCTATGGCACTTCATTGGGACATCCAACCTTGGTCTCAAAACCAACATGTTCAACATTGAACTCTTCTTTGCTCCTAAAACTTCTCTTCTTTCCAATTTCACATTTTTTTTGTCATGAGCTCCACAAGTCACAGAGTTTTTTGCATTCTGGACAACTCTCCTCAACACTCCCATCTCCTTCACCTCTTTTATTGAAGCAGTTACTGATCCTTGTAGATTTTTACCTCTATGACATCTCTCAAATCTCTTACCTCCCCCTTTATTTCCCCTACTTCTCTCTCAAGTATACAAAACCATTACTACTCTCCTTAAAGTTCTCCTGACCTCTCTCTCCTCCTACCAATTCGTCCTTTATACCGATGCCAGATTTATCTTCCTTATGAATAGGACTGCTCATTTCCTTCTGCTCATAAATCTTCAGCAGTCCTCAGTTTGTTATAGAGTTGTTTCAAGTTCCTTTACTGACCTTTCAAGGATTTCTCCTATCTGGAATCACCTGACCATTCCATCCTGGTATTATATTCTGTATTCTTACTCAATTAGATTATTCTCTTATCCTTAGACATACATGATGTTTGCCTACCTTGGTGTCCCTACTGTTGTCTATGCTTGAAATCTCCCTTTCTTCCTTTTTTCATTGAATTACTAATTATTCTTTAAAACCTAACTCACATGCCAGGAAGTCTTTCTGATCTTTAGTAGGAAATGACATTTTTTTTCTTTGGATTTCACATAAAATTTTATTATCTTCTTTCTGATGCCCTTATCATGGACTGTTTTGTATATTAAAATTATTTGTGTATAAAACTTATTCCTCTTACTAATTCCAAGATAATGGGATCATAGAATCATAGGTCTGAAACTAGAAAAATATTAGAAGCCATTTATTCCTAGGTCTTATTTTCCAAAAGAGGAAACTGAAGCACAGAATCACACAGCTAATATTGTTTAAAGAAAACCTTGAACACAGGTCTTTCTGGTTCTAAGAGCAATGGCTTATTTACTATAGGATTTTGGTTTTGAATCTCCAAATTCTAGAAAAGCAAAACCTGTTTCTCATTTTATAATCCTCAGTAGCTAACATAGTTCTGGGTTCACAGTAGGAGCTTAATAAAAAACATGTTGATTTGAAATAAAATAGTATTAATGAAAGTGCTATATTACTATATAAATTATGATATTGAAGTAGTAAATTACAAATAATGTATTAGAATTTTTAAAGTTATTACAGCTCTTTCAAATGCCTAACCCATTCATTTTTTTCCATTCAACAAACATCTGTGATATGTTCTTTGTGCAGGATGCTGTGGTTCCTCGAGCTTCTTAAGGGAAGGTTTTCCACAAACAGAGATAGGAGAAGAGAGGGGATTCATTTTAGGCATGGAAGGTCTCTTGAGCAAATCTTTGCTGGCTCACCAGTTTTAAAGGTCCATAGCTAGGAGAGAGGGGCAGAAAGTTAATATTTGGGGCTAGAGATTAAGTTAAGGTTTTATCTTTATGGACACATTTCAAGGTCTCAAGGTCTTAGCTATTTCTAAATAGTTATTTGGGTTCTGATAAAGTGTAAATATTTTTCTTTAGTTGTTTTTGGGTTTTTTGGTGGGGTTTGGGGTGGGGTGGATACTGGAAGGTAGTGTGTGTGTGTAGTGGGGGCGTTATTGGAAGCTTAGTACACAAAGGACCAGGATCTTGTTCACTCCATAAGCTCAAATATTCCAACTTTTCCTTTGAGGCTTAAATGATTCAGTTAAGAGGGGACCAATCTATCACTTACTTGACCTATTGTCCCAAAGATTCCAAATAAACTTTAACTTGGCTATTATTAATCAGGTAAAGTACCAAGGAAAAAAAAAGATGAGCCATCAGGCAAAAAGCAGTAGACAGCAGGAGGGGAGTGAATGAAAATGTCTCTACTGTGTCCTGAAGGTTAATGAATTAGGCAGAACTTTTGCATTCCAGGACCTTCCCAGGAGCCTGAGTGAGCAGATTCTGCCTCAGCTTGCCAGCCCAGACCTTTGAAACAACTTATCAAGAGGTTATCTCACCTAGGAACTGAGGGAGCAGGACATTAAGAATCTTAACAGAATCCCAGAATCCCAAAACTTACAAAGGACCTCAGAGGTTATCCAGACTAAGTTGTATCTAAAACTTCCATGGAAGTTGTCTTCCTTTTACTCCTCAGATCTTGAACAATTGAATCAGTTAGCCAAGAAGCCATTTCCAAACTCCCTTAAAACCAGGGGCTTCCTTTTGTTATTTTCTATTTTTCCTGTATATAACTTGTTTGTACATATTTGTCTGATTATTGTCTCTTATAATTGATTATAAACTCCTTGAGGGCAGAAACTATCGTTTGTGTGTTTTGTTTTGTTTTTATCCACAGTAAAGTATCTAGCACCTAGTGTACACCTAATAAAAACTTAGGCAGCTAGGTAGTGTGGATGAGAGAGAGCTGGACCTGCAGTAAGAAAGAGTCATATTCATGAGTTCAAATCTCACCTCAGACACTTATTAGCTGTGTGACCCTGGGCAAGTCACTTTACCCTATTTGTTTCAGTTTCCTCATCTATAAAATAAGGTGGAGAAAGAAATGACAAACTTCTCCAGTATCTTTGCCATGAAAACCCCAAATGAGGTCACAAGAAATTAGATACTGCTGAAAAACCACTGAACAAAACAACTTGACTATTCAACAAATGTTGACAATTTCTTACTATGAGGAAAGGCACTCAATAGATTCCATGGGGTGGCACTTTGATGAGTGGAAATGAAGTAAATTTAGGAGACTGTGAGTTGGAATTTAAGCTCTCACATTTTCTTTCTGTGTGACCTTGGCCAAGTGAGAAGAATTGCAGCCTAGTGCTGGGATAGGGAACCTGCAGTCTTGAGGCTACATATGGCCCTCTAGTCTTTAGCTTCTCTACCCCGGCCTAGTGGATTAAAAAAAATCTAGTTTCAATCCCTGCCTCCAAGATTTACTAGATCTGTGTCCCTCTACAAGTCATTTACTCTTTCTCATACTCAGTTTCCTCATTTGTTGAATGAGAAGGTCAACTAGGACCCTACCAAATCTACATCTACAATGCTGCATCTTTTCTGAACTCCTGTTTCCTAATCTATAAAATGGAAGTAAGAATATTCCCCCTACCTACTTACAAAGATTACTGTTAGGAGGGTGTTTTGTGAGCTTTAAAATATCCTATCATTGAAAAAAACCTTTCATTTTACCAAAGAGGAAAGTAGGGCTCAGAAAATGTAAGGGACTTGTCCAGAGTCACACAGCTAATAATGTTCAGGGTAAGTCTTCAATCCAGTCTGGAATTATTACTATTATTGTAGTCTCTGCCCTCAGAAAGTTCGAGGTCTACAAGGAAGGAAGAAATGGACAAGAGCTGCAGTTCATGGTCCATGCATTTATGGGGTATTAAGGATGTGGCACGAAAATGAAAGATTAGAAAGGTAACTTCCAGCTGAACTATTCTTCCAGGCATCACAGAGGAGATGACAGATTTTGGAGGAGAGGAATTCCAGGAAAAGGAAATTATAAATGTTAAGCATGCAGAGGAGAGGAATCATGAATGCCTGTCTAGGGAACATTGAGAAATTGGGATTGCTTGGCATGTTGAGTTTATATATACAGCTAATGACATAACAGGGTAGAAAGGTAAATGGGGGTGAAAATGTAGAAGGCCCTGAATTCCAGTCTAAGCATTTTGGGCTTTCTTTGATTGGAGATAGGGCACTGCTAATGTTTTTTGAACACAGTGAAAGACTTGATTAGAATTGTGCTTTAAGAAGATTAATCTTGCATATGACAAGGATGACAAGTAAGGTTAAGAGCCTGGACAGTTATGCAGTTAAGAGACAAGAGAGTCTGAACTAGGATGATGATAATTGAATTACAAAGAAGAGCACAGATTTGAAAGATGTTGCAGAGAAAGGATGTAGAGGATTTCATAACTGATTAGATATGCATGTGTCTTGGAGCCAGAAAATACAAGAAAGGGAGGGAAGAGAGAAGATTTGGTCACCAAATAGTGGTGGAGAACAACAAGGGAGAAGAAGAGGTAAAAGTTCAACACATTTAAAGCAAACAGCTACCAATGTTTGCTGAATAACTTTTGACCAAAAAGAAGTGGGGTTGTTGGGAGAGAAGCAACATTATATGGTAGACCTCAGAAAGACTTATTTATCTTTGCAGCTCCTAGATCCAAATAGTCTGCATATAGTTTGACATGTTGGTGGACTGGTTATCTCTTTGGTATTGGTTTTCCCTCCACTCACACAGATTGCATCCCTTACACATCTTCTCATCCTATGAAAATTCTTGTCCACCCACTCCATGATTCAATAACTGTCTTCTTTATCCTCTTCCTTCCTTCCTTCCTTCTTTCCTTCCTTCCTTCCTTCCTTCCATCTTTGTTCTCTCCCTCCCTCCTTTTTTAATAGTTGCCTTGTACAGCACTGAAAATGTTGATACATTATTCTTTACTGAGTAGTGCACGGCATGTTTATCTCCTTTTATCGTCATGTACCCTTGATCATATATTTTAAATCATTTCTTTAATATAGATTGGGGTCATTGAAAGAGCTATACAAATTTTCAAAGGTGAAGCACCCCACTTCTTTCCCCTCACCTCTGATACAGTCCACTGATAGTATGTACTTCTCAAACTGTCACCATCCTAATTATATGTACTAGCGAACTGCTTCCATCCACCTGCTTGAACACACCTGGACAATGCCCAATTTTCATCTAGTTTATCAATATCATTTTTTAAATCCTGGCTCAATTATAAAAGCTCACATTTAGGATACTATTTTTTACTAGAAATTAAGTGAATATCACTGTAATTCTCAAGCAATACATGTTCATTTAAATGAATGTATTGAATGGAAATAGACTCTGATCATTTTCAGAAAAGTTCTATGTTTCTCAAGGTTGTTAATTTCATACTTATTCATACTTTTTCCTCTTATACCTTTATGTCTCTAGCTTAAGACTACTAAAATGCACGTATTTCTGGATAGAGGTAACAAAAAAGCTTCTGATAGTCATTTCCACCTTGGAGTGAATGAAGGATTTGAGAGCAGGTTTTGATAGGTGGAGAAAGGAGGAGAGGCAGCATGTAATCAGAGTACCTGAGATTCATCACTGAATGGACAAGATTAATATGGGAAAGATGTAGACACTGAAAATACTTTTATGTAGGGCTCATCTTCATTGGCAAAATGCACTTAAAAAAAGTTCTATTAGTGCTTCTTGTTTTTGTATAGTGTCTTTTATCTCTAGCTTTTATTCAAAACAAAACAAAGCAAAAAGAGAAACAGGTAATAACCTCCCCATATAGCAAACACGTAGAACATGAGCCATGGAGAACCAACAGACTCCCACATCAATACAAGGAAAACTGTTCTACATTTCATCATCCTTTGGATCAGAAGTGTGAAATGCACATAGAAACAGGGGGTCATTACCCAGTATATAGGGGGTCCCTGTGGGTTGCATATTGACTTAGAAAGCCAGATATCACTATTATCTGTGTTTTGCTATTTTTGTTTTGTTCAATATTTTCTAATCACATTTTATCTGTTTTGGGCTCTGATAAAGGAATTGTTGGTCACATGTGACATGTGGGCCCCATGTTTGATGCCTCGACTCTAGATGAAGGGTTCTTAACCTGGGGTCCATGAACTTTAAGATGTGTGTGTATGTATATATGTACGTATACATGTATATATGTGCATATAGACATAGATGTATATATAGAAAACACACGTACATGTATGTCTATTACACACTTATAGGTATGTATATGCATGCACAATGTATACATACTTGTACAACATGTGTATATGCACATATTTATATGTATGTGTTTACACACAAATGTATCATATACCTATATGTGTATATGTTAGTATGTATATGTCTATATATGTATCCATAGATATAGATATATACCGTATGTGTGTATAGCTTCATTTCAATATCAGTGTTTTCCTTTGCAATCCCAGGAATCGTATTGTATGCATTTTACAACATTCAGAAAAGGGGCGTCCCCAGATTGCCAAAGGGGTCTGTCCATAGCACCAAAAAGCTCCAGAAACTTCGCTCTGGATCAATACTGGACATTGCATGTCATCTGAGCTTAGGGGCTCTTGGTATCATTTTCCATTTAGGTCCTCAGTCATCATAGAGACCATTCTTCAGATTTCTCTTTCTTTGCTCTGCATTAACTTTTTTTATGTTTTTTTTCTGATTTTCTAATGTTTGTCATTTCTTACAATTCCATATGAATTCTATTCCACACAACGCAATTTGTCTGCTTCCCTTCTCTTTCTCCTAAACTTTTAATGGCAACAGTTAAGCCTTTCTTTATTTTTGGCCCCTCCCTGCAAGGTCATGCATTGTAGGCAAGGATGGCTTAGATGACACGAGGTCCCTGAATCAAGATTTTTATATTCACTGCTTGGATCTTGGAGGTGGGTATCAGTGGAGGTAAGTCAATGTTACTGAAAAAGATGTTCTTCCATACAAATCAATTTTAAATTCAAATCTGACAGTACTCTTTGGTTCAGTATGGGTCAAATAGGTTAAAATGAAGCACGGGAAAGCTCTCCTTTTTTATATCTTACTTCTTACTCCGAGAGAGAACATGCCTCCAGGCTGTGGTGTCAGACTGAATCTATTGGTTTTGTCAGATGATTTGTAGGATTCTGTTAAGCTATACAATGCTGAACAGAAACATAATTCTGGGGCCCAACTACAATATCATTCATATTATGTTTCAAATTTTATCCACCATTCTGCTTATATTTTAGGATGTTATCTCTAGGACAGTACTTTTGCAAGGTACTCCATTTTATGTCTAAGCGGTAGTATTGTGTCCACTACAGAGAGGCAAGTAGATGACCCATTTGGAAAAACAAGATGGAATTGTTGTGGGAGAATTTGATTGGATATTCTGGTCACTCCTTTTAGAAGTCTATCTTTCTGAAAGTATTGCAGAATTGAGGATATCTTCCTGGTATCAACATTTGTCCATGACAAAAATATATTCTGTATCTATCTCAGAAAGTCAGGGAGATGATAATTTACTTAAGAGACAACAAGGTGGCATGGAAGGCAGAATTCTGGGCCTGGAGTCAGCGAGACCTAAGTTCAAATCCAGCCTCAGACATTTCCTGTGTGACCTTGGGCAAGTCATTTAACTTTTCTTTGCCTCTGTTTTCTCCATTATAAGTTGGGGATAATAATAGGACCTTCCTCACATGTTGTGAGGATCAAATGAGATAATACTTGTAATGTAAATGCTCCTTAGTGTTGTGTCTAGCAGGAAGTGCCATATGAATCCTTCCTTCCTCCCTTTCTTCCTTCTTTTCTACCTTCTTTAAATCAATAGGTACATACCTTCCAAATAGGATCATTGATTCATAGCCAGAAGGAAATACAGATATTTTCTAATGCAACCCCCTCGTTATTCAGAGGAGGAAAATCTCATTATACAGAAGAAAACCTAGAATGAAAAAAAAGGACTTTCCTAAGGTCTCATAGGTAGTCATAACAGGATTTGAACTGTGAGCCATAAGCAGAAGTTATAAAGTATAACAGTATTTGGAGTATCCAAAAGTGTAAGGGTTCCCCTAGAAATGCCTAGGGGTTCTTGACCCCTGGAGATCTTCAGGTAACAGATGACTCACTCTCCTTTGTCTTTAATTTTCAAAGAGAACCAGTGACATCACAGGAAACATCTTGACTTGAACATGAATTAGATTTAAGTGGGGCAGAGTAACACAGAGTCCTCGACCTCACTCTCTCTTCCTCAGCCATTGAAGCCCAGTGGCAAGACAATAGTCAAGATGACCAGTGATCACCCAGGTTGCAATGGACAACCTTGGATCTTCCATGCCTGACCAGGCTCTAAATGCTTTTCAGAACCCATTTCAGCTGCTTTCACGGTCATTGGGCTAAATTGTTCTCATCCTCCCATTCCATCAAAGGAAGTCTTCACATGCTCAGGTTGGAGTTTTCATGTGGCAGAAGAGATCTCTTTTCTAGGTAAAGACTGGATTAGTTGTCTCTGATATCCTTTCAACCTGTGTAGCTTGTTATGAAGCCTTACTTGAGATCCACAGCTCTTCCCATCATGCTTTGCTGGTTTTGAAGTTCTACATAATGTCTTTTAAAGGAAATGATTGATCTGGACAATTTACTATTTTTCTTTTTAGATTCTGCTTTGGGTTTTCTATTAGCACTCTAAAGAAACAGAGTAATAGCTTACTCTTCCTTGCAGCTGTCTCTGAGAATCAAGCACACCTTTCTATTAATCTCAGAGGGCTATGACTCTGATATCAAATATCTTTGTTTTGCAGAATCCATTAATAAGAACATAGTCAATGGGATTGAGATGTTTTTATCTCCTTTTCTATGTAGCACACAACCCCTTAATCACACACAATTTAGGGCTCATTATTGTAACTATATCCTTTTTAATGAAGCAAAAGCAGGAATTTTGGAGGTAGGATTTTGGTTGCTTTTTTTCTTAAATAATGATAGTCTGGGTTAATGTGATCACCCATTAATCTTTGGGTAATTAATCCTCCAGAGATTTTTAAAGGGATTTTTAAAAGTTGGGAGGATTTCAAGAATGAAATATTAGGAATAAATTATGTATTTCCCGACTTCTCTGAGTTGGTCAGACAAGAAAATCAATTAGCCAGGAGGGTTCTTGCATTAGACTTTGGGATTTTTTTTAAATCAAAGGATAACAGAACTATAATGTTGTTTCCAAAATGAAATAGAGAATCCTTAATGAATAGGGATAATTGACCTAAGAATTTTTTTAATTGGAGCAAACAATACTACAGAATCTAATTCTGAGAAGTCTGCTTTACTTATAGAAATAAGTAGTTAAAATGTTCATTAGCCTATTCTTTGTTTATACCATATAAAGAGCCTTTGCATTTGTAGGTGAACCCCATATGAGGGACCTGCTCCCTCATAGAGAAATATTTCTTTTGAAATTAACAAAAAATATGGCTCATTTAAGGACAAGCAGATCGATTTATTAATTAACATTTATCAAGTATGTAGTACATATTCAGGAATACACTAAGTATTGGAGATACAAAGAAATAGCAAAAGCAATCTCTGATGGCAAAGAGCTTATGTTCTCAAGGGAGGATACAACATTTACAAAGCAGTACAAAGTGGATAAATGCAGAATCAGTGGAAGGGGACCTAACAGAGACTAACACTATCAGAAACAGGTTTTTGGATCAAACTTATATTTAAAATGGCATCTTATTTGTAACTGCCATTTCTATACTTCCTCTAGAAAAGGAAAATAATATTTATAACAAAATTTGGATGCAATCAATCAGTGAAGTGATCTAAGTAGAGATTTTATAGTCTTAGGACAGATACATTATTTTTAATACCTTTTCTGTTCAGGAAAATATATTTCCAATAATCTCTTGATATTTAACATACAAATCCCTTGTTAAATCTGAATTAATACTTCATTCAAAACAGTTTAAAGCATGACCACAGGCTCCTATCTGTAGACACAGCACATCATAAATACGTTTTTTGTATGTTCTGAAAATCCCAAACTAAGTAAGACTTGGGACATACTTATTGGGATAATGTTTGTAGTCACCTTCAGGGTTTCAAGAATTGAACTCCCAGCCAGCCCAGTTTAACACAAACTTGCCAAGATTACTTTTCCGGGCTTTGTGTAAGTTTCTGCTATTACCATCACCGCATTTATGGCTAACTGCATACTGGACAAGTCTGCCCATTTAAGAATTTTTTAAAGAGGAGGGGAGAGATTTGCTCAATGATGAATTATTTCAGGACTGCTCTAAGTTTAAAACATTTTATAAACCTTAAAACATGAAATGGATGTATACACATTATTATTACAAAGATACCCACTTTACATTAATAGCATGGATTTATGAACCCAATCAACGCCATTGTTCATTCTACTCTATGTCATTTCTACTCAATTTCACTTAGAGTACAAAGTTTACTAACTGTTTATAAATGATCATATATGCATGTATATACATGTGTATACAGTATATAATGACATACATATATACATGAACGTACACATTACATATATACACAGACACGTGTGTGTGTGTGTGGATAGATGATAGGCAAGCAGGCAGTCAGACAGGCAGATAGATAGATAGATAGATAGATAGATAGATAGATAGATAGATAGATAGATAAATAGATAGATAGATATTAATTTTCCCCTCATCTACTACAAGGTATGTTATTCAAGATTCAATAGGCTCCCCCTCCCCAACATTGCAAATGTCCTTGGCATATAGAATGCACCCAAAAATATTACTGACACTTTGGGACAGAGAAGGTGCCTCAAAAGTCATCAAGCACAATAAGTGTCTAAACAGAAATGCCCTGTAAGATACTATCGGAAGTTATATGATCCTTGCTGATCTCTGCTTAAAGACATTTGCCAAAGGGAGTTCGCTACTTTCCAAGGCATCCCATTCCATATTTGGTCAGCTTGAATTGTTAGAATGGTTTTCTTGACATCAGCTATGAAGATGGCTACCATGTCCCTCTTGATTATTACTTAAATCCTTTTATAGTATGGGATGGGGTAACCTTTTCCATCCTAACTGCCCTTGCCCAATTTATCAATGGTTTTTACTCAAATATTGTGATCAGAATTAAACACAGGACTTTGCCTGTGGTTGGACCAGGAGAGAGTGCACTGGAATATCATATTCTTAGTCCTGCAATCTAAGTCCCTCTTTGTGCACCCTAAAATCAGATTTAGGCTGTTTTTCCTCCTTGGCTTGCCAGGTGACACTGCTGACTCATGACTTGTTGATTGATTCAATTTCTGCCAAAACTGTGCACAGTTCTATTTCTTATCTAACTTTATACTCCATAGATCATAGAAAGTTATCACCAAGATATCATTTGTGACATTCCTTTCCTCTTGACTAATACTAACAGAGCCAACTATTGATAGATCAGCCATGGAATTCTGGATAATTCACTTCCCTGGAATATTGTGATCTGATAGCTTTTCTTCCCACTCAGAACTGTTTCTTCCCATGCTCAAGGAGGAGAGCTGTATACTGATACTTTTCTGATCATCTCTCTTTACATATATATATATATATATATATATATATATATATATATATATATATATATGAAAAGCCAATCTGTATATGTGCATGTATATGTACATATGAAATATACAGATGTAATATATAGAAAAAGAAATGAAGAATTTCCATGTCTCCTTATTCCCTCATTAACACAGATACTTAAAATTTGACTTTAAATGGATTTTAAAGATATTATCCCCCCAGTCACATGAATACTACTCCATGATTTGTGTTCTGGACATTTGGATAGGCCAAAGAAACTAGTATATAGCTTAAAATTAGTGAAAAATTCTACTTTCTAGGTTTTGCTCACTTTGTGGTTGTTAAATTCTCTGTCTTTCCATTAGCCTCCAGGGAAGAATCTATTGCATTTAAATTTCCAGAAGATTTGTTTAAGGTTTCTGATGTCATTATGATTTGTAGGACTATTAAAATGGCATTTGCTGATGACATGATAGAATGTATTGCATCATTTCATCTTAGTATGAAAATGTACTGATCTTTTCATCGCTGCCATGTAGGTAATGTGGTAACACGTGGTTATAGTGGGAACAACTGCATTACCAATGCCAGCATTTGCATAAGTGCTCCTCTGTGATAGACAGATTTTCTAATCCAATGTCACATTAGGAAAAATAGCCCCATCCTGGTAGAAAATATTGAGCTTCTTAAGTGTGCATTCCTTTACTAATGTTGTATCCTGTTGCCTCACGTTGTTATAGAGGTGACCCTGAGTTCTGGAAGACTGTTTCAGAGCAGTATAAATTCGAGCAGGTCCTAACCAAGCTATAAAGACTGTAAGCAAAGAGCCATAGATAGGTTTTGCATTTGGCAAGGACCAACTTAGTGAAGTTTGGGAAACTCACTATCAGGTTGGCTATAGGATGCTGCTGCTGCTGCCGCTGCTGGTGCTAGAGATAATGATGATGGTGATGATAATGATGATGGTGGTGGTGGTGACAATGATGATGATGATGATGATGATGACGATTTTTTTGCCTACAGCAATTATGAAGATTATCAATCAAGTGACAGCTGGGTTGCAATCTGTATTAATAGAGGGATTACAATCTATATTGGTGGAGGGATATATATGGATAAAGTATTCTTTAAAATGAAGATGGAAGAGTAGATACATCCCAATTTTTTACCTTCCCATGATGTTATTCACATCTTAAATGCTAGAGCTAGAAAAAAATGATCTTCTCAATGCGTAGGTTTTATAAATCAGTGTAGTAACATTCTAACTTTAATCTCTTAACCTTTATGTGCATTTATAGGTCAAGTCCTCAGAGTATGGCTGGCTATACATCCACATTGTATTTCTGCAGGTACGTTGTTATAGGCTTGAACCCACATCCAGTGTGTTTATAAGCACAAACAGAGTTGATTTTCATATATTCTAAGGCACCAATTATTATTACAATAAGGGATTTGCTGGATATTACTTCTTGTAAGAGAAAATAGCTCCTGCTCTAAAACATACATGCACACAGTTTAAATATAGAAATACCTAAAATATTGTGTTGCACAGAAAAAGGCTGCTTGAGAAGTATTTGTCTGTCATCATGGCACAGGAATAAACTTAACTCTTGGAGGTTATGAAGGAATAGATTTTAAAAATATTTATTAATCATGAATTATGTAGCAGGAGAATGTAAACTGTGACACATCTGAGCTTTCTGTCCATAGTGCCTGGCACATAAGAGGTACTTAACAAATATTTATTGAATGACTGACTTTCCAAGGACTTACCTAAGTATAATAGTCATTTATTGGGCATTAGGTGTTGAATTTTTTTAGCCATGGAAATTCATGAAACAAAGATAATTACAAAATGACACTCGGCCTGGTGTGACTCCTTTGCATTTCTGCATTAACAATGGTGGAATGGCAGAAAAAAGAGACAGATGATACTATGAATCATAACATTTTAGACCATCCATAAGCTTTGAATATTGGTTCTCATGTGTCTGATCTTTGCTCAGTGATCAATGAATTGATATATTATTGGAATAATGAAAAATATTGGCATTTCCAAAATAAATGAAGCCAGAAGCCTTAAGGTAACTAAGTGGAAAGATGGCTAAGAGGTTCAAATAAAGAGTCAGTGGAGGTAGTTTCATTTCAATGCAACCTAGAAATCTGATCATGAAATATGTCAACTTGTTTTGTATAGAACAGGAGTTTATTATTTGCTGAATAAATGAATGTAGTGTTCATCCTCTCTTGATTCTATACAGGAAGAAAGAAATATGAGATTAGTTGATTGCAAAATGAAACAAGGGCATTTTTGAGAAATCCAAGGGCAGAAAGTCCTAGTGTAAGTGGGCAACCAGGGTTATATACATGTCACCCTTTAGTGCAAATATTAGAGTAATTCTCTTTGTTTTGAGCTCAAAATTTGAGTATTATGGAAAAGGTATGACACCAGAAAAACAGTAAAATCAAAAATGTATTTAAATTGTACTTTCAAATTAAATCATTTATGTTCCCAAAAGAATCTAGAAAACTTTACTTCTACCCATGTGTGGTAACTATTTCTAACCAGGGTTATAAACCCAGGTACTGAAATAGTAAAACCCACATGTTCAAACATTCAAAAGATGCTCTTTTCTTAAGCTTACCCTCTATGTGCACAAAGAAAACTATAGGCATTTCATAAAACCGTTGATTTTTGCATTATTTGATAGACTTGAGAGGTTGGATATTTGGGGTGTCAAGTTTTAGAATGTGTTGGCATTTGGCTATGAATGTTTGTAGGCTATTAATTCCCTCCTTTAAAGTCCATGTGGTGACAAAGAAAACTCATTTCCAGACTATAAAAATACCATCCACCTGGTTCACCAGATATATTCATCCAGTTTCTAGGCATATGGCTTGGGCCTGAAGATGAGCCATGGCAAGCCAGGCAAACCACATTTATAAATAAAACAATTATTTTAGTGAATCATTCCTATTGCTGGAAACTTATTTTTTTAAGTTAACCATCCTTACTGAGCAAATAGATCATTTTTAGATAGCAGAATTTCCATGAAAATTTTGGAATATGTGACCACTTAAAACACCTTTCTATTATAATATCAGACCCAATGTGTCACAAGTATTATCCAGAATTAAGTGTGATTGTCAGGATCAATGCATCATTTCCTCCTTCAATATCTGAATTCCAAGCTGTGATAATGTTATGAAACAAGAAGAAGGCCTTCTGGTGGCAACCTCCTAGAAATGGGGATGGCATTTATATTCCATGTCTGTGCTATAAATTACTGTCATCTGTCAGTATTTCTATGCTTGTCACTGCTTACCCAGAGATTCCATCTTTATGAATAAGGAAAAATGTGAGGGGGGGAGCCACCAAGATAGAAAACTCTATAGATTTAATTGGAGAATGCCACTCTCAGAATAGAATTTATAGAGGAAAACATTATGTAAAATGAAAAGTTAATGAACAGGATGGTGAGAGCACAATGATATTTTAAAAATAGAAATGGGCTTTGTCTAAGATTCATGAGATAATTAAGGACAGATTTCTATGTTTTACTATTGTATGAGTTTGGCTTTCATTTTGTTGCAGAATTGCATGGGTCAAAGAATTTATAAACATATGAAAGCACAGTGTATCTCAATTTATGTGTTTTTTTTCATATGGTTCCTTTCTGTTCTTGCAGACCTTTTGAATAATAGGAGAATTAATGTCAATTAAACTTTAATATTTCAGCGATCCACATAGTTCCATTGGTTTGAAAATACCTTTCACCAATATATATCACAACTCATCTATGCTTATGTGGCAATCATGAACTGCTATGACTAAATATGTTTTTCACCCAATGATTGATCTTCAGATGAGTTTCTCTGAATTTAAGTAACCTGGTTCTCATAATCCATCACTGAGTTCATGTGGAAAAGCTTTCTAACTTAACTAGATGTGATAGAGAGATAGAGTTTCTGTTTTACCAGTTTACTTTTTTTCTTGAGTATCTAAAATCAGCTCCCTAGGGGCGGAGCCAAGATGGCGGTGTAGAAGCAGCAAGGTCCCACAGCTCCCACACCACAACCCTAAACACCCATTAAATTATGAGCCTAGATAAAGTCTAGGAGTCTCATACTCACAAAAATATAGAGAACACATCTCTTGCTGAAGGCAGCTAGGCAGCAGGGGCTCATTGCGGTGGCCGGGAGTAGAGACTGAAGCAGCCTGAAGCCGAGACCACGGCCAGGCCTGAGACAGTGGGAAGGAGCCGGGCTAAGCTGAGCCAAGCTGGCACCACAGCCAGCCTGCAGAGGTTCTACAGCCTCCAGCACCTCCACATCTGCCAAGGAGTGAGGATCGGGGATGGGAGAGGCACAGCTCTCACCGCATTGGAGCAGAGACCCAGCCAGCCCCAAACCGCAGCAACAGACACGAGGATCCTCCCAAACAGCAGCATGAGTCTACTTCAAAGAAAATCTAAAGCACCTGCCAAAGGGGAGCTTTAAAGTGTCAGAGTTGGTTAGCGAAAGTGAAACTTTGAAAATTAATTTGGGAGTGGTAAAAGCAGTTCGGCCATTCTGCCTCCGGGGCAAGGAAGAAGTGGAAGAAGGGAACGCCCCCACCAGGCTGCTTCAGAGTCCCTGGCCTGCGGACTTTTAAGGGGGGGCTGAATTGATTGATCAGGGCCAAGTGCTCTTGCGTTGAGTGGCCTGGATCTGGATCGTGGTCTTGGGTGGTGGTACTGGGGTGCACTTTCTGCAAGCCAAAGCTGGGGGGACTTGCAACACCCCCCCTAATAGCTCCAGCAGTTGGGAAA
>CM053600.1:158344752-158375213 GCA_028646575.1 Pseudocheirus occidentalis | reverse complement strand
TGTCTCAGCCAATAGCATTCTTCCACGTCAACAGGGGAATTCATACCTTTTCACCAATGGACAGAGTTCTATACTTAGCCCTAAGTTACTAGGATCTACTTAACCCTAAGTATATGATCTACTTAGCACTAAGTATCTGATATACTCAGCTCTAAATACCAAAAAAAAATGATTACCATTACATCCCTCCACATCCACTCTTTATACCAATCACCTGATTGTCTAGACCTGCAGTCACAATATCTTGTTGCTGTGTTCTATCCAATTGATTCTTTCCACCTCTGGCTGCCTAATTCTATCTGCTTATAGCCTGCTGGTAGACTCTCCTAGTGCTTGATCCTCTTGTTCAGTATTAGGACTTTCTGACCTTACCTTTTACCCCAGGGTCAACATTTAATCTCTGGATGCTGGCATTCTCTGCTCTAAAGGTCTGATCACTTGGTCACTGGCCCCTTTAAGAAACTTGAATAGTAACAGCAAGTATTCCATGAGGTTTTCCTTTTTAATTGCCTTTTCCAGTTTTCAGTAAAGTAGATGGGTTTTATTTTCCTACTGGGTTATTAGGGAACAGGTACTGGACCTATGATTTCATTAGTATAAGGAACTCCTATAATGCAAGTTGGCACCCACCTTGCCAGTAATTTAAAGCTGTGGATAGCTGCCTAGAGCACGATCTGATTCATGACATAAATGCTCAGATTACATGGAGAATAAACAGCAGAATCAGGATTAAAGGCAGTCTTTGAGTCATAGAATCCTAGATTGAGAGCTGGAAGGGACATTAAAAGTCACCTCCTCAAACCTTCTGATTGTAATATAGAAGATGGACTGAGGCTGCCATTAGTAAAGATAAGGTAGAATGAACCTTGAAGATCACCTAGTCTGCCTAACGCCTTCATTTTAAAAAGGAAGGAAAGAGAGGCCCAGAGAAGGAAAAAGACTTGACCAAATAGAGAATAAGGAATCAGATGACATTTGTATTTAACACCCCTAACTGCAATGGATAGAACGCTGGACCTGGAGTCAGGAAGTCTCATCTTCATGAGTTCAAATCTGACCTCAGACATGTCCTAGTTGTGTGTCCCTGAGCAAGTCACTTTATCCTGTTTTCCTCAGTCCTCTCATCTGTGAAATGAAATGGAGAAGGAAATCATAAACCACGTTACTATTTTTGACAGGACAATCCCAAATGGGCCTGTGGAGAGTCACACACGACTTAAAAATGACTGAACAATAACAACCAGAACCTCTAACTACCAATTCAGTATTCTGCATTATCTTACCCTGCCCCACACAATCCTCTCCTCTCCAACCTCCTCAACCCTCCCCTCTACAATACCATACCACACCATACCATACCATGCCATGCCATGCCATACCATACCATACCACACCATACCATACCATACCATACTATATTATAGTATACCAATATTATAGTATACCATACTATACTGATTGTGAATAAATGATGAAATTCTGTTTAAAATCTTTTCCCAGCCCCACAGGATCACAGAATGTCACTAACTCAGATTCAGACATGACTTAAAAATGACTGAACAATAACAGCCAGAACCTCTAACTACCAATTCAGTATTCTACCTTATCTTACCCTGCCCCACACAATCCTTCCCTCTCCAACATCCTCAACCCTCCCCTCTACAATGCCATACCATACCATACCATACCATATCCTTGTGCTTCCCCAAATGGTGCATCCTTTTATGCTTGAGAGTAAACTAGCCATTGTCTGCTTATGGGTTCTCCAGTTACTCAGCTTGTTTTTACCTGCAGATTTTCCCTCAGATAAACATATCTCACTTTAGCTAGACTTCTTCTCAGGTGGGAGACATATAGTACTTTTCTAGGCCTGTAATTAGGGGGAGCTAAAGGGTACAGTGGATAAAGTGTTAGACCTAGAGTCAGAAAGACTCATCTTCCCCAGTTCAAATCTGTTCTCAGACACTTATCTGCTTTGTGTCCTGGGGTAAGTCACTTAAGCCCGTTTGCCTCAGTTTCTAAACTAGAGAATGAGCTAGAGAAGGAAACTAGTATTTAGTATCCCTGCAAGAAAACCCCAAAATGGGTCTGAAAAAACCCCAAAGAGTCTGAAACAACTCAACAATGATAACAAAGGACTATGATTGAAATCTTTCTAACTTGGTATGGTTGCTGCCTGATTTTGCTCTCCACTGGTATAGCCTTGGGGAACACAGGGTCTCCATCTATGTCAGGATAGGACACCAGAAGACGATTTTAGCAGCCTCACATGCATACTCAAAGGAGCAATGATTTCATCAGCTAGCAGAATTTCTCCACCAACACAGATCTCTACCTTTCATTATCGAGGAGCTAAGTCCCCAATATGTCTGAGTTTTGTAGATGCTAAGGAACTTGACTAAGGGTCATACGACAAGAGAGTGTCACAGGGCGGGATATGAACCCAATTTTCTCTGATCCCAAGCCCAGAGTCACAAAGACACAAGTACTGTCTTTAGAGTAACCACACAGGGAGTGTTAAACAGGGTATAGTATTCTCAAGAGAGGCTGAGAGCTCCTTGTTCACTACAACACTAAGAACACATAATGCAGGTGTGAGCAGTGTTCACGGACACCCATGGAAAAATGGGTTTTTACTACATTCATTACTCCTTAATGATGGTAATTCCATTTCCAAGGTAATGGTTACCAGCTATCAAGCAAATATGTAGCCTAGAGTACATAGCTCTTTGAAGATACCAATGGGTGGACCTCCAAATACAGCTCCTTTTTCAGTCAGAGATTTTTTTCCCCTTTCATGTTGTCTGTTTTTCCCATCCCTTTGGCAGTAAGTAATTGGGAGACTTAATTGAGTTCAGTCAGCTGCGTGTAATTGAAAGAATGGGCTCTTTTTTTAATAGTGTTGTAACTTCTTCTATTTCATCTTGATTCCAAGGTAGCTATTACAGGCACATTTTCTGAAGTTGTTTCCTATCTTCTCCTAATCACTTCTCACACTCCCTTATATTGGTTGTGAGAGTTTTTGTGATGGTATTTCAATAGCCTTGTTTAACTCTATTAGTGGGCCATTTGTCAGTCTAGGGAAATGGAAAATTTAAGGTAGAGATTCTGCCTTTCTGTTTTTCCATTTTTTAAAAAATTGGTATGCTGATGTACTAGAGTGAAAAAAAAGTTCCGATCTGATGGAGATAGGGAGGGTTTTAGACATTAGACCTATAATTGACTGGAAGATGGAAAGATATAGGGATGAGTGATGGATTATGGGACAATGATTTGAGGTTGAGTTAGATGTTTGCTGTACTCTATTTGGGTGACTGTGAAAAATCAGTTTCAATGATCTGAATGTCCATGTAGGCTCATAGGACTTAAAACCTTGAGTTATCTAGACTTCTCACTTCTAACTTTGTAGAATATACATGCACACACACACATAAATACATATGCACATTATATATATATAAAACATTTATATATAATATATAATAAAATATAAAATAATAAAATATATAATATTTATATATATATATATAAAACACATACCCTACATATACACAAACACTGCACACACACCATATAGAGACACACACTATATATGTGTGTGCATATACACATACACACATATATACATATACACATTATATATATATAAACATGTACTACATATATAGAAATACATGCACACACACGCCATATAGAGACAGACACTATATATAAACACACATACTATATATATATATATACACACACACACTATATATATATCTATATATATATACACACACAAACACTACATACAGGCACACACACTATATATATATATACACACACACATACATATATACATACACACATATACACATACAATACACACATATATACATATATACCCGCAGAATAGATAGATAAATTGGGAGAGAGAGACAGAGACAGAGACAGAGAGACAGAGAGACAGAGATTCTCTGGCTGTGATTCACAAAAGCACTTGGCTTAAATGTTGAGGCCATCAATGACCCCTGACTATTATTTTCAAACAGTCATCCAAGTGGCCAAACTATGAAGTAAGCCTTCTATAGAGTCCAGGCACTGTGGCCAAACTATCTACTAACTGCCTGCAGTTAGACTTATATGCCTACTTTGCTCCTTCATAGTATACTCTTATTTAGGTGATGTGGGATTTAATCACTGTGGAAAAAAAGTTGCCTTTTTTCCTAGGGCATGCCTTTCACCCATCTGCTTTGCCCTACTTCCAAGCCCATCATCACTTTTCAAGCACCTCATCATTTCTGACTTGGGCTATTGCAATAGTCTCCTGACGGCATTCTCCACTCTCCAATACATTTTCAACATAGCTGCCAAATCGATATTCCTAAAGCACAGGTCTCCCTATATTACCATGCTTCTCAAGAAGTCTCTGTCAGACATTGACAGCCCTTTGTGATATGGCACCTGGCTACCTTTCCAGAATTTCAGATTATTCCTCCTCTTCATATACGATATCTTCCAGGCAAACTGGCTTAGTTGTTTTTGCCCATGCACAGCATTCCATATTCAGCATCCTTGGACTTGCAAAATTTGTCACCCGTCCCTGAAATACTCACCTGCTTCTCTCTTTCCCCATGTCCCCGTCCCCCCACCCTTGAAATTCATATGAGTCCATGTGAGCTAATTTTATTCATTCCCCATCTCCCCCATGCTGAATTAACATGCAATTCATAGTTTCATAGATTTAAGAGCTGGGAGGTACCTTGGGGGAAATCTGGTCTAATCCTTTCATTTTACATATCAGGAAACTGAGACCAGAAAGCTTTTAAGTGCTTTGTCTGAAACAGGGGTGGGTGTGATAGGTAGAGTTAGAGTCTGGTCTTGAATTTGAACCAATACTCCTTTCTATTGCACCGTGATACATATATTTTATATTTACTTATCTCAGCACTTATTTTGCTCCACACCTAGTGGAACATAAGCTCCTTGAAGACAGGGACTGTTTCATACTTGTTTCTGTACCCCCAGCACTTAACACATTGTCTCATAGATAATAGACACTTAATAAATGTTCATTGAATTAATTAAATTTGAAATAATTATATTTTGGGAGAGAGGAAGGGAAGGTAGAAGAAATATTTTTATATTTTCTCTGTGAAATACAAGAAAAAGATTCATCTCTTGAGCTGTCAATTTTATGCCTTTCCCAGCTCATGTAAAAATAGAAAGTCATCATCATGTACAATGTAGAGAGCTCTTTTAAATGTACTAACCAGGAAAAAAAGACAGAAAAGTCCCCAGGTATTTTACATTTACTTAAAGCTGCCACTTGAGCCTTTAAAAATAATTCAAAGGATTTAATTTTTTGTAAAAGACATTTGTAAACCATAATATAACTATCTCTCTTTGGAAGAGATTTGAATAACTACCAAATAATTGTGACAATACACTTTTGGGTTGGTTAGGAAAATGATTTCTTTATGTTTCCTGACACAAATTTGTGAATTTTAAATATAAGCCGAACAGAAAGATAGGCCATGTTTGTATGTGAACAGTTTGATTGGATGTGACTGAAAGCTATTGGGCCAGCCTGTTTCCACATAGGCGTGGGAGCGTTAAAGCTCCTGCTTTACAGGGCTCTCCACTTACTGTCATCTTAATGATCTCTAGCGAATTGAGTGACTCATTTTAGTAGCTTTTATTCTAACCACATACCTATTCTACTTTAAAGTTTGATTGGTTAATATCACGTAGTTGATTATAATATATTTCTTTGCTTTATCATCTTAAAATAAGATCTCAGGGCTCAGGTCATCCTGCTCAAGTTTTCTCAGTATTAAACAGAAGAGAAAGAATCTGATTGATTGAAGTGTAGTTGTTACTTCCATGTACCCATGATGCCATTGACATGTTGGATTGGAGATCTGGAGCTTGGAGAACCTGGGTTCAAATTACAGGTTGTATGACCCTGGACAAGCACTGAGCCCCTGCCTCAGTTTTCTTGTCTGTGAGATGGGAGAGAGGGTGGAATCAATGGCTTTTCAGATTCCTTCTAGCTCCAAATTGGTGGTCTTATAATGGGGGCACCCTTTCTATCAGTGTAGTTGAAAATTTATCTGTGTCTTTTCATCTCTGCACAGTCCCTATAAGCAACTAATTGGACTCAGAACAGAAGTGAAAGTCTGGCAACTATAACACCATTTTCTATAAATAAAGGACCGACTTTTTCCATTAGTTATGCAGCATTAAGGAGTGAACTTAGTAAGATAAACGATTCATAATAATTCCTTTAAGTTTGGACACCACTCTCCCCAAGAATCCAGTTTGTACAGGGGAAAGTGCTGCTCCTATGTTGCTAGCAGGGAGTGGCAGTAATGTCTGCTCCCGCTAAATCTTCTCAGTAAACAACCCTCTGTAAAAGCTAATTGACTTTAATTGGTTTTAGTTATAAAGTTAGAAAGACCTAAATGAACTCTTGGAGCCAAAAGAAAACAGACTTAGGATAATAATTCATACCATATCATTAATATTATTAAAATGAACAATTTTGAAGATTTTTATAAAATGATGAAGAATGAAATGAGACAGAACCAAAATAATGTTTTATACAATAATATCAATGCTGCGAAGACAAAGAAAACTTTGAAAGCTGGAAGAACTGAGATGAGTAAGATTACTATTCAAAATTCCAGAGGACCAATGATGAAACAATCTCTCCATGACAGAAAGAAGAAGGATTTAAAGTTCAGAATGATGCATACTTTATTTTGCACAGCCATTGAAGGAATTTTTTTTGCTTGACTATGCATATTTGTTGCAAAAAATTGTTTTTCCTCTCTCTTTCTTTTTTCTCTTTCCTTCTTTCCTTCCTTCCTTCCTTCCTTCCTTCCTTCCTTCCTTCCTTCCTTCCTTCTTTTTCCTCCTCCTCCTCCTCCTCCTTCTCCTCCTCCTCCTTCTCCTTCTCCTTCTCCTCCTTCTCCTCCTCCTTCTTCTCCTCCTCCTCCTCTTCCTCCTCCTCCTCATCATTCTTCCTCTTGTCTCTCTCTCTCTTTCCCTCTCTCTCTCTCTACCTCTCTCCCTCTCCCTCTTTCTCTCTCTTTCTTCCTCCCCCCATGAGGTGTGTGTGTGTGTGTGTGTGTGCGTGTGTATGTGTGTGTGTGTGTGTGCGTGTGTATGTAGGGTGAGAACAGTTCAGGGAAGAGTTCACTATCATGGGGCAAATCCCTTAACCAGTTCAACTACATCTCTCCATCCTTTTCAAGTCTAGCCTGGTCCATCACCCATCTGTGATGACTGAATGAGATTCATATACTGGTGGACTAACTCAATTAAAATGTCCCTCCAACTGCTTCCTATCTACTCTTAACCCACTTGCTTCTCACTTTTGTGATGAAATATTAACAGCAGATAAAGGAAAACATCCCATTTCAGATAGGATTTTTTTTGAGGACACATTAAGTTCAGGCTTACCTAGGGAACTGATAACTGTAGTCTGTGTGTTCCTCCTGCTATCACCCTTGTCCTTATTAGAATGTAGGCTCCTTGCAAGCAAAAATTGTTGCTTTTCATCTTCATATTCACAGTATCTAGCAGAGCCATCAACACAATAACCATGAAATGAATATTTATTTAATTGAGTTGAATGTTCATTATCATGCCTCTTGTGGCCCAAGTCAAACAAAAGAAGAATAAAATAATAAATATGAATATGATCATCTCAGTCTAATATTTTAAACATTATTAGTGAAAAGAAAAAATAGCATTTTATTTACTAGAAATACATTTCTCTTTTATGCTTTGGAATTTAATTTACAACGTCCAAGAAATTTAAACTTCCTAAATAAGACATCACTTAAAAATGTAACCGTAGATTCCTTAGAGAGAATCTAAACTATCGTATAACAGTGAGCCAGAGAATTATATATTTTCATGGAAAATGAGAAGCTAGGCTATAGTACCATCATTTATCAATGACCTTACCACTTTGTCTATTCTCCTTTTTTAAATCTAAGAACTTTATTTTGTTTGCCTTTCCTTTTTTTGTTGTTGTTTAAGAGAGTTGTCTTGACTGTCAACATGAACGATATTTATTATTGCCAGTTTCTCATTTTACATTTGTGATTCTGACATTTTAAACTGGGTGGAACAGGAATATAATTGTTAAATTTTTTACTTCAAGCAGAGTTTTTTTTGTTGATTTTTAGACTTAAGAAAGTAAAAAAAAATGTCAAAATGCAGATTAAACTTAAAAGCTTATTGTGGGCACATTTTTTTTCTCCCTGGGAACTGATTATTAAACATTTACTAACATACCAATGGTGGATAAATTCTCCCCATTTAGTATTTGGGAACCAACATTTGGGCAGCTAAGTGGTACGTTAGGTATAACACCCTGCCTGGAGTCAGGAAAACATCTTCCTAAGGTAAAACCTGACTCAGACACTTACTAGCCGGGTGACCCTGGGAAAGTCACTTTATCCCATTTGCCTCAGTTTCCTCATCTATAAAATGAGATGGAGACAATCATCCCAGTATCTTTGCCAGGAAAACCTAAATGGATTCACAAAGAGTTGGATATGACTGAACAACAAAATCCTATGAATTCAGCCGACCATCACTGTCTCTAGTCTGAAATAACTATGATGCTTTGAGGAAGTGGATTTTCATTTTTTATTCTGAAAACGGCCATATAGGAATTTAGGTACAAAGGCGTGCAATGGAGTTATTTAATTAACATAATTTATATGAGAATGAGATAGAAACTCAGAGATTATCTAGTCCAGGGTTTCTTAACCATTTTTGTTTGCCATGCACTCCTCTGGCAAGCTAGTGAAGCCTATGGACTCCTCAAAATAATGCTTTAAATGAAAAAAAAAGTAGGCTTATAAAGGAAACCAATCATATTCACATATATTATCAAAATATCTAAAGTTCCAAGTTTTTAGACTCTCTATAATCTATGCACAGGCTTTGAGGCTTGTGGACCCCAGTTTAGGAACTCCGGATATACTTTAGCAACCTCATAAAACCAGTAAGGAAAGTGGAAGTCTCAGAGGTCAAGTGACCCCTACCCACCATGATTCCATAGCTCATAAGATGTGAAGCTAGGACTAAATTCAGTTTTGCATGAAGTCAGACAAAATCATGGAACTTTAGAATTGGAAGGGATACGAGAAGTCATCTAGTCTAACACTCTTATTCTTCAGATGAAGAAACCAAGACTCTGAAAGGGTTAATTAATTTGACAGAGGTCATGTAGCAGTTGAGTGGCCTAAGTGGAGCTAGAATTAAAGTGTTCTTTAAGCACCATGAAGCCTTATCTCAATATAAGTTATAATGAGGATTTTTTAAAATCTCAAGTATTTGTTTCTATCCTTTGCTCTGAAGTTAATAATTTTCATTTTCTTTCAAATATTTTTATCCTAAACTATTTAGAGACATTTCTACCTACTCTCATATATAATGTATGTATATATGTATATATTTACATATATACATACATATACACATGTGTGTTTACATACAGAGACCAATGCTCTCCAGATCAGGTGATAGCCAAGAGGAAAAGAATCAAACAGTAAACACACATTTAATATCTGCACTTACTATATATCAGACATTATGCATGAAAATAAAATCAAAACAGTTCCCACCTTCATGTCTACTAGGAAGAAAACTGGCATATCTGTTTATCTATGTAAGTACAAAACAAATGCAAAGCAGAGATAAGCTAAGTCTTATAAGTGGATGGAGGGGGAGAGAAGTGGAAAATCACCCAAATGACAATGGAAAAGCAGAAGATGGACAGGATCAGGCTGCAGCGTATTTTAAAAAGTTCATTATGGAGAAGGGGTATGAAATGTGTAATCCTTTCCCCAGTAATTAAATAAATAAGATAAGCCTTTTTACATGTGTTGAGAACACCAGAAAACCAATGGATATCACATGTCCTCCTTTCTTCTACCTGTGATGTGAAGAGAAAGTCAAAAAGGTCCCCAGTATGTTGAGGAGAGTCCCTGCAGGGGGACTTTACAAAGACATGAAAAAGAATTTCACTGGATAGGCAGGCATGGATGACCAGCAATCTCTATGGGAGTGAACATTTACATTGATGGTATCAAATCTGTTGGAGGGCTGTACTATGTTCTACCTTCTCTGGTAAAACACCTAACTGACATTTATATGACGTTTTGAAGTTTACAAGGATCCTTATAAATATTATCTCATCTCAGCTTCAAAACAACCTTTTGACTTAGATACTGAAGGTAAAATCACGCTCATTTTTTAAGGCAAGAAAGCAAGAGGCCCAGTGAGACAATAAGACTTGCCCATGGTTATACAATTCATAAATGGCAGAGTAGGGCTTGAACTCAGGTTTTCATGACTCCAAATCTAAAGCTCTAGGCACTATACTGTGGGAAACTTCAGTTTCCTTGAAAAGTCAAGCATTTTTATTGTCACATTTGCAGGGGAAGAATGACCATTTGGTCAGTCTCTACATGAAGTTACCCAAGTGACTGTTTTCATTGGTTCTTATTGATTTTGTTTTGTCTCATTTTTCAGGTGAGGAAAATGAGGTGAAGAAAAGACACATATTTTCCCAGCATTGCATGTGTCATTGAGTGTAAGAATGACAAGATCACACTCAAGTCACTTAATGCCAAGTCATGTGTTAGGCTGTTCTGCTTCACAATGTATTGGAGGCTCTTGAGTAAACACTGATTCCTAAGAAACATATTACTGACTGGGTAATAGCTTATACATACATATGTGTAGAATGATTATAACTTAAGAGCTAATTATATTTATTTGTATTTATTCTATGTATGCCTGCTTATGTATTTGTTGTTTCTCTCCTTAGAATGTAATCTCATTGAGGGCACAGATAATTTCACTTTTGTCTTTGCACTACTGGTGTCACTCACATTGCCTGCCACATTAAGTGCTTCATTAAGGCTTGGTTGATTTAATGGTCAGGTAGAGTTACATAGATTTGAAACCATGTTCAATTTGCACCTGGGACAAGAGAATGAACATTGGTAGGTAATGATATTCATATGATATCAAAAGTAGTTGTAACATCCAAGAAACAGAAAAGTCTGAATGCTTAAGCAGCAGATAGTCAGTGATAATCTTGGAAAGAAGATTACATTTAAAGGTTGAAGCCAGTGCTGAAGAAAGTTCTAATGATCTGGACAGATTTCATAGCTTGTCTGGCTGACTTTCCACAGACCACTGGACATAATCAAGGTTTTAAAAGTTGATTGACAGTCCTGAATTAATGCAGGCAGGATAGGAATATCAGAGGGACTTTATGAATATGGTTAAAGATGAATGAACTAATTTTTCTTGGATTATAAACTACTAACCATACATTTTTTTTGGTGGGGGAATGAGGAGTGAAGGGAATTAGCCTCTATGTTCACTGGGAACCTTTTCCTAAGAGCATTATTTCCATCCTGAATCCATTTTAAAAAATCATCTAATTAAATATTGCCCTAAAATACTAACTGGATCTAAAGGAAAGTCTTAGAACTGAGATCCTGAGATCAGCCATTTCAAGTCTTGATTGAAATCAATTGAGTTTGGAATTTCAAGTCAAACTAAAGCTTCAGGTCCCTTTTATTTTCTTTTTTGAGGACCAGCCAGATTTTCTTTGTGTCACAAAAAGGCTTAGGAAAGCTTCTTTATCACAAAGGCTGCTAAGTTTAAAAAAAGCTTTTGAGCTGAGGAGCAAGGTGTGCAGCTGCACAGGGCAGGCCAGCAGCAGGGGCCCAGGGCAAGGCCACAGTTCTACATTCTGACCACGTCTTTTAGGTCTCTTTGCCTGTGCCCTTTCTGAAGCTCATTGAGAGCAGACACCATGCCGTTTATTTCTTCCTCACTCTCCCCCTTGGGCTAGAATGTGGTTTTTCTGTCTGACACCGTCCCTAGGCAGATCACTTCATCTTTGCTGTCCTCCATCTTTACATCTACTGAATGAGAAGGCTGGACTATTTTCTCTAAACACGCTTTCAGTTTGAAATCATGATCTTCGATCTTTCACAATATGCTCTGGAAATAGGAGGAGTGAGTTGTAATATTCTTTCAGCTTATTTATTTAGCACTGGAAGAAGGTTTTTAGACTATGATTGCAGGGTTTTGCTTTGTTTTTATTTGTTTTGTTTCATTTTTCCTCTCAGATCTTAGTTCTAAAAGTGTGGACTAAAGAATAGAACGAAGGTAAAGTTCATATCTCTTAGGACTTGCATAGAATGAAGAATTTCTAGTTTGACTTGTGTTTGATTCAATGTTGGAAAGAGAAATTTTAGGTTCTAATCCTGATTTGACTTCCTCTTATGTCTGTGACATTAGTGAATCATTTCAATTCATATAGACACAGCTTTTGCTTCTGTTGAATGGCCATTAGCATACATGCATTACCCACCTCAATGGGCTACTACAAGAGTTCCATGAATTAAAGAAAATGATAATGCTTTGTAACCATAAATCTTCATAAACATAAAATATTAATAGTATACTCTAAATATTAATTTGAACATTGCTATTAATTCCACCATTGAGGATAAAAAAAATGTTCTGTACAAAATATGCTTGACTTTCCACCATCAAGGCCATGGGATATGTAGGTAAAGAAGTCTTGTGTCAAACTCACTTACAATGAGAATTTTTTTCTTAAAAAAATATTGAATTTTTCCATGGAATAGTTAAACGTACTTTGAACAGGATGAAAATCCATACTATGAACCTAATTGTCAAATTAGTATCATAATAACGTGTTACTTCTCTATAGTAGTTTATACATGTTGTCTGATTTGAGTCTCATCATAATCTTGTGAGTATGTAGCATTTGTCAAATTATTCCCATTTTACCAATGAAGAAACTGAGGGGTGAAGAGATCAGGTGGCTTGGTAATATAGTTACCATGATTTCAATACAAATATCTCCACTCTTTCATTGTTGTTGTTGCTTTGTACTCCATTACTTACCACAGTCTTTGATTTTTGTAGATAATAGTAGTTACTAGAAGAATAAACCCTTGACAGTGAGGAGTTAACAGTGGCTAGCCCAGTTAATTACTCTAACAAGCTGCCATATGAGGGCATATTGAAAAAGCAATCTTTAGGGGAGAAAAGATTGAAAGTAAAAGAAGGGGCTATAACAGAACTACAGTTCTCTGTGCTCATTGGAAATCTCAGGGCAACTTCCCAATGGATGTGTACTAGGCAAAATACTTCTCAGGCAACCATTTGCTTTGGGGAAGAGTTTTCTGATGGATTCCAGACTCCATATATTCTCAACATCATTTTGTAAAAACTGGTAAAGTCCTATTTCTCTTTTTCACAATAAGCATATCCCTCCTGAAAACCTCTCTGCCAGTGAGCGTGGAGAGGACCAAGGCTGGTGTAAATCTTACACGTTGAAGTATTTTAGCAAATCTTAATGCTGAAGCTATTATGGGATAAAATACATCTAGGGATAAAATATCTCTGGAGCACAGCAGCCTTGATAACTCTGCCCTTTGCCTTGATATTAACAATACAGGATGGTGAATTTCACCAAGGCAAAGACTTTTCCTTTACTTCATATTTCTACATGTATACATATGTGCATGTATTTGCATATATATGTATTATCTCTATCCCATGTGTCTTCTCTATCAATCAATCTGTCGTCTATCTACATATAATATTTTTCTATTGGTAGACCACCCCCTCAAAAACAAAACAAAACAAACAAAAACAACTCTGCTAAATCTCTGAAAGGAATTTATGAGTGAATGTATAGAGACAAACATATATGTATAAATTCATTTATATAGTCCTTTCAAGGAACTTTCTACGTTTTTATCGATCTGTCTATCTACATATACTTATTAGATTGTTTCTTATACAGTCATATGATTAATGAGTTTTTACTTTAATGGATGATAGTGATTTATGCATGTGTTCTTATAAGAGCTATTGTTCACTTTTGCAGACAAATTCCTCCATATAGCAAGCATGAGGCATGCGCAGCAGTGAAAAAATACAATTTATACCATAAATGGAGGAGGCATTTACCAAATTCCTTTGCTTGCTGGTTTGTTGCTAACTAGCTTATGACAAGAAGTGACCACATTTTTGTCAATCAGTCAAATAAACATTTATTAATTGTATATTATGTGGCAGCATTTTTCTAAGTTCTGGGGACATAAAAAATGCAAAAGATAGTCTTTAGCCACAAGGATCTCTCAATTTAGTGGGAGATGAGGCAGTTTGTGACTTAAAAACAATTAGATACAAACAAGCCTAACATGGGATAAATCGGACATAATTATGAGAAAGAAAAAAATAGCATTAGGGAAATTAGAAAAGGCTTTTTACAGAAAGTTGGATTTTTGTTGGAACCCGAAGGAAGCCAAGGAATGAGAAAGTAGAGATGAGCAAGTAGCGAAATCGAGTCACGGACTTGCTCATTCACTTTTCACCCTGACCATGCTGTGGCTAATGAATGAAGCAGTTCATCTCCAGTACCCTCCATGTTGCCTCTTCTTGAACTTCCTCATCCTTAGCCAAAGGCTGGCTTATTCTGCCTCCCTCCTCTCTCTACCACAATATTCCCTCACTCTTTTTTTTTTCATTTCCTTTGTCTAAGTGCTATTAATCAAAGTATGTTATAGATGTTTGCTTCTTGTGAATGCAGAGTCACTTTTTTATGGAGGGAGTGGAACAGAGATCAGAAATGTTCTATAATTTTCCTATTAGAATAGACTAAAATTGGAGTTTTACTATGTGGTTTTTAAGATTAGGACAGTTTTTATGAAATGAATGTTGTCTGTATAATGAAGAATGGTTATATACACACACACACACACAAACACAAATGCATAGAATTAGGTGATGCGGCTGAAGCTTTGATCAACTAATGTTCAAAATTCTTTCTGTTCTTAGCTAGGTTGATTTTCACAAAATGGACCAATATATAAGAACTAAGGTAAGGCATATCAGTCAGGGAATATATGATCAGAAAATTAGGTAAATGAGAGCAAATGAGGGATAACCAATTGAAACTATGAGAGCTATAATGAGACCCATGGCATGTAAAAAAGACTAGAGGACACCCAAATGTTCTAAAGATACTCTGTGGGGGACTTGAGATTGTATAAGAAAATTACATGGGATGAGAAGGCATCAGAAGGTCATGACCTATAATGAGAGAGGGAAATAACCACATGGATGAGGTCAAGGTTCCAGTGCTAGGTTAAAGTATATAGAGATAGATAAATATCTAGGCTTCCTCTGCTGAAGCTGCCCTTCACTGAGGATCTTTCCCTCCCAGATAGATTTTTTTTGTACTAGGTAAAGAGGCCATTGTCTGCCTCATTTCTCACCTAGCCTTAATCACTGAATGGGCATTGTTTCAATAGGTCTGAGACCTGTTAAAGCCTTTAGCTTAAATAGGCCAATGTCTCCCAAGGCCTCCAGGATCATCTCCAGGCATCTTCATCTACGTCTTGGCGTTGGATCCAGATGAAGCTGGAAGAGAAAGTGAGGCTAGTCACTTTGCACAGACCTCCCTCAATTAAACCCAATTCACTTGCATTTCACAGCATCACCTCCCTGATGTTATGATCCTTTTCTAGAATGAAGGCCAAGCAAAAATGTCCTTCACTGTCTTCTCCTTATGTGGAGGTGGCAGGTAGAGCACAAGCTTTAGCAAGGTCTACTAACCTTGAAATGCTCTGAATGACGGTCCTATCATCCAGAAACCAGACTGAAAAGACTCATTGCCATGTTGCTTCCAAAGGGATTAATTTTAGAACCATGGCAACTCACACAAAGTGTCTTCTAAGGTGTAAAGGGGTAGGTATCTGTGTCTGTAGGTAGTAAACTTCACCAAAAAAAATTAAGATCTCATAGCCTTGAAGAGTATGGTGATAGGTTGGTAGAACAACAAACCCAGAAGCACGAAGACCTGAGTTGAAATCTGGCTTCAGACACTTCCTAGCTGTGTGACCTCTATGTTCAAGTCACTTAAGCTCTATGTGCTGCAGGTTTTTTTAGCTGTAAAATATGGATAAATAATAAAATCTGCTTCCCAGGGTTGCTGTTAGGATCGTATAAACTAATATTAAAGTGCACAGTGTACACACTACCGGCACATAATAAACACTAGAGAAATGTTGCCTATGATGATAATGACATATTAAAATATTATAAATATATATATATATATATATATATATATATGTGTATGTGTGTGTGAGTATGTATGAAGAGAGGGAAGAAGAGAGAGAAAGAAGAGAGACAGAGATAGAGGAAGACAGGGAAATAAGAGAGAGTAAAAATAGCAATAAAATCTTAAACTATTTGGATATCTTGCATGTATCCCATTCACATGTGTACACATTCATATATGCACGCATATGCATTTCATCCTAATTTCACAAGGTCTACATTTTAATTAGTTTGGGTACTCCTTCCATCAATGCAGTCACCATCCCTATTCCATAATACCTAGCTTCACAATTTGCTGTGGCATCAGTCAGAAGAGACCTAGATTTGAATTCAGGTTCACAACATTACAAATCATTGGGGAAGATTTCATTTTCCATTTTCATACAATTCTAATGTCTTATCAAGTGCTATGTATTTAGTCCCCACATATATGTGTGTATCCAGCATGGCTCCCAGCCCAGTGGTGGATGCAGCAAATGCTTATTGGCTGAATGAATGAATGAATGAATGAACGAATGAATGAATGAACGAATGAGTGAGTGAGTGAAAGTATTGTCTTATCTTTCTGGCTTGGTCTTTTGTAGGGCCCCCAGACATGATTTAAAACAATGTAGTTATATACCTACATGCATGCATACATATATGTATATATGCATCCTTAGACATGTGCATGTATACATGTGTGTACTACACACATACACCCAATTGTACCTTTCAAGTAACAACAGAACAGAAAGCTGCCGTTGCACTCAAATAGGCATCTCTACATAGCTTCCCTCTTAACATTTGTGGCCTCAGTTTCCCTCTTTGTCAATTGAGGGGGTCTTTTCCAGAGCTTTAATAGTATTTAATCTATGGCTTTGGCTTAGTGTTGGTGTAACTGTTCTGTGTTATAACTACTATTAAAAATTGCTGGTCTCTGGAACTGACGCCATCCATCATCCCTGCTTCAACTATGAGATATGTAGAAGTTAAATTCATGGGTGGTCTGAGTGTCAAACACCCAGTATAGTGGTATTTAATAACTGTTTGATCAATTGGATGATAATGATGACATTCAGAAAGGGTAGAATATCATTGGTGGGGTTCCTTTTCCTCTGACATAGAAGAAAAGGTATTGGGCATTCAACCTCTAAATATCATTCTTCTAAAAATAAAAGGAAATAATAGTAAATGTAAAAATAAAAATGAAATGAAAAGAAAAAAAAGAAAAACCTTTAGCCATTTCAGCTTTGTTCAGTCTTTCCATTCAAGTCCTCACAGAGAAGGTGGGACTGGCTTCTTTGCAAGCGGGACTACATCACTGAGCATCCTGGGAACTATTTTTTTTCCCAATGGGGGAATGGAGGAAGTTATTGTGAGAGCTGGGTTGAACTGTAGAGCTTCCTATCAGACTAGCAGAAACAAGGAAAGTAGAGGAAAGAGTAGGGAAAGAACCCTCAGGGAAGATATTGTTGTCCTTAAGCTTTCTCAGGGTGTTGGAGTCCTGAAAAACAAGAACTAAAGAGGTAGAAGCTTGCCTTCCTTATCTCCCACCCTGGTTGGACAGATAGTGGTTACAGCCAGCATCCATCTCTAGATGTTATCTTTTGTCCTGTTGAAGATTACACCTGACAGATCTAATCTCCTTGTTCATAACCACCAGTGAGTGGACACTATCCTTTGCATTTCTTTGGTCTCTTTGTTTAAGGGCACAGGACAGCTCTGAGAGCCACACAGGGGAGAGTGACCTTTCCTAGTTCAGGACTGGGATTCAAAACTCTCACCCACTTAATTTTCTCTGTCTAATTAAGTGCATTATCACAAGTCATTTAGAGGCTTGAAAATGACACAAAATTAGAATTGCTGCAAACTTTTTTTATTACAATTTTTGAAAATTGATGTATCAGACCATGAGCCTACAGTAGCAAATACATATGAACTTAAAAAAAGCTACTAATGAAAAAAATCATTTGGAAGAACAAAAACACAAGAATATCAAAGGAACAAATAAAAAATGTAAAGGAAGGGAGTTTAGCAGTACCAGATTTTAAACAATATTTTAAGGCAGTAATTATCAAAGCTATCTGGTACTGGCTAAGACATACAAAAGTAAATCAATAGAACAGAGCAGACTACAATTTACAAGAACAAATCATTTGAGTACCTTATTTTTGACAAGTATAAAGATTTACATTTTTGAGAAAAGAATTCATTATTTGGTAAAAGCAAAAAATGTTGGGAAATTTGGAAAAGGGGTCTGGAAGAAACTGGCTATAGACCAATATCTTACACCATTTACCAAGAAAAGATCAAAATAGATACTTGGACTTGGACATGAAGAGCAGTATTGCAAGAAGATTTGAAGAACATGGACCATATCAATTATTGCACTTATGGAGAGGTGAACAATTTATTAATAAACAAGAGATAAAGGACAGAGTAAGGTGTGAAGTGGGTAATTTCAATTACATTAAATCAAAGTTTTGTACAAATAACACAAATTTATGCAAGATCAGAAGAAATGCAGAAAATTTGGGGAAAAATCTTTATAGACAATTTCTCAAATAAAGATCCCAAATCTCATATATATGAGACTTTGTAAAATCTGTAAGAATACAAGTCATTCTTCAATTGATAAGTGGTCAAAGGATATGAACAGGAATTTTTCTGATTAAAAAATCAAAGTTGAGGCAGCTAGGTGCCACAGCATATAGAGCACTGATACTGGAATCAGGAGGATCTGAGTTCGAATCTGACTTTAGACATTTGAGACACCAGATGTGTGAACCTGGACAAGTCACTTAACTCCCATTGCCTTGCCTCCCTCCACCCCACAAAAAAAATAAAAATAAGAAAAAAATAAAAATTAAAAACTATTTATAACATGTAAAAATGCTCTGCATCATTGATTAGAGAATTGCAACTTAAAACAACCTTAAGATATCTTTTGACATCTAACAGATTAGCTAAAAAGATTGAAGGGAAAAGTGACAAATGTTGGAGGTGATATAGAAAAATATTTGGACACGAAATCATTGTTGGTTTGGTGGAATTGTAAACTGATCCAAATTTATGGAGAGTAACCTGAAATTATGCCCAAAGAGTTGGTACATTGTTTATAACCTTTGACTCAGCAATATCACCACTAGGTCTATTTACATGTCCTAAAACATTTATAGCAGTTCTCTTTGTGATGGCAAAGTACTAGAAATTGTGGGAATGCCCATTAGTTGGCTGCTAAAAAATAAAATAAAATAATGAATGAATGAATGAAATAAAAAAAATAATTTATTAACCTAGTTAAGCTTAGATATCCTATATGTTTGAAAACTAAGCAATCCATGTGGTTAAAAATCCACTTTTCAATTGTATTACCTAATTCCATGAAATGTTTGGGATTGTTAGATTCACAATTAAAACAAAGGAAAAGAAACTCCAACATATATAGTTGATAAATGCCTGTAAGATGGTTTTGATTTATTTTGTTTTCTGGGTTGATGTCTCCTCCCTCCTCTTTCCCCACAATGGAATATTACTTGCTTCTCTTAGGTATTTAGAATGCTAGGATATGTTTACCATAATTATTATTACTTATAGCAAATCATGGAATGGTTAAAAAACAAACCATACTCTGTACACTGGTACTTTCAAAGCATACCTCCCATGAAGAATTATATTAGAAATTTTCCCCACTTGTCCTGATCACAAAATCACTACCACTTTGAATGTGACTCAATTAACACAGCCCTAGAAGGTTGCTCACAAGAGAATAAGAGCTGAAGACAATAAGTCATTGGGTGGATTATGACTGGAGAGAGCAATGGTGCAACTGCTTTGAATGGGATCTTTGAATGAGCCTAGCTTTAACCCATCTTCTCTAAGCCTCTTGCTCTCATTAGGACTTAATCCTGTGTGGCAGTTCTCTGCCAAAGCAAAAGGGAAAAAAAAAAAAAGTGCACAACCCTCTATGCTCTAAATCTGGTCGACTGCACGGGGCTTTCCCATTTAGCTAATTTGTCCTGTGGCTCTGGCTTTGCAGTCAATGTGATCTCTGCTTGGAAATTGCAGCTCTGTCTCCACTTCCTGGCTTGCCGGTGCTGTCCTTGGCTCTTGGGGAAGCCTCTTCCTTTTCAGATTGCTGACCTGAAAATATCCATGCAAATGATTTTGTTCGAGGGAGCTATCGCCCTGCCAGGCTGGGTTCCTAACAGCTGGCCATACTTCATTGTAAAACTGCAAATGCTAAAAACTTTTGCTCCCATTCCCAGGGGATCCCCTATTAAAATGATTTTGTATTCACTACCTGCCAACAGGACCTGTAAATGAGCCAAAAGGAGCCGCAGATTAAGCATAATTATGAATTCTGAGTGGAACAGAGTAGTTTGAGATTGTTTCTCATGAAAGACCCATTTTTTCGTCCTGAAAATTCACATAGCAGAGTATTGAATGCTCCGTGGAGTCTTTATAGTTCAACGTGTTTCGCAATTAACGCCTTTCCTCTGCTCTCATGGAATAGATAGAAAACCTCCCCAACATGAAAGCTGTTCTTAGAAACAAGTCTTGGGTACTGCAGACTTTGTATCTAATAAGCACAGAACGTTCACCATAAGTGTATTACCACTGATTGAGCAGAGCTGCCACCAAAGCAAATCGCGCTTGTGTTTCCCAGCTTTGCCACCAATGTGCTCACCTCCCAGTCCCCTCGGATTTATAAACTGGCACCACCAAGGAGCAACGAGAACCCTCTTCCACACACTTCTAAGGGTCACAACAGTTTACCATTATTAATGAACCGGGGGTCTGGTGTATTATTAGGTTCTCTTCTTTTCCGTAATGAGATAAAGTGGACGGGAAATAGTTTATGGGATCATGTTTTTAGATGTTAGAACATGTTCTTACATGTTTAGTAAATGTACCATACATGCTAATTTCTAAACATGTCGACAATGGGGCCACTTTTCCTCATTTAGTTAGAGCCTTTTACGTCTTTTTTTTTAAATTTACTTCTTCATTTCTGTGGTCTAGTTTTCTCTTTCTATCTTGAAGTTTCTTTTCTATATGTTGGATATGTAGCATTTTTTTTCACCCTAAGGTTCTCTTTATTTTCCGAGAAAAAGCCATCTGAATTTACATATGAAATAATTTCTAAATAGCTTGAAAAGCACAGAATCAGTAGCACCTTTGGTTTTACTTAGAAAAACTCACCATAACCGAACTCCTTTACCATAGTAATGACTACCACTACCACTATCACTATTGGTGTGTGTGTGTGTATGTGTGTGTGTGTGAGTGTGTGCATGCACGCCCTATGATTTCACCAATTTTGGGAAATTCTGGTCTGAAAAAATGTGTATGTGTATGTTTACATGCATGTGTATGTATGTATATATGCACATATGCATATATTTATATTTATGTGTTGCATATATGTGAGTATTTGTATATAATACAGTTGCATATTATGGGCTTATATAAATACATACATACAGGTTTATATGTATAAATATGTATAGATAGATGGATAGATGGATAGGCAGATGGATGGATGGATGATGGATGGATGGATGAATGGATGGATGGATAGGCAGATGGATAGATGGATGTATGATTGATGGGTGGGTGGATGGTTAGATAGATAGATAGACAGATAGATGGAGGATAGATAGATGGATACATACATAGATGGATGGAGAGATGGATGGATAGATAGATGGATAGATGGATAGATACAGATATGTAAGATATACTTTTTTAACTTTTGGCTAAGATCAAACATAAGTAAGGGAAAAGTTTGGTGGGTTGCCTTACATTGGAGGTGCTGGATTTAGCCCCAGTTTAAAGAGGTTAGGAGACTGTCCTAGCACTGTTCACTCATGGGTATTGTCCCTCTCTCCTTCCTTGGGTGTCTCCAGATAAAGTACCACAGCCTTCCCTTTAGAGGCCTTGACCAAATCACCAAATAGAAAGGCCTGTTTTTTTCAGAATACACTAGCTCCTCTAATTCTTCAGCAAAGCCCCATTGTCCTATAAATAACTGTTAATAGCCTGTTATGACATTCCTATGGTGAGAATCACAAAATGAATGGTCAGAAGATTGAAAAATTCAAACTCTAGTGATTTTCCTCTCACATACACTTACTTTAAACTTATGAAATGTAAAGCCTTCCCAAGGAAATCTAGAAAAGTTAATGATTAAAAAAAAACAACCCAACAGCTATAGCATCTGCGTGGAAAGCCTTATAAATAACAGCTATATAGCTGTAGGGAAAGGGGGGAACCAGGATGGTGGGTGATCTACAATTTTGTGATTATAAAATCCAGTATGAAATAATGACTTGTCTTTTTCAGAAAGACTGCGATGAGAATATTTGTGATTCAAAAGTAATTAAATTTTTTTCTTTAAACTATATGTGGTAGCTTCCCAGAAAAAAAGAAGAAGAAAAGTAAAAAGTGCTTTTAAAGATGGGCTTATAGAAAACATCTACTTTCCTGGACCTAATTCTCTCCTTAGTGCTAGGGCTAGCCATGTGAAATAGAAAAAGAAAAATCTCCCACTCTCTCTTCTCATGAATACTTTTCTCTTTTTCTCCTTTCACCGAATTTCCCCCTTGGATAAAGGTCAAACATGAGAATCAGATCTCTCAGCACTCCAATGTATCCTTCACTCAGTTGTTAAAATGATCATTTTATGGGTCTTTTTATTTTTATTTTTGGAAGAAAATGGATTTTTTTAATTTTGGTGTTTTCATCCTTCCATCCCTTTACTTAAAAAAAAACCGTGGCCATCTTATTTTATAAATGAATGAAAAATCATTTATAAAGCACTTACTGTGTGAAAAATACTTTGCAAATAAGAAAGTGTGGATTTCTTACATACAGTTTGTTTTTCCTTTTAAGTATATGATAAATTCAACATGTAGCTTAAAAATGACTTCTCAGTCCCTGAGATGGTAAGCAATTTTATATAGGTTATCCATGTGTGATCATGGAAAATATATTTCCATATTAGTCATCTAAGACACAGATCTGATTGTATCACCTCCCTATTCAATAAACTCTGGTGGCTCCCTATCACCTCCAGCATCATATCCTCTGCTTGAATTTCAAAACCTTCTATTGTCTTATCCTTCCTTTCTAGTTTTGTATAAATTACCTCTCTATATTCTTTGATCCAGTGACATTGACCTCCTTGTTGCTCCTCACACAAGACACTCTCCCAACTCAAGTATTTTCATTGGCTTTCCCCATATGCCTGTAAAGCTCTCCCTTCTCATCTCTGCCTCTTTTCTTGTCTCAAGCAAATTCCCACTTTCTTTAAGACGTCTTTTCCAGGTAGGTCCTCCCTTCTGAGACTCCTCCTAATTCATTCTGAATTTATCTTCTTTGCACATAGTTATTTCCACATTGTCTCCCCCATTAGACAGTGAGATCAGAGACTTGTTTTTCCATTTCTTAGAATCCTCAGTGCATAGCACAGTGACTAGTACATAGTAGGGCACTTGACACCTATTGAGTGAGTGATTGATTAATGGGATTCATTTTTTAGCTAGAAGTTGAGGAGATTTGCTGAGAATCTTCATGGAAAGTCCAACTGCACTTTTATTGGACTACTCTAGAGAAATGATGAGCAAAGTTCTTGGGAATTCCATAAAGATGACTTCTCAGAAACAATAGCACATTTTTGGAGTTTCTTTTTTCAACGAAGGTAACATGAGTTTCTTTTTTCAGACAAAGCTATGAAAAGTCTACCACACATTTGCATCCAAGCTGCATTCCTTACTTAACCTGAAAATTAAGTTATCAGAAAACAAAACAGACAAAAACACCTGGTTAAAGATAGATTGTCAAGTAGATGTAATTCCATTAAAACATGAGATGGTGAAATTATTTCTAAGTTGAAAAAAGTATCCTGTTCCATGAATGGAAAATGGAACTTAATTCATAAAGGGAAAATAAATCTCAAATGTTTGGACTGAAATTATCCTTAAATATGTTTGTAGATCTATGATCTTATGAATGTGGGCATTTCTCTTATGATCTATGATACTTGCCTTCATTCTCCTCCAAAGATGATCTATCCCAATTCTAGATGCTGAGTCTTTCTAATATACATGGGCAGGTGCCAATCTGGAACCTTGACATTCTATCTGATATCCCTTATTCTTACAACATAACTGGTCCACTCCCTTTTCTGAGTAATAGCATACATTTTCTCCATACTGCAATATGTCATCAAGACCTAGGGATGACTTTGGGCTCTTTTTTTTTTAATTAAAAAATTTGTTTTTTGCAGGTGGCAAGGCAGGGCATTTGGGGTTAAGTGACTTGCCCAAGGTCACACAGCTAGTAAGTGTTAAGAATCAGAGGCTGGATTTGAACTCAGGTCCTCCTGACTCCAGAGCCTGCTCTATTCACTGTGCCACCTAGCTACCCCATGACCTTGGGTTCTTAAAGACTCTTCTAGTTGAATGGCATAACAGATTCTACCATGTTGGAAAGTCTTTGAATACAGTATAATCCTATAAATAATAATAGCTAAAGTTCATATGGCACCTTAAGCACTTGCAAAACACTTTATAAATCATATTTCATTTTATCCTCTCAACAATCCTCTCTATTATTATTCCATTTTACAGAAGAAGAAATTGTGAGGCAGGAAAAGGTTAGGTGACTTCCTTAGTGTCCAAGGTAATTAGATGCCTCAGTAAAGTACCTGCCTCCTTAAGAACCACCTAGTGGGGCACCTAGGTGGGGCAGTGAATAGAGCACTGACCCTGGAGTCAGGAGGACCTGAATTCAAATTGGCCTTAGACACTTAACATTTACTAGCCATGTGACCTTGAACAAGTCACTTAACCCCAATTGCCCTGCCTTCCCCCCTCCAAAAATAAAAAAAGGAAAAGAACCACCTAGCAAAGTATGAAGAGGCTCATCATTAGAAGACCCATTTGATGACGAGTGTTTTGGCCTTGGCATTCCAAATAATAGGGTTAGAAGGGTTAATAAAAATGTGAGGAGGCACATAGACTGTTAAGGATTGTAGATTTTCAGAGCCTATAAACATTAAACTAGTTACTGATATATGTGTGAGATCCTCTTTCACTGGCATATTATTGACATGCATGCATATACTGTTGGAGGACCTAAGTTGTATCATCCTTGATGTTCTTACAATAATGAAACCAGAAGAGAAGGAAGTTACAGTCAACGGAAGAATGACTTTTAAGTTCTTGAAAAAAGAGATCCAATAGTTGGCTTTTTCATGTGTCCAGAGACACGAAACATCATTTGATAGGCCATTTGGTCACTTTTACTGTCCTGTTCTCTATAAGTTTTTGCCAGATAAAGACCACCATGAAAATAACGGCAGTTTAGATATTAACACCTGAACACTCTCCAAATTAAACTAATTTTTATATATAATATATATTTATTTATATTTATATATATTTATATATATGAAACTCAGTAACTTCAAAACAAAGTTGGAAAATTGTGAGATTGGTAAAAACGAAAATACGTTGGAACATATGATTCCGGCATAAGGAATGAGAAGGCCCAAAAGCTTGTAAACTGCAAAGAATGTATGGAAGCCTATATTTCATGAATGCTTTTTTCATGAAAAAATCTGAGGTCATTGAACATGATGAAGCCTAAATAACAAAAAATTTAATCTATTCTATTTTAGTCAGAGATTATATGCCATCAGGTTACAGACTTCTTAGAACAAAAATAAAATTATCCCAAGAACAATTCTCAAAAATTTCAAGATCACATAGAAAACATTGCAGGTGAAAAATATGGGGGAGGCTAATATTTGCCTTGGACCATTGAGTTCTACTAGGATTAGGGATGGATGAATTTCATTTGTTGACAGCACGTCTTCTTGAATTGACTGGTTTGTGATCCATTCAACTTTTGGGGCAAGATTATTTAGACCAAAGATTTTGCTATATATGGGCTTCTGTTCCACAATTGGAACTAAAAGGGAAGATCTTTCCAACCATCAAATTGATTGTTTTATAATCCCAAGGTTACCTCTCACTCTTTATGTAGATATACGCTTAGAAACAGCCAAGGAATATACTATAACTTTCACAATAAATTAGGAATGATGAAGTAAAGAACACTTGGAGCCTGAGAGGTTAGGAGATCTGCATTCTAGTCTTGGCCCTGCTACCAATTATTTATATGGCCATGGGCAAGACATTTAGCCAGTCTAGTCTCAGTTTCCTTACCCATTAAGAAGGGAGCTGAAATATATGGTGGAACAGTCAAATGGCAAGCATTTAAGTGCCTACTATGTGGTAAGTACTGGGTGAAGGGAGATGCTCTGTGTCTTAATTCAGTTTTGGGGTGTATCACAGTAGCTATGACTGAGAAGTTCTTGTTTTATCTAAACTTCATTTATAAGATGAAATATTTATTTAGTGGAATAGAATATTAGCAATTTGGACAATTATGCCAAACAAAAAAAAATGTTAGAAGAATGACCATCACTGAAGTAGGTTTACTGAGCACATTCCTCACCTCTACCTTCTCCCCCACACAATGTGTGTCCCTCGATATCTTTTATTTTTTTTCCCCATAAAACAGTTGGTTAGCCATTTAAATCATTAAATAGGTAGCCAGATCTGTGTTCTTCCCCTATAGCACTTAAGGATCAAATGCCACCTGCGTCTTCTCCTTTGGTCATCCATTTAAAATTCTCATGAACCATTGTCAGTAAGATGCATAGTGGGAAAGTTCACACAATTTGCTTGTAATGATAATAATAATAATAATAAAAGCAACAATAATAACGCATTTATATAATGCCTTGAAATGTGCATTTTTCATAGGTTATCCCATTTGATTATTGCAAATCTACAAAATAGATGTTATTATCCTCTTTTTCTGCAAGAGGCTGAGACTGAAAGAAGTGCAGCAGCAACCACACTGGCATACCCACGACGGCTGCAAGCACATGTTCTCAGATCTGCCTTACTAGGAAAGATAGCTGTTTAAGGGGCCAACAATCTTTTCTAATTACATTCACTAGGTCAGAGGAAAAGTCAGCATCCTAAACTTCAGAGAAAATACAAGCAGAGAAATAAAGATCAACAGACAGGTTTCTGACTGCCTGAATCAATTATACACTTTACATATATCGCTGAGTGGAGAGAGCCTCTACATCTGAGGAGAAGGAGAGCTCTGAACATACAACCACTCAGAATCTCAACCAGGAAATCCTAACATCCTTCTTGTAAGTGAACCACTAAAGCAAAATTCCAACTCAGAGTATATATACACTTTTCAGAGGCAGAAGACATCATGACCATTGTGATTCAGCATCTAATTAGGAATTAGCAAAAGGTATGAAAGCCATCATACAAGCAAACTTCCCTTAATGGGCTCCATGCCAGTCCTCTTAATGGGCAGAAGAGACCTTAAATCCCATTACCATTACAGGAGGTTAATTGATTTGTCCAGCCGGTAAGCATTTGAGGCAGGATTCATATTCAGGTCTTCCTGCTTAACACATTCAGTGCTCTATCTACTATACCTCCAAGATGATCCTCTTTATATGTAACAATATAGCTAGTGCATTTGAAAGAACCCCAGACTAGGAGCCAGAAACAGGAACCCTTGGGTTCAAGTCCTGGACTTGTCACTAACTAGCTTCATAACTTTTGGGGAAGGTCACTGAATCTATATGAATATAAAATCCCTCTCTATAAAATGGAGCAGTAATATCATCACATTTGTTTAGAGGCTTGAATTAAATTTTGCTTGCAATGTTCTTTATAAATTATAGATCAGATTACAAATATGACTCATCATTATCAGAAAATGTACTGTTGGGGGGAGGGGATGTTTCATTTTCTGTAAAATGTAAGAATTGAACTCTTTGATCTCTGAAGTCCTTCTGAGTCTATTGGACAGTATCTAAACACAGATCAGTTGATCAATTTTGCTCATTGCCACTTATCACAGAGAAGGGAGGGAAGGGAAGATGTAAAGAAAAGGTAAGGTTTCATGAAGACAAGAAAGAAAAGATAGATCAGGAATATTAGGACATTGATTGGTTAATCATCTGGGAAAACATGAGGTCTAACTGTCAGAAGTTTGAGAAGTCAAAGAACAATATGTTACTTTGCACATATTAGGGACTTAATTTTAAAGATCTGCTTAATTTTAGATTTATTATAGTCAATGGTTAAGAGGCATAACATCCAAATTGTATAGTATTACACTGGGGAGCTATGCAGTTATCAGTTTTTTTAGTCCCTAGAACATTTGAAGAGGCTTTGTAATTCCTTGTTGACTCACTTTAAAGGTAGTGTCAGTGTTTTCACTTCTGAACATATAGCCAATCAATGCTATTTGCTCCTAAGTTTCAGCCTGAGTCTTTACTTTTATGTGTTTACCATTTTTATTTATCTCAGAGATCTAGGGAGCATTCAGATTTGATTACAGGACCCACATAAATTTGTCAGAATTCATGTAATTTCCCCTCGGATCTATATAATTTTTCTCCTTTTATTATCACATATTCCAAGCTATGTTGACCATACAGTAAAGCTGGCAGGATATATCATGAAGTCCCATGCATTCTACTCAGACCACAAGCTTTTAATCAAAATCCCTGCTTGTCACATATACCTCAGATAATAGTGGTCAAAGAGCTTGGATTTATTAAAAAATCTGAGGGCATACTCTACCCTTCTATAGGACCCTTTCCTTACCAGTGGAGAATTGATACCTTTGGGCATATATACCATCGAAATTTTAATGCAGTTATTTGTTGGTCTTATTAAATGATACATTTCAATGGGAGTCTGTAAAAAGACATTGGAAAACGTAAAAGCAGCTACATAAATCGGAGTAAAAATTGCAGCTGTGAAAGTCAGTCTTCTTTTTCTGCAAGTACAGACAGCTTCCAAAGAGAGTTACTTCTTCTCAGCTGAGTAATAGGAATTGCATGTTATTAGGTCCCTGAGCCTTTGATTGAAGGGATTACAGGAGCATAGATACAGAGCCGGGAGGGACATTAGAGGTAATTTTGTCCAAGCTCCTCACTTTATAGATAAGTAAGTTGAGGCCCAAAAGAGATCAAGTGATTTGCCCATAGGTCAGATATGGAATTTGAACTCAGGCTCTGTAAATCCAGCCTACTGTCTACTGAATCTTGGTGCCAAATTTTTAGGGTCATAAAACATTCTAAATTGGTGGGTTTGGAGATGAGAAGGTCATTTTTTCTTTACTAGGAGATAAGGGCTAGAGCTTCCTTAACCAAATATATGGTTCACTTTGATCTGTGAATAACAATTTTAAGATCATTCAGTTGTAATGATTGCTTAATCCCTGGATTTCCCTCTGAGAATGGAGGCAAGTTTATGCAGCACAACAAATCTACCATTTAGATGGGCTTTTGAAGAAATCTAATTAATATTTATATACAGTGGGGAGGGAGATGGTGATGGAGGGCAGTTGTTTTATTTTTTGTTTGTTTGTTTGCTTCATTTCTCAGACTTCATAAGAGAACCATCCAATAGTAACATCTTTTAGTAATCATTAAATTTTTCTGGGTATGTCATGCTTTACTCCAGATATTTAGTTTGTATAAAATATGATTGTGGTCTATTTGACTGGTTTAAAATCTGATTGGAGCTTATGGTCGCTGGACTTGTATCACAGATACAGCTTAAGCATCATGGACCTTCTTAATCACAACTCTTCCACTGTCCCCCCTTCCCTTCCCACAAACACCTAGAGAAAGTCCTTATCAACAATGTTAAAAAGACATGAAAGTAGAGAATAGGGATTCCTCCTTTCTTGAATACTCCACTGCCATCCAGAACATACACATGTGAGAGGGAAGCCAAAGCAGTGTATGACATAATCAAGAATTAACAGCATTCCAACAGGTTATAATTTTGGAGCAAATGGAATAAGGTAAAATGTAGTGGGGATAAATGTAAACTCATATTTAGGTTCCAAAAATCAACTTCACAAGTACATATACACACACACACACATACACACATATACATGTAATATACATCATATAAAATAATTATTCCATGCTATTTAATGGATAGTTAATCTTCCGAGTATTTCCCTCTGAGAATGCAGTGAAGTTTACTCAGCACCATACTGTAAAGCCAATCAACAGTAGATTCCTGAGAGAATGCTACTGCGAACAGCTTTTAAGATTCGGATTACACAGTATTAGTGAACACTCTGTTTGTTCCATTACAAAATCAAGATTCAGTACAATATTCACAGTATCA
>CM053600.1:158262921-158344252 GCA_028646575.1 Pseudocheirus occidentalis | reverse complement strand
ATCCTAGCTCCCTCCTGAATCTGCCAGACAATCACCTAGATTCAGGAGCTGGAAGCCGCCAGGCTCTCTCGTCCAGTCCTCAGAGATGAACAGTTCCCAGGTCCTTGTCCAGTCCTCAGGGCAATCCCTGGCACACACTGAAGTTCACCTCAAACCCTTCAGGACTTCTCTTGCCTGGAGCTCAAAGATCAGCCAGGCCACCAACAAACAAAGTCCCATCCTGTTCATGTCTTCAGTTAGCTTTCAGATACTGAGAGAAGAACACTCTCTCTCCCTCTCAGCTGACTTCAGTCTCCAGGAATCCTCCTTCACTGAGGAGCCAACTCCAAAATCTGTCTGTCTCTCCAAAAATCTCCTGCTTATAAGCACTGGCCTTCTCCCAAGTCAACAGGGGAGTTCACACCTTTTCCCCAATGGGCAGAGTTCTATACTTAGCCCTAAGTATCTGATCTACTTAGCTCTAAGTATCCTATCCACTTAGCCCTAAATATCAAACAAATTGATTACCATTACACATACTTTCTGTCTACTGAGCAATTATTGTACTGGTGTGGGGTAATTATTTTCCAGAATACATTCTGCACATGTGATTCTGTATATCTACATATATTATGCATTTATACAACATTCCTTTAAATGAGAATTAAATATATGCATATATGTAAGTAATAAAAGCTAAGACGTATCATGGGTTTTCAGATTTGCAGAATTCTTTCCCTCTGGTTTCTTACCACTCATCTGTCAAATAGGGACTATTATCATCTCCATTTTACACATGAAGAAACTGAGGCACGATACCTGGGCACTTAGCAAAATCCAAAAACGGATTTGATTTTGTACCTTCCTCATTCCAAAGAGCTGTTGCATATGTATGTGTATATACATGCATACACACACACGTGCGTGTGTGCGTGCATGCGTGTGTGTGTAGGGAGGGACTTATATTCTGACTGATAATGGCATTAACTTTGTGCCCATCCAAGTGGTGACAGATGAACAGATATATCCAAAGCCCCTGTATAAGGAAGCAGGGTTTGGCAGTCTATGGAATGGATGCCAGCATGTCATTAACACCTAGAAAAAAGATTGATGTCAAGGGTGAAAATCTTCCACCTCTCTCCCCTCTGCCTCAGTCTTGTCAATGGTGGTGGGGGAGAGGGGAGAGAATGTATTTTTCCCTATTAAAGGAAGCTGTGAACTTGACAAAAGCTTCTTTGTTATTCATGGAAAAAAAATCACTGAAGAATACTTCTAGAAATCAAATGGATAATCTAACATATAGAACAGGTTCCCTGCTTTTCTATTTGTAAAACCCTCATGGTTATTTTCATAACCTAAAATGTTTTGTTGTTTTCATAGGTTGCAGAGTGAGGATCCATTTGTTTTCTTTGTCATCATCAGGGTCATCATCCCTGGTTCTATCAATTTATGTCCATTCAGGATTGGATATAGGCCTCCATATTGCCCCCTTCCACCCCCCCCCCCCCATGAAGTTCTTTCTATTCAAGGATGTTCATCCATCTTCTCTAGGTTCCGCATTTGTCTAACACTGGAATGAATACAATGACTGATAGTAAATGCACCTTTCACAGGTTCTTTATTGTAATATAGCTATCTGGCACAAAAGAGGGGATGAAAAAGATGTCTGAGCAAACTGAGCCTTAGAACATACACAAGTAGAACCCTAACTATGTTTTACCCATTAGTACTCTGGTTTAGATTGCAAACCCATTTGCAAAACATTATGGAGGAAGAATATTATTGCCTCGCAAACAAGCAAATGGAAGCTGTGAAGAGAACCTGGCATAGGGCCCAGCTAAGTTTTATCATATGGAGAGCATGCGTAGATGGAATTAGTAGGACAACAAATGAAAAAGGTAAAAGAACTATCAGTAGTTCTAAAGCAATCTATTAGTAACAATATTAGACCAAATTGTTCTTTTCCATGTTTGGTTTTGTTTCTTTTTTCCCATTGTTCACTCCATCAGTTACAAACATTCTATACAACCAGACTAATGTCCAATGTAAAAGTATTTGCAGATCCTATGCCACCATGGTGGGGGGGAAGGGAAGGGAGAAAATTTGAAGCTCAAGAGATTGTAGAACTGAATTTTGTAAACTAACAGTAAATAAACAAATCAAATAAAAAAAACAATATTAGAGCTACAACATTTGTATTCTACCACCATAGTTTTTATCAAATAGCATTAAACAGGAAAAACACCCCAAACAGAGATTCTTAACCTGATGGCTATGAACTTAAAAAAACCCTATGATTAAATATAACTGTTTTTCTTTGTAATGCTATTAATTTGATTGTATTGTAATGGACATTGGCACACAAGCAATATACCTCCGATGTTACAACCCACAGGCAAGAGGCTAAAAAAACTAATTCTGGGTGAGGCGTATCGCCTGTAATGTAAATGCCTTAGGAAAATACTGTATCATGCAGAGACCTCCTGTAACTTCTTATGGTTTGCTAATAGCATGGGAAAAAGAAGCCTTTAGGTTGCCTCTGTAGCCAGACCTAGAGGTGCCTTAAGAGAAGCACTAGTGACCTGAGTCTCACCCATTTTGCTGTACTCTCTACTTTTGGTTTGATTGCTTTTGTTAATGGCATTCAGTAAGAGACAACACTATAAAGGGATAGGCCTAATACTCTCTTTACCAAGGCCAGTTTCTGGGACTATCAAATAGGTACTTTGGCTGCCTTGACAGGGCTTCATCAGACTGCTGAATGGGTTCATGACACATTCTCAAAATTTTGTTTCTCTGCTTTAAGAAGTTGAAGTTAGAAAACACAACTGGGCCTAATTAGGGAGAAAATGTAGTGGAAGTGATGTGGTTTTTAGAGGTATTTGGAGACAGATTTTCAAAATATCTCAAAGAGAATTTTTTTAGTAGAAAAGATAGCAGATAGCCCCATTGCCAAAAAGAAATAAGAAGAAACAAAAAGATAAATCAGATTACATAAGCAACTGACAACCAATATGCCTACTTTTCCTATCACATTAAAATCTTTATAAGGTCAATCTATGTATATATTCAGATTACCCTTGATGAACAGCTAAGAGTGGCTTAGACAGGCTTTTAAAGTAATTTTATATGAAGGGACAGCACTTCAACTATCACAAAATTGACTAATAGGGAGAGACAATTGTAATGGTGATGGAATTTGGAGATGTGCCTGTATTGGCTTGGTTTTTGGGTTGAGTGTTAAAACCCAGAGCTTGTGAATCCCACTTGTGGGATGGACTTGTTGACTTGAAGAAAGAGGGCTGAACTGAGAGGAGCCGTGAATTGAGAGAAAGGCCCAACCCCAGAGAAGGCCAGAAGGACTTTTGAAGAGCAGTATCCAACATAAAGGAGCCTGAGTTGCTGAGAGAAAGACTGCTGAGGGCCTGTTGGAGCTGCCCAGGACTTTCGAGAACTGCCACCCAGGGCTTTCAAGAACTGAGGAGGCATGGCTGTGATGCTGGTATTTTGTTTGTGTGTTTTGACAGATTGTGTTGTTTTTACAGATTCACCTGTTGGTGAAGGACAGTGCTGCTGCTGTTGTAGAGGTCCTGGTAATTAACCTTGCTGTTGGTTCAGAAGCCCTGAAGGAGGATTTCCTTGTGATATGTTTACAGAAATCCTGGAAGAGGGCCTTGCTGATGTTTTCAGGGGTTCAGGGACTGTTTTATAGGCAGAGAGTGACTTGATAAGGACACTGGCTATGGCTTTGTTGAGCCTTGTCTCCCCAGGAACTGAGATTTCAGAGGGCTTTCCTCAGTCAAGAGCCAAGATGAAAAAAGGCCTTTTCCTTGAGCTTTCAATGCTGAGATGATATCTTAACCTAATTGTAACTTAAGGGTGGTTGGCCTTTTGTGTTCTCCTGCCCCTTTTGAGAAAGTGCTTGGTGTTAATGGATGATATTGTAATGTAGTAGTGTCCAGGGGTGGGAAACCTTTGGCCTTTTTGTGCTCTGTGATTGCCTAATTGAATGTACTTTGTTTATGAGTGGAAATTATTCTCCATTTGAGAAGAGACTAAATGAATGTGCTGCCCTGGAGTGGGCTACTTTGACTACTGATCCAGGGGTGGGATATCTAGGCCTTGGTACTTTGCAATTGAATTGAGAACTTACTTGCTAAATGAATGAGTTACACTGTATTTTGACTTTCTCTGTTCTGTGAATGTTTTGCTGAATAAATGGGGGTTGCTATGCTGGTAATCAGAACCTTGGAAGTTGCCTTTGCTAGGCATTACAACAATATAATATCTTGCTGTGTTTATGGATAAGAAGGTAGACAAATAAATGAACAGAAAGATGAGAATAGATAGTATTTGGAAAATTGTGTTGTACTTTCAATGATTGTAAGCTGCTTTTTGCTACAAATCTATCTTTTTTACATTAATATAAATTACAGTGATTTTATATAACAACAAATTATGGGAAAACCAAAATCTCTGATGAATCACAATTTCAGGTGACCCCAAAACCACAGTTGGTGACAATATATTTAGGAATGTTACAAATGATGCCTTACAGGTGAGAAATAGTGTTTTTAAAGCCATAACAATAACTGGAAAGGGAGGTGAACAAGTCCTTCAGCAAGAGTGAAGGATAATAGACAGTGAACTCAAGGGTTGTATTTATCTTAAGAAATATGAAAAAATAGACAACAGGCATATAGCATTCTGAGTAGATTCTCCATAAAAGATTTATGGGAAGACATGAATAGGAATCATATGGGATAAGTAATCTTGGTTGGACTGTGACTTATACTAAGAGAGCGGTGTGTGGACTATTTAGGGAAGCCAGCACCTCCGGTGTGATGGTTTGCTGACCCCTTTTCAGAACTTCTCATTCACCTTTGGTGTTCTCATTCCCCCAACTCTCACCTGTGACTCCAAAAACTGTAGCATGCGCTATGGCAGCATCCTGGTAAAACCCATCTGGGCAGATGAGTTAAACCAAATTGAGGGTAACTCACAGGGCTCAATCCATTGGTGATTTCAGGGGATGAGAACAGTTTGTTCCAATGGCCATGAAAGCAGCTAAAGCATGTGCTTCTGAGTACTTAGAGCTTCATCAGACATCCAAGATACCAAGGTCATCCGCTGCATTCCAGGCTATAGTGAACAGTCTTAACTTTTGTTTTGCCACTGGACTTCAATGACTCTGGAAGAGAGACTGAAGCTGACACATTTGTATAACTCTGCCTCACTTAAATCCCATTCATGCACAAGTCAAAATATCACCCCATGATGTCGTTAGTGGAAGGAGTAGAAAGAGTATCTATATTAATGACAAGATCACAGATCTGTGAGCTCCTTAAAATAGCAAATCTTTCATTCTTTGCATTTGCACAGAATTTGTACCTAGCATAGTGTCTAGAAAATAAGTTGTTTAATAAGAAATTATCGATTAGTTGATTGATCAATCTTACCCAAGCTGAAATTAAAAATAAAACCAAACAAACAAAATAAATTTTGACTCAGAATCATAGAACCATAAAATGTTGGATCTAGAAGAAATCATAGAGACCATCAAAACAGATTCTCTCATTTAACTAAGTTAAAGAAACTAAATCCTAAAAATAGTTAAGGGACTTACCCAAGGCTATGCTACTATTTATGTTTTATGAGGGACCAAAGAAATGAGTTCTGAGGAAAGAGATTTTATTTCCCCATATTTCATAGAATTTTATCATAAAAAAACATAACCCATATGTTGAGAACCACTGAGAGTCTAAGCACAGGGTTAGGCTAGGGGTACAGTGAAAACAAAAGAGCCTCTGCCTTTAAGGAGCTTACATTCTAATGCAGAAAAACTCATTCCAATACATGAAAAATTACATATATTAATGTATCACAGTGGAGAGGGCATGATAATGATTGTGATGATGACAAATAAAAATAAAAATAATATTTATATATTTTCTTAAAAATATTTTTATTTCATTAAATATTTACCAATCATATATAAAAGAGAATAACCTCGTGAGGTAGTATGAAAGGTTAAGTGACTTGTCCAAGGCCACATAGTTAGTAAACGTCTAAGGAAGGATTCAAACTTCTGTCTTCCTGATTCCACATCCAGTCCTCTATAGTCAAAGCTACCTATTAAATAATCAATTAGCAAACAGTTAATATGAACCAGAAACTAGGAGGGAATATAAATAGTGAAACAATTTCAACTTGAAAAAAGCTTATGTGTTATTAGGGAAGAAAAGTACAGAATGACACAAAGGCCAGTTATGGGTTGAAACCCACCCTACTGTTGGGGAGGACATATTATCCACACCACTTTCCCTGCATATAACCACAGAGAGTTTCCTTCATCTGGATAACATCAGCTGAGAATAGAAGTGTAACCTGGGTTCCTGGAAGCCTAATCAAGCTCATTAAATGCCTGCCCTTCGGTGTCTGGTATGTGGTTGGCCTCATTCGGAAAAAAGCACTTTTTGATACAGAGAGGCTTCAACTTACACACATGGGACTCATTTATAAATGACTGCCCCTACCCACCCCCGACCAGAGGACCTGGCATCATTGTGAAGCCATTGTGAAGAAATGCTAAGAGACTCCTGAGGGCTGAGAGTTGGAGGCAGAAACAAATTTGAGAAAAGCAGGAACAGTTTAAGAGATCTGACTCCACACAGACATTCCCCAACAAGTCCAATTTGTCTCTTCATCACCCTCATTCCTAAAAAACAACTTTCCCTAAATTGTGTACGATTTTCCCTATTGTATCATATTACTTTGAATTTCACCAAATACAAATTTTTCTTTCCCAAGTGGTCATTCCTAGCATAGAGTGGATTTGTTTAATCAGTTCAATCCCTTTCTTATTAACACCCAACTATAATCAAAACTGGAAGAATGGAACTTTTTTTATTAGATCAGGACAAGTTTTTAATAGGAGAATGTAGGACATTGAAAAGGGAGAGACTTACAGCCCTCAAAAGTAGTGCTGCTTTAGTGGACCTTAGAGCAATAAGTATTCACTGGAGTCTGAAGGAGAGGGACACAGGGAGGTAAGGACAGGTTCAGAAAAGGAGATGGACTGCTATCAAAACCAAATTCCATTTATTTCAAATTTTCCTCTATTGTTGGTCATGCCCAAGGTGGGAGAGAGAAAGTTGCTTTTTTCCTCCTTTCTTTTGCACTACAATGGCACCTTCTCCACGCCCAGCCCAATCTTAGTCAGGTACATTTTAGGTAAAACTGGCATTTGTGGGTTCATCCACTTTCTCTTTTACTGTCTCAAAACAGTGACATTTTTGGCAATAAAGGTGGATTCTTGTTTAAAAGCAAACACTGTAAAATCTAGCCTAGAAGATGATTCAATTCAATTTAATTCAATTAAACAAATATTAAGTGCTTACTACATGCAAAATACACTGCTATCTTTCAGAAGAAAAAAAAGACAATACAAAGATAAAATTGCAATATTTACCTCCACGTCACAGTGAGAGATTGACTAATATATACTAAATATAACTAAATGTGTAATGTATGAATATATATTATAATTAACTAATTATTTCAGGGAGATATAAGATTTGCTAAATCAGCATAGATCAAAGGAAACTTATTTAGGGAAAAGCACTAAAGATTTAAGAAGGTTTCAGGGAAGAAGTAGCCCCTGGGCAGCTTGGTGGCTCAGGCTCAGGAAATAGAGTACTTGACCTGGAGTCAAGAAGGCTTCAGTTCAAATTTGGCCCCAGACACTTACTAATTATGTGACCCTGGGCAAATCATTTAAACCCGCTTGCCTCAGTTTCCTCACCTATGAAATGAGCTTGAGGAGGAAATGGCAAACCACTCCAATCACTTTGCCAAGAACACCCCAAATATAGTCAGGAAGAGCTGGACACAAGGAAACAGCTACACCTGGGCTGAGCCTAGAAAAATGACTAGATTCTGAGAAGAGATAAGTGAGGGAGTTGATTCTAGACCTGGGAAATGGACTCTGCAAAGGTGTGGAAGCAGGAGATAGATTTGTTAGATTCAAGGATCTGCTAATAACCTTGCTTGACTACATATTAATTTTTAATTTGGGTGTGTGTGTGAAAAAATTCATTCCTAAGTCCAAATAGGGACTCACATATTAACTTTTGGAATCCAGATTTTGTTTTTTCTGGTTATTATGCATTCATTGTGTATTTTTTTTTACTTTAAAAAATATTTTATTCTGAACCTAAGAAATAAAATAAGTATTTCCATAATATAGTGAAATAGAATAATAGGAAAAATATGATTGCACATGAAACTGCAAATCTATTTCATACAATTTGCTATTCCTTTTAAATATATAATAAAATTCGTTCATTGTTCTAAGTTATGCATGACTCGAGCCACGGCCATTTCTCTTGCTCCCAGGTTGTTTATGTCTCTGTAGTGGAATCATGGCGTCACCTTAGTCTCACTCCAGCAAGTTTTATTTATGGATATATAGCCTGGCATGTCAATCTTGCCACATAATTCATATCTCCCAATACCTTTATCATCTTTGTTGCACATCTCTGAGCTCTCTGCAATTAATCTTCATACTTCTTCCAGATATCACTGTGCCTAGACATGAATGCAGGATCCAAGAGGTGAGGTCACCAGATTTACACTTCTATGCTTTCTTTAAGAAATGGGTTATAGAAGAAGGTGGTTCCTCATCTTAAAGTCCTCAAAAGAAGAAAGATTGACTACGTAAGATGACTCCTCCCTGCATGTTTGTGGGAAAATGTGGAGGAAAAAGATGTAAATTGGAAAGTAATTAATCTGGGGCTTCAGGCCTTATTTTCAGTGTTTAGTTTCCTCTTTAGGGTACCCCATGAAGAGGACAGGCTTCATTGATTAAGTTGGGAAACATCACCTAAGCAACCCCTATACATGCCATGTGAGACCAGAATACAGTAAGGTAAAAATCATGCTTTGAGACAATTGAATAATTCTAGACATCCCAAAATGACCTCAGTTGTCTGCCTCAATTATGCAAAAGTCCCTTTTCAGGTGAAAGAGAAGGGGCTGGGAGGCAGGGAGAGAATGAGGGGAATGATGAGTAAACTCAGGGAAGTGATGTGAACTAAATCTGTAAGGGCAGGTTGGAGTGAAGTTGTGCAGGGTCTTTATTACTAGGCCTTTGGAATTTGAAAGGTAGTGGGGAGCAACCGAGAGTCACGGAGCATGGGAGTGATGAGGTTAGACCTGTTAAACAAGCTATTGCAACAGGCCAGGTGTTAGGTATTAACACCTGTTTTATGACCTGAAAGAAAGAATTGGTGTCCTGCTCCATTGCTAATCTGACTAGTTAGTAAACAGTAGTTCCCTGATAACACGTTGCGGCAAACCATACTAAATATTACTGAGGGATTACAAAAAATAAAGAATTTATTATTCAATCAATGAGTTTATATGCAATTTAATGGGGAAGGGGGAGTGAATCCACATGCAAACTAACTTGACCATAACAATAGCAGACTTTTAAGGAGGACTTTAAAGTTCACATTTCTTCTTCACAAAGTCTTAGTGAGACAGGCATAATAGGAATTATAATACCCATCTAACAGACCAGCAAACTGAGGATCAGAAAGATTGTGACATGTTCATGATCATATGTTTAGTGTTAGAGGTAGAACTAGAATGGAAGTGTTACAGATTCCAAGTCCAACACTCTGCTCTCTATTATCTCTAGGTAATTTCTTTTTCTTTTTCTCCCTTCCCTTCCCTTCCCTTCCCTTCCCTTCCCTTCCCTTCCCTTCCCTTCCCTTCCCTTCCCTTCCCTTCCCTTCCTCTTTTGTGTTCTTTTTCAATTCTCTTTCTTCCCCATGAAGACATCACTCATTGCCCTCAACCCAGTCATCCCCCCCTTAGAATTCTCAAAGCATTCTCTTTCATTCATACTCACTTAACACAACTCGTTTCCATTATAGTTATCTATGTTCCCATCATATTTCCCACACCAAATTATAAGCTCTTTGAGTTTGGGAACCATGTCTTAATCATCTTTGCAAAGACTCCATTACTTAGTAAGCTTTCAAGCATGTAGTATTCACATTGTGTAGCTAACACAATGAAAAGCCAAGTATAAAACTGTCAGCTTTGCCCAGAATAATCATACATTGCTATGTTCCATGTAAATGAACTTTTACCACCGCCACCACCACGACCATCATTGTCATCATCATTTTTATAGTGCTTTCTGGTTTCCAAAGCCCTTTACAAATAATGCCTCATTTTTATCCTTACAGCTAGACTGTGAGATAAGCACCAGTATTATTTAAGTAACTTGCCCAGAATCATACAGTTAGTAAGTGATTTGAACTTAGGACTTCATGTTTATAGGTCCACTTCTCTATCTCTGACTGAATTATTAATTACTGAAATTAAACCCTTTAAGTCCTTAGTTAAGAAAATTATCATTTGTGGTAGAATCTTTTCTACAATCTATCAAAGGCTTCTCTGTCTCCTTAACAGAGGACAGGAGATGTGCTTCTCTCTATTGATAATAGTTAACATTTATAATGTTGCTTTGTGGCACAGTGGATAGTGTACCAGGCCTGAAGTCAGGAAGACTCCTCTTTCTGAGTTCAAATCCAGCCTCAGACACTTATTAGCTCTTTAAAGTTTGCAAATAACTTTATAGACAGAATCTCATCTGATCCTCAGATTAATCCCACAAAGTTGATGCTATTCCCATCCCCACCATCATTTTGAAGATGAAAGAAATGATACCGACAAGTTAAATTGTGATACTTGTCCAGTATCCCTACTCTAGCTAGTACATGTCTGAGATAAAATTTGAACTCAAGTCTTCCTGAATTGTCTCAGTTGCAGTTATAAAAGTAATGGCAAAGTGTTTATTTAACATTTACTAGGAGCAAGGAATAAAGATAGAAAATCAAGACATTTCCTGCATTCAGAAAGCTCACACTGTCATTGGGGGAAGTAAAACACACACACTCACACACACACAGATACACGTTAACTTTAGCATGTATAGAAATGATAGAAATAGAGAAATGTCTTGCAGTTCTTAAAATGTCTTTTAATAGGACTAATGGCAAGGTCTGCAGGTTGTACTTTAGGTAAGCAGGTGATTGATCTCTTGGTGAGAAGAGCTAGACTCTCTCACCCAGACACTGCCTTTATGAATAAGCCCAGACTATTCTGCTTTACCTGCAGCTAGGTGGTGCGGTAAGCAGGTTGCAGGCCATGGAGTGAGGGAGACTCATCTTCCTGAGTTTAAATCTGGCCTCAAACACTTACTAGCTGTGACTTTGGGCAAGTCACTTAACTCTGTTTGCCTTGGTTTCCTGGTCTATAAAGTGAGTTAGAAAAGGAAATGACAAACCAATTCATTATCTTGCCCAAGAAAACCCCAAATGGGGTCATGAAGAGCTGGGCACAACTGAACAACAGCATTCTGCTTTCAGAGTTCTTGTGTCTGCTTTTTATAGGACTACTGTCTCTCAGATTGCTATCAGGCTCTCAGCTGTCCCTTTTAGATGCTGCCAATGGGCCCGCCTACTGAAGCTCCCAGATCCACCTACCTTATGTGTTGCTTTCAATCTGCTACGGATGAGAAATGCATATAACTACAGTTTAAAAATGGCTTATGAACTATTCTCAGAGTGAGATTGACCTTAGGGTTCTTCTATGTGAATTTTGTGGCAGCTATTTTAGTCATCCATGGACCATTTAAGCTAAATTGGTTTGGGCTGTAGATGGTTAAAGTTATCACACCATCATCTAAGTGCAATGTTACTCTTCATATTACCTGCAAGGAGCAACATATCAAAAACATTAACATCAAAAAGTATGGCTTACCTTAAAACGGTAACACTGTCACCTACTTAGACCCTCAGAGAATGATTGTAGGTCAGGTATATTGTAGGATGAATATGCCCAGAACGTGTGGTACTTTTGGCAAGGAAAAACCCAAGATGGGGGTGATATGGATTCACAAGCATGTTGGGGATCCAGAGGAGAGAGTAGGAATGCCAAGAGAGACTGGGTTGAATAGGATGTTCTAAATGAACAAGTGTAGAACACACAAGATAAATTCCCTTCACTTTGCAATCTTGCTTTAGGCAAGGCCTGTCTCTTGTCATGGTTTATGTGGGAAAATATGTTTGAAGGAAGACTTTTTTCCTGTCATCTCCTCATGTATAGGTAGGATTGTAGCCCAGGTGGTCCAGAACTGGGAGTTATGGTCAGGCATAACTGGTAGTTCTCTTTCAATGACAATTTTCAACTGGAATGCCATATGTGTAACTTGTGACTAAGAACCAAGGCTCCGTATGTACGTAGACTGGGTTCAGTCTGGGGGACTTAGCACCCATCATACTTTTGGACTCATTTCTCCATTTAGGATTTCTTCCACTATCCTCGGAATTTCACCCTTATCTAGGTTCTTTATAACAAAAGAAAAAAAAACCACAATAGCTCCTTGCTCCATGTAGGGATAGTGCTAACAGACATGGATATTAGATGGACTTTAATCTGACTAAAGAAAGTAAATGTTAAAGCCAAGACCCATAAATAGCCAAGACAGCTCTTCTCGATGATACTTCCTTAACTAGATGTTTTGCTCCCTGACAAGGTTAATTTCTTGAGAGCAGATCCATTCCTTACCCTGTCCTACTCTGTCCCATTGACACCTGGGTTACACCTCCTGCATGGATGCTGCAGGTGCCTCCATTCAATCTTTCTATTTGTGTTCATTTTCACTTCCTCTTACTGTTTTGTTCATTTTGAACTTCTATTCTTACACCCAACGTGACGTCAGGCTTTTTCATGCACCGTTTGTTTTACTATTACCCAATATGGTAGCCTTTCCACCAATGAAGCCAGGCTTCTGTTAAAACTGGACAACCACAGGAACTATAAAACCCTCCTCAAGTAATACCCCTAAGTATTTGCATGTGTCTTCCATTTTAGAATCTGAGCTACCCTTGATCTCAAAATTACTACTTTAGCTAATATTGGTATCAATTCATTTCCTAGTAATTCACACCAAAAAACACTTCTGCCTTGACAAAAATACTTGGGATTTGAACACAGGTAAAATGGTTCTTCAAACCGCTTGAAGATGCCATAAAGTTCAATCTGGCCTACTGAGAAAACTCACTTTCTCTATTTCACCCAAGACGTTTGTTGAATTTGTGAAATTTCTGAAAATATATGTTGATGTTTAAATATCGAAATTATATAAAAGGAATGAAAAATCTGGTAAATGTACTCCATGGACATCTAGGCAGCATAGTGAGTAGAGTGCCAGGGCTGGAGTCAGGAAGACCTGAGTTCCAATTTGGCCTTAGTCACTCACTAGCTGTGTGACCCTGGGTAAGTCACTCAACCCTACTTGCCTCAATTTCCTCATCTAAAATGAGCTAGAGAGGGGAATGGCAAACCACTTCAGTATCTTGGTCAAGAGCTATATATCTCTTATCATTTATCCTTGTTGCACTACCTAGTTCTTCCCATACATCTCTTGGATGGCCATATTTTATCTCTTTCTCATGCATAAGTTATCATTAGAAATATATTAAAGCCTACTCATTCCTACAATATGTTTCTTCAATGCCTTTTGGCTTACTTATAATTTTGAATCTTGAGAGGTTGTGTTATCCCATAATTTTTAGCCATAAAACGACACTTAAAAATACTGATTTTAAAAAGATGCTTTTGTTTAAATATCTCTGTATGTGACAGAAATTAAAGGAGCAGTGTCCAAGATGAACATGTTCATGACATATAGGTTGGAGACTCTTCCAAATATGTTCAGCTAGAATCAGTAAATTAAAACTCTACGATCTATGCAGATCTATTCAGATATTCCAATCTTCTACTTGGACTGCAGAAGGTTACACTGACTTTGTATTTGTAGAACAAAGTCATGAAATATGGATTCTGTGGCAAGAAGAACCACACTGAAAGAATATGCTTTTGAGAGAAGTTCATATCCAGGAACTGCTCTAAAATTCATATGGAGTGGTATCTAGCCACCTTAGTTATTTAGATGATGGTAAGACTCAGAATAGCATTCTTAGAAGAACAATGATGAGAGATTTAATCATACTGTAGTATTTATACAAGTTCTTGAAAATGACTAAGTTTGCAAAGGTGGAAGTCACCTATGTTTATATTGTATCAACCTTGGGTCAAGAATCATTAAACTGTATTTCTTTTTTTTCACATGACCACTTGAACTTGCCTTGCAAACTCACCTTCTACTTGTCATGGTCTGGAGTGTGTTCCCAAAGCCCCCTTTGTGCTTCGTATCACTAGAAACCAATGCACAGTGGATTCATGGCACCAGAACAGCTTGGTCATCAATAAATCAGTAGTAATTTGTTAATTACCACCAAAACCCCAGCTCCTTAGTTAAGTTCTGGGCAAATAAAGACAAAATCTAAACAGTCTTCTCCAGAAAAATGTCAGCAGAGAGACCATGGAAAGGGGCCCTTGTGCACCTCTTTCCACCTAGATGTAGTTGTTTCACCTATTTAACTTGAACTGAAATAGGATTTTTACTCTAAATATCAAAAAGTGAATATTCATTAACTCATTCAGCAAACACTAAGTGCTTACTCTGTGTATAGAATCTTGTTGAGTTCCATCCTGGGACATTTCTAGTCATCCTGATTGATATCAATAGGCTCTGGAGGAGAAAGTGAGACTGGTGACTGTGCACAGCCCTCCCTCATTTAAATTGAAGTCAATTAGTCATGTCCTCATCTCCCTGATGTCCTGGTCCTCTTAGAGAATGAAGTACAACCACCAACACACAGCCACAGCCTTGTTGAGTTCAATAGAGGGAAGACATTCCAGGTATTGGGAACGATGTAAGCAAAGTTACAAAAACCTGAGAGAAAACCAGATGGGGTGGATCCTCAACTATAAAATGAGGTAGATAATGGCACCTACCTTGCAGGATCAAATGACATAATATTTGTAGAGCAATCAGCATATATTAGGCACTTAGTGAATGACTCTTTCCTTCATTCCTAGTCTTCCATTATAATACAGGATTTCTCTTTGATAATCCTCTTACTCCTTGGGAAATCTATTAGGGTTTTAGTTTTAGCTTTATCTATTAGTTTTGCTCTTTCCTTCTTTACATGTGATGGTGATTTTTGAGCATGTTTATTTTGGAGTAGCTGGGTGCTACTAAAAGTCTGCCATATTCCAGTTCCTTCTGTACCTTTTCTATTTTACTATAACCTGATAAAACATGGCGTGAGGAAGTAGTTCCCTCATTCCATATTGCAGCTGTTCTTCTGTTTAGTAGAACAGTTCTTTTATTGGTCAATGGATAAGCCCTGTCCAAAAAAATAAAATTGGAAAAGGACAATGGGTTATGTTTGTGTTAACTAGCAGGAACTGTATTCTCCCTTCCCAACCATGAAGAAAACACTCAAGCTCAATGAAAAGACTTTGTAAAGCCAAGGGAAAATACAGATATTGATTCCTCCTAATCCATGAGGCCCATTCCTTTTTCCTTCCTGGAAGGAATGAAGAAGGTCTGGAAGCTGAAGAATGGTACAATCAGGCAGGCAGAAACTGGGGGCAGGAACTTGGGTGGGTAGTACTGGCAAACGCCACATGGAACTGAATTTCTATTCATGAGCCAAAGACTATTAAACTGATCCATATCCTCTAGTAGGGTAGGAGGAGTGCTCACTAGACAGTTGATCTAACCCCAAGGTTTAGAGAGGCCTCTCTCAGTCTGAGTCCATTCAGAGAGAGCCAACAAGGGAATTTTGAGACCATCAGACAAGTGCTGAGGAAAAATCAGCAGAGGCTAGTGTTGACGTGGCAAGATCTCAAGACTACCAAAGCAGCAGCTGCTGTCGGCTCCTTCTCTGCCCAGGCTCAGGCCTGCATCCAGACAAAGAGGAAGACATTGTGTGCTTCCAACCAGGCCCCAGTCTGGGCATGCAGGAAATGAAGGAGGGGAAGAGAGAGCTGTCTTGTGTGGGAAGGTATCTTTTGATTGATCCTCTGAGTAAACAAGTAAAGGGGATGTCAGTCTTCACAGGATCTGGGAAGGGAAAGGAATGTGCCAAATGCCATAAGGGCCTCCAAAGAATCAGCAGGAGGTTTATTCAGATGGCTGTAGACCCCTGCTGAAAGCAGTCAGCTTCTCAACTCTTTTTCATGAGATGTGAAGATCAGAAATCACTCTTCATGGAGAAGTGAGAGAGACTCCTTTCTGACTCCTGAATGCTCAGCTTGTTAGATGGAAGGTTGACAGTTCATGGCAAGCCCTACTTGGAAGGAGAGGAGAATGGCTACATAGATCTCCCTAGTGACAGAAACAGAGGGAACTCTCGTGCCTGTATGGAGAATTTCATCCCTGTACCTGTTGTTTTCCCCAAGTAGAATATAACCACCTTGAATTTAGGGGCTGTGTCATTTTTGTATATTATAATCTACACCTATGAGAAGCAATATGATATATTAAATCAAGAGACAGACTTAGAATCTGAAAGACCTGTATTATAATTCTACTTTGAGTATATATTGGCTGTGGGATCCTGGATGGGGTACTTAATATCTCATTAGACTAGACAATTCTCTAGGCATTCATGTGGTATAGCATATAATAGAAGGACTTTTCTAACTGGAAGTTCCCTATAAGAATGAAATCATAGGTCTAGTCTCAATGTCTACTGCATATGTAGGGTAATAAAAGAATGAATCAATGAAAAAAGCATGTGCCTACTATGTGATAGGGGCTAGGGATACAAATATAAAAATGAAATAGTCACTACCTGAAGGGAGCTTATATTCTAATAAGGGAAGATAATGCCTGCAAGGGTAGCCAAAAAAGAGAGTTTTGGCCTGGTATTATCATAAGGATGGTGAGTAGAGCCATAAATCAGTTACCTGTCATGACTTTACCAGAAGTAGTATGGCATTGCATTGATTATTGGCAACAGAGCAAACTGAGGAAGGACTTAGGGATGTAGGGAGAAAACGAGGAGAATACACATGACACTGGTAGGGTAGATGGCAAGATGCCTGATTTTCCTGATGGATAAATGGAGAGGATGTGATTTATTGTTTGGAGCTGGTTAGATATGATAGATTAGGTTATTTTTTTTCTTCACTCACTAACCAATTGGTCATTCACCAGTGAGTTCAATTCAACCCGTGTGAAATCCCAGTGTTAGGTGAGCCTTGAACATAGTAGGGGTTTAATAAATACTTGTTGAACCAAAATGAATTTAGCAGGATTTGTGACTGATGAGAGTCTAAGTTTGACTCTTCAATAGGCCTCCATCTCTTTATTAATTGTGGCATCATTAATGCTGCCACCTCTAGTAGTAGAGAGGATAGAACACTGAACCCGGAGTCAGGAAGACCTGAGTTCAGATTCAGCCTCAAACATTAAATAGCTGTGTGACCTTGGAGAAGTCGCTTGACTTCTATCTGCCTTACTTTCTTCATCTATAAAATGGGGATGATAATACTAGAGCCAATCTCCCAGGAGTGTTGTGAACATACAATGAAACAATATATGTAAAGTTATTTTTTCAACCTTAAAGTACTACATAAATGATTACTATTATGTTATTGTCAATTATTTATCACTGTAATTATTATTATTTCATGATAAAGAGGTTGGATCAAAAGACTCCACAGATGTGAATGAAAGAGGCAAGAGGGTAAGGAAACATTCTTCTCCAGCCTTCTAATCAAACAAAGCAAGAGCAGCATATAAAACAAGGAAGTAAGCGGGAAATGAACAAAATAAGCCATTTCAGGAAAGTTTCTCCCATACTCCTTGTCAATGACTTTTGTGATATTCTGGCATCTTAAATCCTTAGCATTTCAACTTCTACAGTCTCTATCCCTTCTCTGATTTTGCTGGCCAGTGCAGTGGTTACACCTTGGACTCCACAATCCCTAGACACTGCTCCATCCCCCAGATCAGCTATGAACTTCCTCAATCTTCTTGCCACAAATTCTGGTCTCTCATTCCTTCTGAATCTGCTCTTTGACCTACTAATGGTATGTATTTATTCCCTGTTCTCCCTGTCCACTGTCCTCTTCTAGCTTCCTTCACAGTCTCATATTTGGAGTTTATTCTTCTCTCCTTTTTGGTCCCTCACTGTTTCACATTTATTTATTTTTCATATTTCCTTTCCTTGTAAGGCCCAAGAATGATGATGATGGCAATGGTGAGAGCAACAGTACTAGTAGCAACAATTATAATAGCCATTCACACGGATCTAAAGATTACTAATAACTGGAAAGGAGAATAGATTTTGATCAAGAAGGGACCCTAGAGTTCAAGTCCACCCTCCCTCATTTTACGGATGAGAAAACTGAGGCATAGAGTAATTAATAGAGTAATTAGGGCTTTGGGAACCCACTCCAGACCATGACAAGTAGAACTTGCCTAATGTCACACAGGTAGTTAGTGTATGAGGCTCCTCAACCCCAATTTATACTTTTTCCACCGTGACACCAATCTGCTCCTTACGATAACCTTGTAATTGTAAAAACAACAACAACAACAACAACAAAAAACAAAGCAAAAAATCCCTTTATGATGATTTCATAATATTTATTTGCATCTATAAGGTAATTGTTCATACTAATTAGGGCTTATCTCCCTCAGGGATTTTTTCTAAATTAGTAAAGTGGATTTCTAAGCTTTGTAAGTATAAAAATTGAATGATATTTTAGTTATATTGGCTGAATAATTGTGCCATCTCCCCATTCTCCCAACACCCCACCCTGAGCACACATACACATCTATCTCTTCCACTCCTGTTCCTCAGTAATGCAGCACATTTGGAGGAAATCATAAAAATTGTGGTGACTTTGTCTCCTAAAAATAGTATACTGTCTTTAAATTACCTCCCTCTGCTAGAAAATGGTCTTTTATATAATAATAATAAAGTAAGTTGTTTATTCCCTATAACATTTGTCCAAATAAGTATTCAAAATCTCCTCTTCTATTACGTCCTTAAACATATACTACTCCCCTCTCAACATCATAACTCATATGTTTCTTGCCTTACTGAAAAGATTAAGGAAAAATTACATGGAACATTATAACCCTGTTCTCTCTTCCACAGGTCAAAACATGTTTTCATTGTCTTGTGTTTTCTTTTCCTGCCCTCCTTTCTCATAGGATAAAAATCCTACAGCTCCTTAGCCTCTCACCTGTTCCCCTCATCACACATCCCAAACATCTCTTCTAGCAAACTGCTCCATCAATGATTTCCCGTTTCATAGCTTCTTCCTTCCTGTTATCTATGTGTCAAAAATGAATGTTCTGGTTTCTCCTTTTCTGACATTTCAGTGATCTGTAATTTCATTAGTGTGACTACACATTTCACCAGCTTCCTAAAACTCAGTAGTAGATCTTAGAAAGTTACTTGAGTCAAAGGTCATTATCTTACTGCCAAATCGGGTGACAAATCTCTGGTTACCTTAGCCTTTAGACAATCAACATAGAGTCTATCACTGAACTCCAACTCAAAGCTTTGCCATCTGAGGATGATCAGGCAGATCTATTTGCTGGCCTCACTTTTGAAAAACCTAACTTTACTACTATGCTATAATGAAACATCTGAGTATTAATGAAGACCTCCTCTTTAGATTCAGGCACTCTGTCTCTACATCTCATGTTCTTTGATAGGCTTATTTACTTTCTCCCTCTATCTAGAATGCTTAAACATCTCTATCTCTAGTTATCATCTACTCCCTTGAGCTCCAGACTCACCTCTCCTATTGGATATTTTCTTCTAGATATCCTACCAGCAGCTTAATCTCATTATGTCCTAAACTGATTCATCTTCTTCCCATCAAATTCTATCCTATCTGTTATCTTCCTGGTTTCCATTGACAACATTGTCTTTCCCAGTTACTCAGACTTAAAGTAAACAAGTTATTATCAACACTTCCTTCTTCCTCCTACTCCCACATGTAGTTCATTGCCAATCGGTTTCAATCATACCTTTAAATATCTTCATCATTTCAACCTACATCACTATCAGGCTAGTTTAAGCCCTTGTGATTTCTCACCTTGACCATGGTAATAAATTCCTGACTCTTAAATGTATTCTACCTCTTCTACAATCAATCTTTCTAACACATACTCCTGACCATACTGAAAACTTTTAGTAACTATGTATAGCCCACCAGATAACATAGAAGTTTGAGAGTGCATATTTCAAGGTCCTATCAGTTACAAAGGAATTTCACAATATTCCTAGGTGAGATCTTACCTTGATAATATCATAATTACTGATTGACAACTCAGTACCCTTTAGATATTTGGGACGGTTACTATAATAATCAACCCTTTCCCACATAAATGAAGGAATCATTTCACAAAATGGGGTAGCAATAAAATATGTGTCTAGGTCTAGCCTGAGTATTCAACTTTATCTTGTTAAAGGTTTATAATCTTCACTCAGAATCGACCACCAGAGGCCAAGTTTCTCTGTTACCAAGAAATATCTGATACACTCAAGATTCTTCTTTCCTTTTCAGATGAATTCACTGTTTCTTTTGCCATGGACAAAGAAGTACAAATGTTTATGTTATAATACAATAACTTTTGGTAACCTTAAAGGTTCACTCTGATTTTGGGATATGCTATATATTTAGCCCTAACCACATGATGGAGATGTTCATTGCATTTGCTGGCACTGATGTTGAAAACACAGAATCCAGTTAACTTATCCCACTTTAGTACTTTTAATTATTCATTCCTTACATCAGGAATAATTTCCCCCTCCCATTTATTGCTCAAGACATTATTTAAGGTTTTCCCCAAATACTATATGCCATGCAACTCAGATTTTACCTCCAATAATATTTATCTCCTCCATCATACATCTTGTCATTTGATTTCTACCATCTTATATTATTATCTGCATATTTCATATTAATTAATCTTCCCTTCCCAACAATATCACAACTTTCTTGAAAGTTAGTACCATTCCATACACATCTTTTAAAATCAGAAATTGCTTGTTTTTCTTTAAAAATACAATCTCTCCTATTTTTAGATTTCAAAGTCTTAGAATAACTGCTTCCTTAAACCTTCTCCTTTACACCCCATCTGTATCCTAGATATCGTAGATAGTCTAACAACTATGTTAGACACTGACCAAACACAAACTGCATACTAGAGATTACTCTAAATTCTTGGACAAACTGACTTGACACTTAAACCTAGAGAAATATCAGGGTCCCACGGGATCCTCAATTTTGAAAGTCATCTACTCAAGTCAACTTTGGTTTATCTTCAAGTATCTATGGGTTGATTATTTTTTTATAAAAGATCACAATTGCATTTATTGATATAATTTATTCCACACTTAAATGTTTGTTGACCTTCTTATGTTTACCTGGCATGCAGAGGAGCCCTTTGCCAACTAAACACTTGGTCACTTTCCCCAATCCAAGTAAAATTTAAGAATAAGTAAAACTTGACATTAGTCTAAGGAAGAGTCATTGATTTCCAACAGAGAATATTTGAGTGGGAAGAGAGGATAGGGGCAACTGGACAGCTTCCCAGCTTCTTCTAAATCACATCTTCACAGGGGTGGCCTCATTAGTCTCTCTGAGGTGAGAACCCAGAACATCAGATAAAAGGATATTCAAATATATTTCTAAAATCTCAAAAGCCATGTGTGTGTACACATGCATGCATTTGTATGTGGATGCACTCATATGTGTATATGTGTGTATGTATGTACACAATGCAGATAGGCATGATTCTCTGTAAGTACATGTGCATGTGTGCATAAGTATACTCATGTATGTAGTCATTTATACACATACACATGCATATACATACATGACCATTTATGATGTCTGTAGACATGTGTGTACGTGTATGTATGTGTATATATATACACACATATGCGTGTGTATATATATATACACACACACACACACACGTGTGTGTGTGATCTTTGCGTAATACATATTTCCTTCTCTAGAGTTCTACTCCAGTGCCTCAACCTAGCAAGGAAAAGGTATTGTTTTCCTAAAGGTTCTTCCATTAGATTGTGAATTGTAAAGGGTCTTATTAGGCTAGATAGCATAGTTTTGACATTTCTGTTGAACATTTTGCAATTACTTTGCATACATTTTGTATTAAATTTTCTGTGAGCATACTACATTATCCCTGAAAAATGTAAGCTCCTTGAGAACAGGAACTTTTTGCATTTTTAACTTTATATCCTCAGAGTGCCTAACATGTAGCAGGTACTCAAGGAATGTTCTTTGGTTTGAATTATCTCGCCTAGCTACGTGTGAGAAAGTTCATTTCCAAAAGGCTGACTACAGTATAGTAAATTTGGAAAGTCTACATCAATAAAGAATGTACTCACACACCTGAAATCATGGATCCTAGAAGTTAGTAGAATTTATGCAGACACATACAAACACAGACACACACACACAACCACATGAATCATTAATTAATCAAGAGCATTTCCAGTATACAACATTTTCCATTAAGATTTGATTGACCAGCATACTATGAGTGCTTTCTCTGTGAATGTACCTTCTGTGTCATGGCTATGTGGGAGTCATCTATTGATGACATCTTAGAAGCCAACTTGCTATACAGCCTTAAGGCACAGGATAGCTCTCTATGAGTCCAGGTGTCATGTAACCAATTAGGTGAGGAAGCAGCTGCAAATAACCCTTGTTGTTATTGCATAAGGAATTGTTGCTACTCATTAGTCTGGCTTTCTGGTCAGTCCTGGATAACAGAACCAATAACTACCTCCAGGTCACACTAATGATTAAACACCCAATCTCTGTCCAGAGCATAAAAACCACCAGGAGGAGCTAATGACTGATAGAGCTTTGTGCATACCAAGATTTAAAGTGAATTCCCTCCACACAACTTCCAACCTCTTGCTGGCTCAAAGTGTTTAATTATTTATGTGGTAATGGATGGAGCAGGAATAGCCTGCCCTTCAAACAGCTTATTGAGAAGAGCAACTGTACTTCATTGTTTCTTTTGGGGGTTCTTTCCTGGGAGGAATGCATTTCAGCTTTCCTAGAGACAGAATGGTGTAGAAAGTGCTGCATTAGCAATGCTCCCAAATGACTCTCATTTTAAATTAAAAACATGCTGACTTCTGGAGTTTTGATGCTTCCCACAAGCTCTCCATGTGCAGACAGCCCTGAAAAAGGGACGGAGCCTTGAGATGACGAATCAATCGCCAGTATGGAGAGCAGAGATGGGGAAAGCAGAACTCTCATTCTTAACACTCTGCTTTTAAGGAAACAACACACCAGAGAGTCTTGGGATGAAAGAAGGAGCCTGGAAAGGCCCTGCAAAATCTTTCACATGCAGTGGAAAGAACTGCATTATAGACAAGGAGAGATAAAGGTTTCTAATTTAAGTCTGCTGTAAACTAGTTGACAGCTAGGTGGTACAGTGAATAGAATATTGGACCCAGAGTCAGGAAGATATGAGTTCAAATCTATTCTTGAAAACTTACTGAGCCTGTGACCTTGGGAAAGGCATTTAACCTTTGTTAGCCTTGGTTTCCTTATCTGTAAAATGGTGAGAATAATAGCACATACCTCCCAGGGTTGTGGTGAGGATAAAATGCAATGTCTAGAAATCGTTTTGCAAACCTTAAAGTGTTATAAAAATGCTTGTTTATTATTCTTGTTTCTTCTTCTTCATCTTCTTTCTTTCTTTCTTTCTTTCTTTCTTTCTTTCTTTCTTCTCCTCCTTCTCCTCCTCCTTCTCCTCCTCCTCCTCCTCCTCCTCCTTCTTCTCCTTCTCCTCCTTCTCCTTCTCCTTCTCCTCCTCCTCCTCCTCCTCCTCCTCCTCCTCCTTCTTCTTCTTCTTCTTCTTCTTCTTCTTCTTCTTCTTCTTCTTCTTCTTCTTCTTCTTCTTCTTCTTCTTCTTCTTTGTTCTGAGATCATGGAAACAGTCAGGTTCTCAGTTTGCTCATTTGTATTAGCAGAATAAATCTGTGTGGGATCAAGGAGCAATACCAAAAAGGCCCCATGCAGCTACAAGACCTATCAGGATGGAAAAAAGGGACTGGATACATGATTTCATTGATAGAGGGGACTCCCAAATGCAGAGATCCTTCTATCAGAGCAGTGTACATGTGTGACCCATCTTCTCCACAGGTCCCTGGTCATTCATCTTTTTGATTACTTACTAAATGTCAATGCTCCTGCAAAAATCATCATTTGTGATTCATTACAGCTTGCTTTTGAACACTGTATACCCCTCCTTTGCCATGTGGGTGATCCTTAACTTCAATCATCTACAGCTATATGAAAATCTATGAAATTATATTGTTAAACAGATTGGTCTTTTGTTTCAGGAAGGAGGTTGGGGTCATTAAATGTACTGGCTAATTTCTGCAGTTGTTGTTCAAGTCTAGGCTCAATATATTGTCCATTTACATAGACGGTCCAAGAAACATGTTTGCATACACACATATATGTATATGCAAATATATGCAAATATACACATATAGATAGATGTTCCTATCTATAGATAGATATTCCTGGATGAGCTGTATAAATAGAAAGATATTCCTGAGTAAGAACCACAGTAATGTATGATCACCTGTCTGAAAGAAAACCAAATTATTATTCATTATTCAAAAGAAACCAAGCAGCTCAATAAAAGAAATCTATATAATTTGGTATACACATGCATATGTATATATATATGTATCTGCATGAATGTATATATATAAACACGTATACATCAGTATATACATGTGTACATGCATTCATATATGTATATGTACACATATAAAATTGTACTTATATACATACCAAATTATCTAAATTTCTTGTATTGAGTAACTTGTTTTTATTTGATGCATAGGCATTCTTCATATGCTTTGTTTTTCTTGTGTGGAAAGTTAGGTTATAATTAATGAGTATAGATTGCATTTAGGATCTCTACAGTGTTTCAGGGATTTATGAGATGATCATAATGCAATATGTAAATGAAAGCATCTGGGGGACTGCATCTTTTCCTTATATGGAATCTTCATCCTTCTGGCACTTTTTCACGACAGTGACATTTTTGGCAATCACATGTTTCTTATATGCTTCACTTGATATTGATGATAGCAATGTTATTGACAAGTGAAGGACTAAATAAAAATTTTAGCTACTATTAAACAATTAACTAGAAAATTAAAATTTTCCAAGATTTTTTCCAATTTTACCTAATTTTATTTTGCATAGAAAGTCTATAGAGAAGAATTACTAATCTAGAAAAAATAGCATATTTTAAACATTGTGAACATTAAAATTTTTAAAAATCCAAATTATCTCAAAAATCTTAGGGGAGTTTTAACCCTTTAATAACAGAAAGGTGCACAAAGATATTTGGTTCTCCCTTTATTTCTCAAAAGTTTCTCTTTTGTCTAACTGAGCACTCATAAGACATTGGGAACAGGTCTTGTAGTGAGGCAGTCAGGCAAAACTGATGACAGGATATGTGTTACAGGTTACATGCATGATTTGATAGCAAAATTTTATATATAATATATATATACATATATATATATATATATATATATATATATTTTTTTTTGTTGTTGTTGTTGTTTGTTTCATGAAATCTAACTCTATTGAAAACGGGCTTTATGGACCTTTTTGATGTGAAATGTTGCTCTGAAGAACAGGAGCATGAGGTGATGTTGTTGTTGTCCATCTGTACTGAATTTTTGTGACCCTGTTTACAATTTCCTTGGTAAAGATACTGGAGTGATTTGGATTTCCTTTTTCAGCTCATTTTACAGCTTAGAAAACCGAGGCAAACAGGATGAAGTAACTTGTCCAGGGTCACACAGCTAATAAGTGTTTGAGGCCAGATTTGAATTTAAGATGATGAGTCTTCCTGACTCCAGACCCAGCACTGTGTCCACTGTGCTACCCGTTGCACCACAGTGCAGTGACGCTAGTCCAAAGAGGCAAGTGACTGTAAGAACTGGGAATTGGAGAGAGAGATGATCCAATCTGACTGTAGGTCCTCTTTTCCTCTCACGTCTGCACTCTCCCCTTCCTATTGCTCCCTGACTTGGACATTTTTTTTGTATTATCTCCTTCCATCAGTGGGAGGGGGTAAGTAGAGTCCAGGGTCAATATTGTGAAGTGAAAAACAACTCTGGGATTAGAATGAAAACCCACCCATGCTACTGACTAACTGTTTGACCTGGTGAATATAAGACCCATAGATTTAGAGCCAGAAGGGCCCCCAGAGGCCACCGAGTCTATCCCCTTCATTTTACACAGAGGAAACCAAGCTCCAGTATGTTTAATCACTTGCTTAAGGTCAGCAAAGGGTACACATCAGAGGTAGGATTTGAACCTATCTCACATCAGAGTCAGTGCCTTTCTATACTGACGCCCTTGGGGAAGACGCTTCCCATTTTTGGCCCTCAGTCTCTCTGTCTGTAACATTAGGAACTAGATGATCTTTGAAGTTCCTTCATCTTTAAATTCACAATCCTATGATACAATTTGGATGTCATTAACTCTATCCCTTGGAGGATAATAAGGAAAGAATTATCCAAATGGATATAATGAAAATTGGAATTACCTGTGATTTTTACTTACCCATAACTCTCTTAAACATAATACTCCTCTGCCCCTCCCCCTTCACTGACTATAATTAGTGAGAGAATAAAGCCAGTGGTTGCACATGTAATTTTTAGAATGCATCATTTGTTTCAAAGAAGGCTAATGTGATTTTTCTCACGGTGGAGCTTGGTGGTAGCTAGTGAGCAATGAGGAAAATCAGGTTTAAGTTATTTCAGAAGCAACAGAATTCAGTGGGGGCCTGGGAGGATGGACAGGACCCAAGCTTGGCAAGTTCCCTTCTAGAGAAGGCGAAACCGTATCTTACCTTTCATTCATGTCGTTGGCTGAATGGTTTTCCTGGGTGACATAGGCGCCAATGAAAATATGCATAATGAAGGTCTCTGTTTCCAAACAGCATGTGAAGGTCCCCCCACCACAATAAAGCCTAGAGATTTCACTCAGCTTAGACCAAAGCAGAATCCCAGCCAGTTGGGGCCCCAGATTGGACCTGAATCAATGAGGTACCAGGGCCATGGCAGGCACTTTCTAGCTTCCAGTCCTAACTGAGAGAGATTATGAGAAATTCCTCTTTGACTTAAGCAGGCCCTCATTTGGTGGAGGTAAACCTGTTTAAATAAAACATGAAGAATTGCCAAAGCCTGTAGGATATATAAAGTAAGGTACGTTAATAAAGCCTTATGGTATGTTAGCAAAATCCAACATGTTTGTGCTAATGAAATCTATGATTCAAGAAACTCACACTTCTGTAGTCTCCCTGAATGAGAGAAATGCTTCCTAGGTGTGAGTGAGTCACATCACATACATGTCCAGACATTCCAGGATTTTATGTACATGAATTTCATGTTATTGGAGGAAAGCTAAGCTGGTGAGGAACATAAAAATGATTCTGGAAGTCCCATAATACACTTTCTCAGAAAGAGATTTATGGATCAATTAATCAGTCCTAACCATTGCATTTCATTTACTGGTGGTGATAACACACTAACATTAATGACCGTGAGAGGAACTCACAGTCACACTCAAGTTATTTAAAGAGCCTCAATCCCTATTCAGAGATCAACAACAAACTCGACCAGAAGAAAGCGTTCTCTTTCATACAAGGGGTGGTACCCTATTTCATAGAGCACAGACTTTCCCCAGAGATCACCTTTTAAAAGGATTCAGCTTTTACCTCAACCTTAGGGTGACTTTCCTTTAGAAAGGATAATAATAATAAATGTTTGTTGGCTATTTTTCCTTTGGGTTAGACTAACAATTTAGGTAAAAAATAAAGTCCCCAAAGACATCTTAGTGTAGTTGTTTTTAACTTGTATTGTAAATAAATGAAAAAAAACAGAGAAATTAAAGGAAGCTGGAGCAGTAAACCAGGGCTTGGATGCTAGAGCAGACCAACCATGCATCACAACGAGAAAAAAAAAATGGTACCTGAGAGTGTGCCAAACGGGATCGGTTACAGATGAGACACTTAGCTACTTGTTTTGGCCTCAAAATAGGTGATGCATCTATGATTTGGACCTGGGATTTCATTTATATAGAGATTTCATTTATATAATGTGGAAACTATTCATTTATACAGAAGAGAAATTCATCTATGACTTAGAGTCTTAGAAAGTTTGTCATTTGGGTTACAGAAGATGAAGAAGCTTAACTGTAACCACAGAAGTAAGTAGTAAGGGTTGAATGCCCTTCTTTCTGATTCCAAGGTTAGACCCCTGACCAGTAGGCAATAGATACGTATATTTGTAAGTGTATGTGGGTATGTACTTATATGTGTGTGTGTGTATGCATGCATAATACATAAAATACATATACACACATATACATGTATATACCTCATATATACCCTCATATCCACATACATGTATGGGGTATGTGAGGTGATCTGGGAGGACCAGCACCTCTGGTGTGAGGGCTTACTGAGCCCCTCTCAGCACTGCTCATCCACCTTTGGTGACCACCTCTCACCCAACTCTCATCTGTGACTCCAAGAAACTATAGCCTTGACAGTGGTCACATCCCAGTGACTAAACCAGGTTGAGGTAACTAATGGACCTCAGCCTTGTTGGTGAGTTGGGGTTGGAATGTCTAACCCAAACATGAGAAGATTTGTCCTTATGGAATGACTGAATTAAAATACTGTATTCTGACATCCATGAAGGAGGCAGAACAGCAGGTGCTGTGGAGTTCTTAAATCTTGGTCAGATAATAAAGACTCCAAGGTCATCCATTGCATCATGGGTTATTGCCAGTCATTCTGAGTTTTGTCCTGCCATGGAAAAGAGAATGAGACTGACAACTTTGTGCGATTCTGCCTCACTTCATTCCAGTTCACATGCAGATCAAGACATCACCCCATGATGCCATTGGGTCCTCTTTGAAAATGAAGGATGAACAACAACATCCATATAGGTGTGCGTGTGCCTGTATCTGAGTGTGTATGTTCTTATGTATAAATACATACAATATCAGTCTTTCCATCTCTAGCACCTCTATCTCTATCATCTTTCTCTATCATCTATTTCTACTATTTCTCTTTCTCCCCATCTTTATATCTTTTTTCCTCTGTCTCTACCAATCCTAGCAACCATTTCCATCTTTATCATCACTCTTTCTGTCTCTGTATATCTCTCTGTCTCTCTCCTCTGTCTCTCTCCTCTGTTTCTTTGTCTCTTTCTCTTTCCTTCCCCTTTTGCCCCTCTATCTTGCTATCTCTGTCTCCATCTCTATCTATTTTTCTCTGAATTTCTGTCTCTTTCTGTCTGTCTTTCTGTATATCTGCCTCTGTCTCTCTGTCTGTGTCTTTCTGTCCCTCTGTGTATGTTTCTGTCTCTGTCCCTGTCTGTGTTTGTGTGTGTGCCTCTATCACTCTGTCCCTGTCTCTTTCTGTCTTTCCCCCCTTCTCTTCCCCCATTATGATTTAGTCCATAAAGAACTGACTTAGGAGACAGGAAGTCCTGAGTTAAACTTCCCTTTGTTAAGTCAGATTGTCTAATCCTAGGCAGCCCACTTAATTGTTTTTTTTGAGCCTCTGGACACTTTCTAAAAAGATGAATTACAGACTAGGTTGGGAAAGTGCAGTGAAAAAATCTCTGACTCTAGACCTAGGATGGAGGTTCAGTTCCTACCTCTTTTGCTAATGATATATAACAGGTAATATCTCTGTGACCTTGGCAAAGCAATGAAAGACCCTGTGGCCTCTATTTCTCCATCTGCTAAACTAGAAGGTTGCACTAGAAAGATTTTTTTGTTGCCTGTGTAGACCTGAGTCTGGTGCTCCTTATACTGATAAAATCACAGACTCAATTCTATACTTGTACATATAATGTAATGCATATACATACGATGCATTACACATTATGGTTGTATGTTAATATCTAATATATAGTCTTATGTGTGTTTTGTATGCATATATTAATCAGCTGTTTCTCTAGTACAGTGAATGTGGGTGTTGGTGTGGGTGTGCATGCATGCATGCGTGGGCACAGATTCAGTCTCTGTCTTCCAACCCTCTAAAAACAGAAAAAAAAAGGGTGATTGCCGGATGCCTATACTTCCCTTGGACAGGTGCAGAATGTAATATGTGTTTCCTCCTGCCTTTCACAGGATCTGCCCCCCAGATAAATACAAGAACTGTCAGAAATGACACCTTCTGCAGGAGTTAAGAAGGAAAGAACCGAATAACCAAACTCAGTCAATTCTCCCCAATATTTCAGGAATATTTTCCTCAGGAGATGCTGACGTACCTTACCTTTTTTCTCCCCCAACTATGCTAAAGAAATTGTGGCATTAATCTGAGTAGATGGGAACGCTGTAACCCCTAGGGAAGGGAGGGAAATATTTTGCTAAAACTTTAAAGCTAAACCGAGTAAATTTTTCTACACTGAATGCCTCTGTGCAAGAAGCTGGCTCTGCCCAAAGGCTTCTTGGGAAAAGGTGGCTTTCAAAAGCCTATTCTTTGGGGCTTAGTGCAGTGTGACTTTTGTGTAATCTCTTCGGCAAAAATGGAGATTCGCAAAGGAAAAGGAAACTCCAACAATGGCCACTGGCCCCTGGGAGACGGGCCTGATTAATGGGCAATTTTATGGCTCATTTGTAAAAAGGGAAATTCTAACAGAGCACTGTGTTTACTTTGGTCATACGATTCATATCAGGATTGCAAGGAGAGGGTCTGCAATGAAAGGCAATGTTTTTAGGTTTTAAAACACTCAATGGCTTGGCTAAGCAGGGTGGAATAGATTATGGGTATTAGCATTAAAGAGTCCCAACAACCTAAAGATTTATTACAAATACTGATTGAGTTGGAATGGTAAAATGCTAGCCCATTTTTCATTTTGCAAGTTAGGTAGTGTAAACTAAAGTCCAAATGAAACATTGGAAGCTTAAGAGTGAGTTCTAGTCTCCCCTGCTCCCCCGCCCCCACTTCTCCACAGAAGACTGCCATAACCAACATTGTGGTTGGTTAGGGAGGCATCAGATCCTGCTATCTATCTTGCTTTATTTGGAGCATGTAAACGTTGGTTTCTCAGTGTTTTTGGGACTGCAATGATAGGTGACTGACAAATAAGTCTTTGTAGAATCTAAACTCCCTGAGGGCAAGAGCTGTGGTCAGTTCTGTCTTTGTATCTGGAGACCTAGCCCAGTGCCCTACACAAAGTAAACAGCGGAGGCTTGTTGAATTAACCTGAGTCATAAAAGTCAGGAAGACTCATCTTCCAAAATTCGAATCTGGCCTCAGACACTTATTAGCTGTGTAACCCTGGACAAGTCACTTAACCCTGTTTACCTCAGTTTCCTCATCTGCAAAATGAGTTGGAGAAGGAAATGGCAAACCACTTCTTTGCCAAGAAAACCCCAAATGGAACCAAAGCTTGTAAATTAAAAGTAAATAAACAAATAAAAAACTACAGCAATAAAAAAAGAAAGAAAACCCCAAATGGAGTCACAAAGTCAGACATGACTGAAATGACTGAATAACAACATTGGGTCATAGGATTTAGAGTTGGAGTATTAAGAAATCAGACAAATCCAGTTATTTTAGAGATAAAGGAACAGGCCTGCAAAGGAGAAATGCAATCATGATATAGCTAAGGGCACCGGATTTGAAAAGGGGGAATCCTAACTCTGAACTTCACTACTTGGACAAACCCCCAACTTCTCTGGGCCTCAATTTCCTCATCTGTAAAAAGGAAATTGCCTTAAAGCAGGAATTCTTAACCTTTTTGTGCATGCATTGTGGATCTCCCTTTGGCAGTTTAAGGAAGTCTTTGGACTCTTCAGAATACTGTTTTTTAAAGTGCATAAAATAAAATACATAGAATTATAAAAGAAAATAATATTTAATTGCAGTTATACGAATATTGAAAACAACAACAATAAATTCACAGAGACCAGGTTTTAAAACAAACTAACAAACCCTTCCCTGGATGACCTACAGGTTTTGTCGGGAACAAAATCTAGGCTCTTAGGACTTTTTCCACGTCACACCGGTAAGAAACAGCAACTAGACCCTGGTCCTCCAATTCAAATCCATTTTGCTGAGAAACAGAGATATTGCCCTAGAAAATCATTCCTTCTTTAGCCTCCATCCCACTAATAATACAGGAGCTACTTGGATAATGTTTACACCCACACTTAGACATTTTAGCTCTTTTTTTGAGTGGCTGTTCTGTATTTCCTCCCCAGTTCAGGGGAATAAAAACCCAGATGGAAATAATCAGGCTACTTCAGTCAATGTGAACTAACTGAATGAGCAATATTGTTGCTGCACAGTCCATAGCACAGGGGATATTTGAAACAGCCTTGCTTCCAATCAGTCTGGTCTCTGATGTGTATCCACTCTCTCTCTCTCTCTCTCTCTCTCTCTCTCTCTCTCTCTCTCTCTCTCTCTCTCTCTGTCTCTCTCTCTGTCTCTCTCTCTCTGTCTCTCTGTCTCTGTCTCTCTCTCTCTCTCACACACACATACTCTAATACACGTAGAGAAAACATAATTATGAAACTCAGACAATAACATATGTTGTCAAAATTCCACAAGTCATTAACAGCTGGCTGCCTCCTGATAAGCTGTAGAAAGTCAGAATATTTTCCTATAGTACTGGAAACACCACTAACACCATTCTGATCTGGGCACCTCAGTGCTGACCCATATTTTTCCAAGTCCCCATGGTCACCAGCAAATTGTCACACCTTTGAAACCTCCCAAGGCATCGATGGCAGTCACAATCTTTATTTTGGTGAGGGGTAGACTAAAGGGGGAAAAGCATCACAAAGTACATAAAGTGGAGTTTTAGGGAGGGAAAAAAAGTCTTTTTTCTACTACAACTGATTTTTTTCAAACACTTTCCCAACTTTTATCAAATGTCCAGAAAAAGTGCTGTGAGACTCAACACCAAAAAAAAAGATAAAGTGAAGTCTTGATTGTTCTTTTCCCTCTTCTGCTACTGTTAGTGTGTCAGAGACAGAGAGACAGAGAAAAAAAGGGACAGAGACAGACAAGAGAGACGGACAGCGAGAAGAGATAGGAACAGAAGACAGCCATGAAGGGCTTGTCTTAAACTAATAGTAATGGAAGTATTTGACTACCTAGAGTAAATTGAAAAAGCTAATCACCTCACAGAAAATACTCCAATATTCAGTACCCACTGGGGTCTTTTCCTAGAAAAGATTAACAATGAATAGCTGTATTGAGTCTCTGCTACTTAACAAATTTAAGCTTCAATATTGTAGTATTATTATGAGGCAACATGGACTTATAAGGAAATTTCATTACTTGTGCATTTACCAACCATGGGGTCTATTCTCCTCTCAACACTTGAATGTGACTCATATTAATTTCAGTGGGAGCTGAGCATATGTATCAATGGGAGAATAAACCCCTAAGTATATAATTAGTAATTATACACTTATTTCTAGGTCTTGACTTAGAGAGACCAATTTTGTTTTGTCCTAGAATGTACAATGATTGCATTGACAAAATCTGGGGCCAAACAATTTACCAGGCTGGTTCCTCATGGTTTTTGGGTATTTACTAGACTTGTCTTTATCATCAACCAGTTGCACTCTTGAACAAATACAAATATGACCTTATATTTTCAGATTATATTTCCCTCTCTGCTCCATTTGGCATTTGGGAGTCTGAGTCATTTCTAGGATACAAGTGGACATTTGTTAATATTAATGAAATCTAAAAGTTTTGCAGAAGAAAGAAAGAGATCCGTAGGATGTGTTAGATCGTATTTTATGATTGGAGAACACAGAACCGTGGTCATGTAGACCATTGAACCTAGGATCAACCAACATTTTGGTACCTTAACAGTTATGTATAGTGTCCAAGTAACTGCTCTAAGCTTCTGGAAACCAGTCTATCCTTAGTAGAAAGATGGGAAGAAGCAGTACTTCTTTATAGTTTTAATTATTAGAGATTTAAGAGAATATCCATCTCCCACTGGAGACAGATACTAGAAATTCTTCTTTCATCTACAGCCTTGGGCCCCTAGGAATGGGAAGAATACCTATATTCATATTCTTGTAGTATTCATCCATCTCCTTCTCCCTCAACTAAACTCACATGCACACACACACACGCACTCACATAATCACAGCAGAAACAGCAGTAGCTACAGAGAATTCTGAAGAAGTCCTTGATCAGTCACCATTTATTGAATACCAAGGGGATCACAGAACTATCACCTTCACTATTATTATTTACTATGAAAAGATAGATGGGCCAGCTAGATGACTCACTGGATGGTCCTGGAGTCAGGAAGATCTAGTTTCATATCTGTCCTCAGATACTTCCTGGCTATATGACCCTGGGCAAGTCACTTGACCAGTATGTGCCTTAATCTAATGGAGAAGGAAATGGCAAATCACTTCAGTATCCTTGATAAGAAACCCCATACTGTTGTATGGTTGATGGGGTCATGATGAGTCAGGCATGACTGAACAACAACAAAAATAAAAAGCTAACCAAAGTAGAGGGTTGATGAAGTCAATATCAGCTGGTTTGATTCCTGAATAAACCAAATAACTATTTCTTTGTTGATTTTTTGTTTTGTTTTCGTCCTGGCTGGCTATACCTCAAACCTTGGTTATCCTAACTGCATGGGCATAGTATACCTATGAGGTCTATTGTGATCTCCTTTAAAGCTACTAGAAAACAATTATTGGTTTTATTCTCACCCAACACAGAGCACACACACACACACACACACACACACACACACACACACCTTTTTCTTTTTTTTCTCATTTTTTTTACAAAATAAGAGAATTTTAGATTTAGATGGATTGTTTAAAAACCATCTAGTCTAATTCAGTCATGTTGCAGATGAAAAAGCTGGAATCAGAAAGGCTAAGTTACTTGCTTAAGACTCATAGCTAGTTTTACATATTCACTTTATTACCGTTCAGTAATATTGAATTATCATACTTAGTTCAAACTCTGTCTTGCACATTCATTATCTTTTTTTTTCTAATCTGATTTTTTTTATTTTATGAGGCAGCCTGCTGTAACGGTTAGAGAGTTAGATTCAGGAAGATCCTATTTCAAATCCTGCTTCTCATACTCACTAATTGTAACACCCAAGAAAAGTCATTATTTTATATTCCTTAGGTAACTTCATTTCATCACAGATTTTGAGCTGAAAGAGACCTTAGAAGCCATCTGCTCCAATACCCTCATTTTATAAATGAGTAACTTAGACTGAAAAAGGTTAATTTATTTACCTAAGGTCACATAGCTAGAAAATATTTGAGATAGGTTGTGAAATGAGTTCTTTCTTAGTCCAATTTTAACACCCAAGGAATCACAGGCCTGTCATGTATTTCTTCATGTGTCTCACTTTTGTATATACTTGAGATCACCTGAAGAAATGATATTAAAATAATTTTATTGTGTAAAAAGAGATAGATTGTAAAATCCATGCTGATAGTGAACATCTTAGGCTTCTTCCAATCCTTAGTTCCTGGCTGTGCACAGAGTACGCTCTTAACAATTTTCATATTGTTACTGCCTTAGTATTAGTGAAAGTGATGATTGCAGTTTCTAGAATTCTGTGTCTTGATTGCTGATTTGTCTAAAGGACCAGTAAGGAGAGATAGAACACAACCAACCATAGAGGAGTAAAAAAAATAAAAGAGAAAGACTGCTTTGTTTATAAGCAATATTCTCTGCCAAATAACTGTAAACTTAATAAATATTGGACACAGTCCCGGTGGTGAGAAGGGTATGAGTCATTCAACTTTTAGAGAGCTTATTAATTCTTTCATGGATCCCCATAGCCAACGAATTCATTGCCTAGTGGTCAAGCTACCGGTTTTTCTGAGCTTGTAAGAGTTGGTCCTTGGGTATTAGATGTAATTTGTTCCTAGGACTGTAATCAAACTCTTTTGAAGTTTGGTAGACCTTATCAGAGCTTACATTCCCCTGGCATAGCCTTTGAGAATGCAGATCAGCTCTAATACATAGAGTGACACTGATTTTGGACTTTGGTGGCAAGAGGGGATAGAAGAAAGGTAGGGAGAGTATAGATTTGGGGAAATTATACATTATTTTGTGAAACCATCCCAAGCTTCTCCCTGACGCAAGATTCATCTTTTTTTTTTTAAACCTCAGTGTTCTCCTGGTGAAGCTCTATAGTTGAGAATCCTAGAGCATAACAATTTCAAGTAATCAAATTTCCTCATATTTTCAAAGGAAATTTACATGTAAGAAATGGAATAAGAAATATAATTCAGAAAATATATCATGAGAAAAGAAAGTAGATTGGTCAGGTAGTGAGAAGACCACAAGTTTGCTAGCTGCACCATGGCCATGAAATAAATTGACCTATAGCACTGGTTCTCAACCTGTGGGTCACAACCTCTTTGGGGGTCACTTAAGAACATGGGAATAAAACATATTTCCAATGGTCTTAGGAACCGAGTCGCAGCTCCTCTATCCATCTCCAGGTATGTCCACCCACATGCAGATATGCCCATATATGAGTATTAAAGGGTTGTGGCATTAGGAAGATTGAGAACCACTGGTGTAGAGGAAAATTCTCTATGTATGATTGATGGGGAAACATAGACAAGAATTTTTTTGTTGTTCAGTCATGTCCAGCTCTTTGTGACTCCACGGACCACAGTTTGTTGTATCTTCCACTGTCTCCCAAAGTCTGTCCAAATTCTTGTCCATTGCTTCAATCTATTCTTCTCACCCTCTGCGATCCCCTTCTACTTTTGCCTTCAATCTTTCCCAATATCGGAATCTTTTTCCAATGAGTCCCATCTTCTCATTATGTGGTCAAAGTGTTTAAGCTTCAAATTCAGTATTTGAATTTCTGCTGGATAGTCTGAATTAATTTCCATAAATACTGACTAAGTTAATCTCCTTAATGTGCAAGGGACTCTCAAATGTCTTCTCCAGCACCATAATTCAAAGGCTTCCTTATAGTTCAACTCTCATAGTCATACATTTCTGTTGGAAAACAAAACAAAACAAACAACAGAGCTTTGACTATATTAACCTTTGAGAAAGTATCAAATCCTGCCTTAGACACTTACTACCTGTGTGGCCCTGGGCAAGTCATTTAGCTTCTCTTTGACTCATAATAGCACCTATGTCCCAGGGTTATCCTGAAGATTAAATGGGCTAATATTTATCAAGTACCTAACTCAGTGCCCAGAACATAATAAGTGCTATACAAACGCTAGATCTGATAAGCAGACAATGATTTTGAGATGGGGTGGGGAGAAAGGGCAATAAATTGAATTAAACTGTTAGCTCTGGCAAGAAGGCATTTGGGGGATTATTTTATAGTTGAGGAAATTGGCCAAGAGAGAATGTGATTTATCTGAGCAAATTCATGGCTAATGGTTAAAACAATGAACCTAAATGAGTCACAGGTACAAAGTCAGGTGATTATTATTTTCATGCTCTTTTTTTTTAAAGAAATGGTAAACAATAGGATTCAAGGAATTTCTTATACAATCTACTAAAATAAATGGTGTTATCATCCAATATTGTGATTGCTAATAAAGAGAGCTAGCAGTTATATTGTGGTTTAAGGTTAACAAAATATTAGCTGGAAACAGTTACATGATTTGCTTGAAGTTGGATTTGAACTCAGGTCTTGTTGACTCTAAGCCAAGCATTCTGTTCACTGCACCATCTAGATGGCAAAGAGAGTCACCCACATTAGTCTAGTCCCAGGGTCATAGAAGTATTGAAATACGTATTCTTTCAGGTTGAAGTGAGGTTAATCAAAAAGCTAGTTAATACAGTGAACAAACCAGTCAAACCACATACCAGACAACCTCATTAATTAAAAAGTAAGATCAGATTAAGACAGAAAATTATGTATCTATCTTTAAGAAATAAATCTTTTTAATTTTCTAAACTCTGCATCAATAGAGGAATATATTGCTAAATTAAGGCCTTGGCAAGTTTGTTATAATGAAAAAGCAAAATTAATTCAGCATTTTTTTTTCTTCTTTGGTTAACATGCATAAAGGAACAATGGGAGTTAATGGGGTAATACGTGTCTTAGAGTGCTGGATCTAGTTTTGGGAAGAAGTTGACCTCAGAACCTTACTCCTCTCTCACGTTAGGAAAATTGCTTAGCCATTCTCAGACTCAGTTTCTTCTTCTGTAAAATGGGGAGGATCAATATAAACACATGCCAAGTATTTTGTAAATACTAAACTCCTATTTAAAAGTTAGCGATTACATTTAAAAATACATTTGTTTTACATGTATTTTATAACTTGTCATTCCTATTTTCCCATTAAAAAGAAAGAACTTTTAAATTAAAATTTGATTTAATTAAAAAAATGAAAAACAAAACAAGAAAAACAAAACAAAGCTTTCATTATAAGCACACATAGTCTGGCAAAACAAATTTCCACATTGACCATGCCCAAAAATGTGTTTCTTTTTTCTATTTTTAAGCTTATCACCGCTCTGATGAGAGATGAGTGATATGCTTCATCTTCATTCCTGTGGATTCATGGTTCATCATTGCATTGACTACAGTTTCTAAGTCTTTCAAAGTTGTTTTTCTCAATAAGTTGTTGTCATTGTAGACATCCTTCTCCTAGTTCTTTTCACTTCACGATAGATATACTACTTTTGGCAGGTAGGTGGAGCAGTGGACAGAATGCCTCCTCTTCTTGAATTAAAATCCAGCCTCAGACACATACTAGCTGGGTGAAGTTGGCTAAGCCACTTAACCCCATTTGCCTCAGTTTCCTCATCTGTGAATGAACTGGAGAAGGCAATGGCAAACTATTACAGTTTCTTTGCCAAGAAAACCCCAAGTGGTGTCACAAAGACTTGGACAAGACTCAACAACAACATATCACTTTATGGAGTTATTTCCAGTTTTCTTTGAAATTGTACATTACATACTTTCTTGTGGCAGGACAATTACCCATTATTTACATTTGACATAATTCATTTAGCCATTCTCTATCGAGAAGGCTCATCTTTAGTTTCTAATTTTTTGGTGACCATGAAAAGAATTATTAGCTTTCATCATCGTCATCATCATTATCCTCAAAATAATTCTCTTAAAGTTGGTCAACAGCATAGTACAGGGAAGAGTTCTGAACTTGGAGGTTGTGGGAAGTGAGTTCAAATTCTATCTCTTTTTACTTGCTATTTGTAGGCCTTTGGGCAACTTATTTGATTTTTCTGTTCCTCAGTTTCCACATGTAGGGAAAGTTGGGGGTGGAGTTAGACCAGGAGGACAGAACTACATGCTGGCCTCTGTGATGGGGGCAAAGCATATCTATACCTTAGTTATCAGCTAATGATTTATCAAAAATTGGTTGACATTCCACTGAGTTGTGAAATGAGACCCAAGATAGGGGCTTGGGAGGTGGAGGATTGGGATATCAGAGAGGAGAGTATGGGAGGGCACTATAAACAAACTGGCTGCTTCCCAGTATGACCAGAGGCTAGTCCTGCTGATTTTCCCTGGCTGGCTTCAGTTCCCAGAAACTGGGAGCATTCTACCAGCATTGTGCTTCCCAGCTCAATTCTTATCATGCTCCTGGCACACTTAGGCTGTTTAGCCTCCGTTCTGCTATCAATGGAACAATTTGTTACTCCTGTGTCTGTTTAAAGTGGGTCTGCCCTAGAAAGATAGACCTAAAGGAAAGTGTACAAAATATATTTTCTTCCGAGGCATGCTATGCCGGGAAAGAGCTAAGAAGAAACCTTTGAACAGGTCTCCCTGGCCCTCAGCAGCTGAAATATGCATTGGGTCTCCTCCCTGCAGGCTGCAGGTTCAGTAACCACTGGCATTTCGGTGTCCTGGACTTTTGGAAAGAAATAATGTGAATCCATTCTGTTATTTTCAAGAGATACATAAAGACATAGCAAAGCATTTGCGTTTTTAAGATTTTTCTCCCCTCCTCTCTCCCCACCACTCCAAATTCTCCTCCTTTTCCAGATCCTTTAAGACTCACTCAGGTGACCCTCAAAGACTTTGGAGCAAAATCCTTTTGGGGAGGGGTGCAGGTGAGGGGTGACGGGGCTGGACCCTCCACAAAATCCCCTGTGGCCTCTGCCTATCAATGTCTTCTCTGATTCCAAAGTGAAGCTGAGCTGTCTTGGCAGGGAAAACTTGGTGGAATCAGGTATAATCCTCTGGAGAAAACAATTGTATGCAATGAAAACTCGAAAGCATAAAAGGAAGATATTTTCAGCAAGAAACTCCTCTATGCAAGGCTTTGTTGACTTAAAAAAAAGGTTTTTGTTGGTTTTATGGAGTTCTTTCTTTTCTTTTTCATATCAAACAGAGCCTCAAGGAAAAGCATAATGCCAACACTTTTTTTTAAACAAGGGAATGATTTTGAATTTCTAGAAAGAATAATTAAGTAAGATGGAGGGGATATTGGTGTAGAGAAAAAAAATATGCATTCTATAAGTTGTGATGTTTAGAGTTTATCATCCTTTACATCATCACCAAAAATAATTTGTGACGCTGCTTTCCTCAGCTGTAAAATGTAAATAATAATAGCACTGACTTCACAAGATTATTGTGAGGATCAAATAATTAATTGTTTAAAAAAGCATTCATTACAGTATCTTGCACATAGTAGGCTTTTTAACAAATAAATGCTTATTTACTTATTATCATACCCTAAGTGAGTACCATGAGAGTCATGGAAGGAAGATCAATAGCTCCACTGAGTGTCATAGCTAATTGGAAATGGAATGGGACATCTTGTTTAGAAGTCTTGAAGACGTAGTCCTATACGGAACCAAATGGGGAAATTGTGAAATAGGCATATAGATTTGAAGGCCCCTTATAGAGGCTGTGGCTGGCAATTTTGTGAGAAAAGTAAGCCTCTGAAATATTGCGGATGAGGTGACTTGATTATATTTCTCTCATACTTTTATCACAATCTATTTTTCATTAATGAGTTGAGTATCTTGGAGTGGCCCCTTGTAGACTAAGCTCCATGAACGGAGGGAGCCTATTTGAGTTACTTTTATACTCCCCATCCCTAATATAGTTCTCTAAGCCACTATCCACAGTGGATATTTAATAAGTATTGAATAAAATTAATAAAAACTGAATTGAGATATTGTAAGAGGAATGGTGGATTGAACAGTCACAACTTATTTTCACGTAGTTCTTTAAGGAGGACAAACATTCCCTACCACATCCTTCCAGGGAGGAGATCATTAGATAATAGATTTAAACCTGGCAGAAAACTTAGTCCAAATTCCTTCATATCACAGATAAGGAAGTTGGGGGCCCAGAGAGGTTAAGACCATAATTATCACATCACAGATCCAGACTTTGAACCCAAATCCTCCCACTTCAAATCCAATGCTCTGGACCATTTAACAAGTACAGTGAATCTCAGTCTAAACCTGGGATCATTCACAGAGTTTCTAATGGCCACACCAGAAAGCGTCAGAATCAGAATTTCAAAGCAGGTCTTCTAATTTTAAGTTTATATCTTCTCTCTACTTTTTTAAGGCCAACCAGACAAGCATATTTTTTTGAAAGTCATGCCTGAAAATGGTCTAGAAGATTGGTAACAATATACACATATATAACGTATATGTGTGTATATAAATATTATATATGTAATATATGGCATATTTACACACATATATGTATAAACATTATAAATATATATTTATATAAATATATATACATAAATGTATATGTATATAAATATATAAACATTATAATATGTATATTATATATTTCTTCATACCACTTTGGCATACACCTTCTAAGTTAGAAGAGCTTCATATAAATCATGTTTCTCCCCTGCCACAGTTTAGCAACAGCATTTTAAGTTCTAAAATTCATAAACATATAAATTTGGGAACTTGATCCCAAAAGAAACTATGCCCTTCTCTTTAAGTTATGTCCCCAGGGAAAGATAGATCCAGATAAGTATCAACACATAAAATTTACCTTAAAAAAATTCTTTTTAGGCAGGTAGAAATGTGAATTTTCCTGCCAAGACTACATTGTGGCATTAGCAAAAGGAAAAATAAAATGAATCATGGAGTATAATAAAGTTTGGAAGTGACAGAACTTGGAGTGGCTAGGTAGCACAGTGAATAGAGCACTGGCCCCAGAGTCAGGAGGACCTAAGTTCAAATCTGGCCTTAGACACTTAACACTTAATAGCCATATCATCTTGGGCAAGATACTTAACCCCAAATTACCCTGTCTTCCTCCTCCAAAAAGCAATTTAAAAAAACAGAAGTGATAGAACTAAGTAAAATGGAATATTATATTAGGGCAGAATCATAATTAGGATAACAAGGGTTTTTTGTGCCTAGAGCAAGCAGTATAAAGTAGCCCTCTGGAGAGAACATAGGGATACTAGCCCATGGGAAGGGGACCAGATATACTAGGTGGCAGCCAGGGTTGAGGTTGGTACACAGGGGGTCAGGAATACAGCAGGTTTCCAGAGACCACTGCCTGGTAGTTTCCTAATTTTAACCAATTCTTTTGACCTAATAGGAGATAATCTTTGGTGTTTCTACCCTCATAAAGGACAAAAACTATTAATAAGCTAAACATTTTATTCCATGAAGCAAAGTTCTGGTCAACTTCAAGCTGTTTTCTTTTCTAGGTGAGGGAGCAGAACATTTCCAATGAGAGAAAGAGAGACAGAGAAAGAGAAAGACAGAGAGACAGAGACAGATGGATAGACACAGAGAGAGAAACAGAAAGAGACAGAGACAGAGAGAAAGAGACAGAGAGAGACAGAGACAGATGGATAGAAAGAGATAGAGACAGAGAAATCACCAATGGCAAAGGAAAAAAAAACAGCAAAAGCTGGTTTGCACCTCCAGCTTGATGTAGGTCCATTCAGTGGCTCATATATAAAATCATCAGAAAGTATTTATATGTGTGTATGTACATATATAAACACACATAATGCATATATGCATGTATATGTATGTTTAGACACATATGCATACACTCATATACATGTGCATTCATTTATCTATATCTATACATACAAACTGCTTAGACGCTCAAGAATGGCAGTTTTTATTTCCCATCCTTGTTAAAGCTGCAGAGAGGTCAAGCCATATCCTTCTGCAGTGATAGGGTTCTCTGTCGCAATCATAAGTACAGGCTTTGTGGAATGCAGGGGATGAAACCCATCCTGGAGAGCATCCAGATGCAAGCTGGCTGTTAGGAAGTCACTTCACAAAAGCTTAAAGGCACATTCCAGGAGCTTGGAGGTGAAGGGAAGGGGGAGGATGGTGGTGGAACAGAAGAGACCACTGTCCATTTCTTCAGATGTGGCCCGAGTTTGATTTGTTTTTATAAAAACAGGGCAAGGGACTAACAGCATCACAGAATCCGTTGTTCAATGTGAAAGAAAATTATGTTCTTCGTTTTCATTATAAATAATGTCATACACATGATCAGTATTTTTATGGGCAAATTTCACATTGGGTGAACAGATATGGGGCTTGTACTAAAAGTTTAAATTTTTTTATGTCTTCCACATTCCAACCTTCACTTTTTCATACCATTCTACCAAAAATTTTTATTGCTTCTAAGATAAAAGGGTCTCATGTAAATCATAGATCCTTTCCTGCCATAGCATTTTCAGTTATACTGTTCATACCCAAAAGGTCAATTGTTAAGCCTTTTGGTTTTGTTTGTTTTGTTTTTTAGTTTTTTAGTTTACATATACACTCAAAATGACTGGTCCACAGAGGAGGGAGAGAGAGAAAGAGTGAGAGAGTAAGAGGGAGAGAGAGAGAGAGAGAGAGAGAGAGAGAGAGAGAGAGAGAAAGAGAGAGAGAAATCACTTCCCTATTGACTGAGTACCTAATGACTTTTCATTGCTGAAAAATATCCATACAACTGCCACTACTCTTCCTACAAAACACAGAAAACTATCACCTGAGGATTTTCATAAAGTGTAAAGAAACTTCATAGGTACAGAATCACACATCATAAAGACATTATATGTGTGTGTATATACACACATATATATGTATATATGTATGTATGTATATCCCGTTAAAAGGTAACATTTTTTTTTTGAGACATAGCGTATCTCCCAGTGCCATTCTGTGTGACTAGTCTTTTAATAATCTCTCTTAGGCTTAGCAGAGAGCTGAAGTCAGGAACCAGTACATCAAACTAGTTCACTTTTGTCTCCTGTTCCCGACTTGAGATGCACTGATTATCTATCTTGTGAATTCTCTCTGTCTCTCTCTGTCTCTCTCTGTCTCTCTGTCTCTCTCTCTCTCTCTGTCTCTCTGTCTCTCTGTCTCTCTCTCTCTCTCTGTCTCTCTCTCTCTGTCTCTCTCTCTCTCTTTCTCTACTTCCATGAATGATCTAAGGCTAGAAAGAAGAATGGATTCCCTGCCAGGTTATCCAGGAACAGACACAGGGGCTAACCTGGAGAGCTGACAACAAAATTACCTTGCCATCTTTAGTTTTGAAAGTTATCACCAATGAGAACTGCATCCAGTTAAATTAGCATTTGTCGGTGGACTCACAGTTATTTAGGGCATATGTTTAACTAGCTTCTTAGATTTATCTGGTGTCACTCTCCTAAGGATCAGTCTGTATTTTCAGAAAACTATTTCACAGTTGTAGGTAGGAGATGGACCATTTGAGTATCTGGGGTTAGAGGGGAATAGAATTAGAAGATGTATTTCCTTTTATCAATTTTTAAATAAATATTTCTCTCTTCTGCATTAATCAAATATTGGCATAAAAAACAGAGAAAATACATCTAAAGATGTATGTAGAAAGGTCTGAGATTGATAGTGAAAGCTGTGTCCCTATTGTTTGGATCTTTAAATGATGGAGAGAAGAATTTAAAAATTGGCCTTTTAGATGACAAATGTAACAGAAGTCTACTTGTTTGTAAAACTAGAGTCTAGGTAGACAAAATCCAACTATATGCACTGTTGATTTGACATGGGGGGGGTGGTTCTCAGTTTTATTTAGCTTGCCAGATTTTTACCAATTCCTATCAAATCTAGTCCAACGAGGCTTTCCCAAGTCCCAACTATGCTCTGCTGGGCATTGGAGTTACAGTGTCAAAGAAATAGCTATGAGTGATTAGGTGTACTGTTTGTTTTAATTTATGCAAAAGGCTTTCTGCTTCCACTAATAAAAAATAAATCTCAGTATCGTCTGGTTCTGGTTTACTTAGGTGTAAATTCAGGGTTGAAGTCTGTTGTGAGATATTTATATTTCATTCCCCAGGTATCAGTGAAAGCTTGATATTGGTGCCGCTGGCTATGCATGACTACATCAAGGTAGAATTTGACCCTTCACAATGATGTCAGACGCTGTGATGCACTCTAAAATGTACAAGTTAAATGATCTTCTTTTTCCTTTTTTTTTAAAATTTGCCATGGTACAATTTGGAACCCTCTTTTGACTATTTTGGACAATCTAAGATAAACCACTTCATACTATAGGAGTATAGAAGGTGTGTTTAAGACCATTACATAACCAAGAAGCTCCACGAGTGACTTGAGATCAAGATAATTTCAATAGACTCTTATACAACAGGCAAAGTGGAACTCTGTGGGCATTGGTACTACTACTATTGAACTACTACTCCCCAGAACTTTATTCTAATTTTTTTCTGATTGAAATTACTTTTTACATTCTTTTTGGTAATTCACCTGGTTACAATCTGCATGCCTCCAAAGCAATATAAGCCCACTCAGGGTTGGAACTCTTTCTGCCCCACGTTTTTGGGTCATTTTACCCAAAAACCTAGCACAGTCTTGCATATGATGGATATTTAATAAATGTTGAATCAAATTAAATTAATGGGCATTGGATTTTTTCACCCCATTAGATGATGGTTTTGTTTAATCAGTTCCCCTTTGTCAAAATTGTGTTGTAAATGGTTTGTCTTAAATACCGTCCCCACCTTCCTTTTGCTTTGTCGTTTTTTTTCCAGTTTCTTGTCCTCACGGAGCAGTCTCCTCTCACCCTCCTATCTCCGTATCATCACCAATACTACAACCTTTCTTTTTTCCTTCCCTTTCTGCTATGAAAACAATCTCAGGAAAGGGTAACATGCCAATCAATTTGCAATTAAGCACGAACAAAAGTCAATGTGCTACTTTCCCTAGGAATAGTTGTAATTTTACCCATATTTCTGATTGTGGAAGAAAAATTTTAGTTCCTGCTAGTCTCCATTCAAATAAGGGAAAGAAAAGGTTTGGGGAGGGAAGCCATTTTCTAAGAGTCCCTAAAACAGCCAAGTCTACCACTGGTGATCATAATAAATCAGAAATAAGAATATTTTACCTACACGGTCGTCTCTCAAAAACTCCCCTCACTTTAAGGGGTATTTGGTTAGTTCCATTGGTGCCACCACCATCAACATTGATGATTACTCTTTCCCCCAATGGTTGTGCCATAGGACTTATGCAATCATAGAGACTCCTCAAGCATGTCTTAGAGCAGAACCATAAGTGGTCTCAGGCTAAACAGCCTCTTTCCAGACTAACCAGCCTCAGTATCTTTCCAAGATACTGAAGGTATTTGAAAAGTAGCATTACACTTCTACATGTAAGCCTCACAGACTTATGGATTCTGAGCATAGTGATTCCCATGATGCAACTGTTCACTGCTTTTCTACCCCTCCTGAATTTGTCCCAGATGCTATTTATTATACCTTTGCCTTGGAAGTCTCCTCTAGAAAAAAAGGGGAGGTCAATGTAATTCTTTCTGACCAGCGCCTTGTAGAAGAAAGGACAGTATTTAACAATAACCCATCCAAAGTACAGAGGAGATGTGGATGTCACTGGAACCAATCTAATAGTGTCATGGATGGCACCCTTTGTCCAGTGCTCACATCAGTGACAGGTAGATGTGATTTCTCAGACACAAGCTCTCCATCCCCCTCATCCCTCTTTGCTTGAATTATTTGCTTGGTGACAGATGACTCATGATTGATGGTCATTGCACATCCCCAGAGGGGGAAACAAAACAGAGTTTTCCTGGGTAATTTAAATGGGACCTGATTGAGTTCGGTGCCTCATTGTCAAGTGCCATTCAGACGTTACCAAGTTGCTGGTCCTCCATATCCTTGCTTGTTGATGAGAACGCCATGTGGACTGGACTCAAAGCCTTGCTAAAACGTATATATGTTACGTCTGCTGCTGACTGAGAATGAAATGAGATGAATGCACAGTATAATGAGATGTGTGTCTGGAGTGTGTAATGAGATTCTTGACTCCAGTGTCTAATGAGGCCCATAGTCTAATGAAATGTATAGTATAATGCCATGCATGACTGGACTGTATAGTATAGCCCTGAAAGTAGTTTCTGAAATCGTTTGGGCCCACAATGTTTTCTCCCGTCTGCCAGTTAAGCATTAGCTCCACGGTTATTTCCCTTCTAGCTTCTGCTAACAACTTCTCCTAGCCATTCATAGCATAGCCTTGGCCAATCTCTTGCTACAGCAGCCCATATCATTAGCTAAGAGAATGGGATCTTCTTTATGGAGCAAATGTGCACTGCAGTATTTTTGTGTAATAGACATTTTGCATCTTGAGGGATGAAATATGCTCTCCTTTCCTTGGTGTTTTCCAAGTAAGAAAGAAAATGGAGTCAGATACTTTAGGGTCCCCCCTAAGAATAAAATGACTGATACACCCTGGGGAGTGATTTATAAAAAGCTGCTTCCTCCTCAAATTTATGGGGATTCTGGGAGAATATCAGCTCCATGTTGCCCAGCAGGAGGGGAGAGGTATTGGGGTATAGGCATTTTACAGTTCCTGTAGCTGGCTATGATAACTCTCCTGGGCCTTGCTGGTTAGAGAGACAGGATCCTAAAAAAAAATTAAAAACAAGTGTTATAGAGGTAAGATGTGTTGAGCTTGAAGAAAAGGAATTCATTAGAAAACAATTTTTTGATTCATTTTCTCTTTTTTGAAAACGTGACAAGTATAGTATGGTAAGAAAAATAAATGCTGACTTGACATCAGAAGATCTGGTTTGGAGGTTCAATGTTTCCATTTAATAGATTTGAGACTGATATCTCTTCTCACATTCATCTAGGTCTCAGTTTCCTCATCTTTAAAATGGGGGTTGAACTGCAGGTTCCTTCCAGTTCTAACATTCTGGGATTTTGTGAATTCAGCATCCAAGGGGCAACAGTACTTGTCCCAGCATGTAAGGTAGACTTTTGTTCTCCTGCATATTTTTGTTCTAAGTGCACCAAGGGTCAATTCTGTCAAGAACAACTGGCGGCCAACCCATGGGACGTGGTATAAGTTACACAGGCTGACTCTCAACTTCCAGAAGAGCTGTGGGGAATTTGAGCTGTGTGTATCCCATTTATAATAGTCTCCTGGAGAAAACCCAGGGCACCCTTTTGAAAATTTATAGGGACTAGTCTATCCAACAAGGCAACAGGCAGTCTGAGATTCTTCGCATACTCTAGCCAAGATTTTTACCTCCTCCCCTGCTTCCAGATTGTATATCCATTATCTCTCAAGATGCTATTACCCTCAGATGTCCTCAGATTTATTTGTCTAGCTATTCTGTAGAATAAAAGGTCTAATAGGGTATTCTTTAAATATACATCCTAACCACCTTCTAGAAACTAGCAGTAAGTCCAGTCATTTCCCTAACTAAAAATTATGTTTTCCAATTGTGCAGGGAAATATAAATTTCAGCCCCATGTGTGTGTCACAATTATAGAGAAGAATGAATCAAACAAAATGCCGAAAGATCAGAAACCTTTTCCAAATAATTTTCCAGCTGTAGTAGGCTCCCCTCAACCCCCAACCCCCTTCCACTATCTATGAGACAGAGATATGCACTAAGGCATGGTGCCTCTGGGTATCTGATAAAAGATTTATCTGGTGATTTTTGAGCAGTGTATCTGGCTCGACTCAACTAGATTGGACTTTTCCATTTTATTTTGGACTATGAAATATCCATATCTGAGATTTGTATAAAGACTCTTTTAAGCAGCTCAGGTCCCAACTAGCACTAGGGAACCACAGTCACAGAGAACTGGAATGTAGCAGGGCCTTTGAGATTTCCTAGCTCTGGGTTAGGGGGCTGAAAATTTGGTACAAGAGGCCCCCAGATTTGTACAGGAAGCAAGCATTGATTGTTGGAATCTTCTATTCCTCCTCCAACAACAACAAAAACAACAACATAACAAAAAACAAAGATTGGGACATAATGAAAGAAATAAAATTATGTATTGTACTGGTTATAGTCTAACACCTGTTAAATATTAAATACCTGAATAAATGCTAACATATGAGTGTTGCAATTTTGCAAGCATATGCAGGTACTCTTGTGGTTAGTATTAATAATAGCAGCTAGTATTTAAATATCACTTTAAGAAGGGGACAGCTAGGCAGCTGCTAGATGTAAAGGGGATACAGTATCAGCCCTGGAGGCAGGAGGCCCTAAGTTCAAATCTCTCCTAGGACACATATTAGCTGTGTGACCCTGAGCAAGTCATGTAAATAGATCGCCTCCAAAAAACAAACAAAAACCTTAGCCTTTAAGGTTTGCAGTACTGTGCATATGCATTCATTCCACTCATGTGATAATCCTGTGGGGTAGACACAACTGCTATCATCTCCATTTTTACAGATGGCAGACATTTTGGACAATAAAATGAGTCTTCCTTTTTAAAACTAGTCCAACTCTCTCACTTTACAGATGAGGCAAATAAGGCCTAGGGTGGGAAAGTGATTTGTCCAAGATCACATAGTTAAAGCACCAGGGCAATGATTTCACCCTCCACCCAGCAAACCTCTATGGCTCCCCATTACCTCCAGGACCCCTATACGTCTAAGATCATTCGCAAAATCCTATTCGGGAATTACAACTCTATACTTCCTTTTCCCCTCTGTCTTCAAAAACATTTACACATTTTTCCACTAAGAGAACCAAATAAATGCAAGAAAGATCAATTAGGCAGTAAAAAAAAAGTCTGGATTAGGAAGCCAGTCCCTGTGAACCTGGGGGTCTGAAACCAGAAGACAATGTAGCCTCAGGAATTCTGAAACGAAAGACAATTAGCTTGTTTTGATTTTAAATATACTTAGATGTTATGTTTCAATATAATTTGTTCCCTTTTTTGATCACCTGCATTTTATCTTGTGCTTTAAAAAACATTATTCTGGTTTCACCAGACTGCAGAGTGGTCCATGACACAAAAAAAACCTGCAAATGCTGATTTAGGGCATGTGTTTAGAACTACAGGTTCCAAAGAGCAAAGCAGTAAATTAAGGTTGGAGGCCAGGTAGCAGGGTGAGTCTTTTACATTAGATCCAGGCGCTGTGTAGAAAAGTCCAAGTAATCAGATGGTAGGAATCAGAAACCATGATAAGGAAATGAGAAAAAAGGAGCCAGAGTCAAGAAAGGAGTTTGAAACTAAACCAGAGAATGTCTAAGCAAAGGAATATTGGGAACTTCCTGCCAAGGGTTAGAGCTGGTCAAAGAAAGTGGGTAAAACTGAATCCTGAGGTGAATGAGAGCATGTGGATGGAGGGGGGTGGGAGAGGGGAGGTAGAGAGAAAGGCAGCTCCTTAGGTAGATTCAGTCTGATGTAAATCCATTTTGTTGGTTGTGTCTAGGATACAGAGCTGTCTGGTCTTTCCAAAGTATTAAGATACAAATGTGTGAAGGAGGGGCAGTCAGACTGTCTCCTATAGTCCTGATAGGCAATTAACCTCTTACCTGCCCTTCAGACAGTAGCAAAATCAACCTGCAGTCAGATTTCTCTCATTCCTCAATGAACCACAGACTTTGTGCTAAACTGTTTCTCTAGTACCCTGTCACCAAATCAAAGAAGATAGAAAGAGACAGAGAGAGACAGAGAGACAGAGAAAGACAGAGACAGAGACAGAGTGCCAGAGAGAGACAGAGACAGAGAGAGACAGAGAGACAGAGACAGAGAGACAGAGACAGAGAAACAGAGACAGAGAGACAGAGACAGAGACAGACAGAGACAGAAACAGAGAGTGAGACAGAGAGAGACAGAGACAGAGACAGAGACAGAGAGAGTGCATTTACCAGCCTCGCCTCCACTATCTAAAGGTAAAGGCCAGGTAGGTTGCAGGGTTACATTTCACTCTTAACACAGAGGTTGTTTGATACCCTAAAGGGGGTTAAGGGTATGTCTAGGCACTCTGCCAATGGCTCTAGCCAACACTGATAGTGTTACCTCCAAGTGTTGGGGGTGGGTCTTGGCATCCCAGTTCTATTGATCACTAAGAGTCAAAAAACAATCTTCAAAAAGGATAATCATGAATATACAGACTCATTCATCATTCATCATTTGTCAGCACAGTTATTGGCCTGATTTGGCCAGCTAGGTGGTAAAACCTGAGATCAAATCCTTCCTCAAACAATTACTATCTGTGTGACCATGGACAAGTCACTTAATCTCTCTATGCCTCAGTTTCCTTATCCATAAATTAAGGATAATATTAGTACCTGCTTCCCAGGGTTGTTGTGAGGAAGAAATGAGTAGATAGATAGATAGATAGATAAATAGATAGATAGATAGATAGATAGATAGATAGAAAAATAGATAGATGGATGGATAGATGATAGATTGATAGATATATCGACATAATTTAACACAATGACTGGGACACACCAGGTGTAATGAAATGCAAGGTAATATTACTATTATTATTATTGATTGCTCGTGTACCCAATCTCCAGTCTGTTGGTGACATCTAGAAACCATATCCATGATCATGAATATTGTCTGCCTAGCCAAGGTCTGTCAATCTCTGCTACTCCTTATGACTATGATAGGACAATCAAGAAGATTACAATTGACATCACGTGATTGCTAAAAAGGTTAAAACTATAGGAAATTATTTCCCCTATTTTTGTGTATGTGAGACATACAAAGAATCCTCTTGCCTCATCACCATGGTTGTGAAAATGCAACTAAGAGTTTAATCTGTTTTACTTTTGATTATTGACATGTCAACTGAGCTAATCTATTAGATCTCAACTGGAATCTATTTTAAATATCAGTAACTTTTGGATCTGTTTCCTTATTATTTTAAAACAAGCACAATCCCTCTATATATAAAGGTTATGCTAGAGAGAGGGAGAATTAAACCATAGTACTGCAGGGCTATAGACCCTTCCTGAAGATATTCCATTTTGGGAGGGGGAGAGGTAGAGAAGTGGGGAGGGTGAAAGAGTTCTGTTTGATAAATCTAAGGAAACACAGAAGGGAGGCTTCTGGTTTACTTGCTCAGTGATAGCAACTAGCTGCCTTCCTCTTGTTTACCCTAGCAGTTTATAGCAGGAGTTTCCCATATCTCAGGGAAGGGTCTGATCAGCAGAAATGTCAAGGAATTTGCTGGAGCTGTCTCTTGTTTTTAACAAACATGAGTATGTGCTTTTTTGGTTTATGGGAATGCAAGTGTATATTTTAATTTATCAGAAATAGCACCACAGAGTCTATAATATTATCTAACAAATCGGGGCATTACTACTTTCTTGAGGATTCAGGATGTATCTCTATGATCACTATAATCAACTTAATTAGACAAGTCTCTCTAAGTGAAGGCAATAATGTTTGTTTACTCCACCATAGGAATGTTCTCATAGCATGGTACAACCCCTTTTAAATTTGTTTTTCACCAAAACAGAGGGAAACACATTCTTAGCTCAGTACAGACTGTCAATTTGAATGTGTTTAAATTAACCATGTGCACCCTTCTAGAGCTCACTGAAAAGCTTCTATTCTATGGTGAGAAGATTCCATAATTTCCTTCCTCTCTAAGTGGGGATAAAAGGAGAAAATACTGTCCTTCCATTCCTGTCCTCGTACCAGATTCTTTCAGGTAGCATGCTAACCACAGGGAGTTTCCTCAGAAACTCCCCCTACCTCCAATTTGCTTGAAATAAAATCATGGAAAGGTGATGGAGGAATAAAGGGAGAATTTCTAGTGAAATCTCCCAAGGTTTCCTTCCAAACAACTTTAAAATAAGCACCAAATCTAATTTTGGAGTGACATAGTGAACAAAAGGTCAAGGTGAGACATTTTTCCAACCCATGACACCTTTGGAGGTCAGAAGGATAGGTCTGTGACAGTGGGTGAGAGCTGGCCAAAGTATAGCACAACAGAAGATGGTATGGCAATAATTCCAGGAATTCTCTCCATGCAGAGATGATAAGTGGATTGGGCAACCAGTCAGAAAGAGATTATAGCATCCCCTATATAGGCAATGGTTTCAGGCCAGGGCACCACTTGTCAACAGCATTGCTCATTACCCAGTTCTGAGTTGCAGTTCCAGGGTAGTCAAAGGTGCCTGGTCACAGTTCCCAGGTGGAGAGGAGCACTAGTGCCTGTGGCTAAAGGTCAGTCAGGGCTCTTCCTGGATAAAGAGCAGAACACAGACTAGGAAAGCAATGACTATACCTCTTCCCCGTTCACCTTGGAACCCCTGAAAACTTACAGACACATGCAACTAGCTTCAAAAATAGTGTCAATTAAAAAAACAAGAACAACAACTAAAGCTTGGGCCAATACCTTGCCACTCCCTAGGTGAGTAGATCCCAACTTTAACATACACTTCAAAGTCAAGAAATAGGCTGGAAAATTGAGCAAACAAGAAAAAAAAAAAAAGAACTCGAGTATAAAAAATCTACCATGGTGATAGAGAATATCAAGACACAAACTCAGAATAAAGCAGCATTTGGAAACATTTACAGATAAAACCTCAAAGAAAAATATGAATTGGACACAACTGCAATAGGAATTCCTAAAATCACTGAAGAAAAACGTTTTTTTTAAAGGATTAAAAATCAAATAATAATAGAGGAAAAATTGGGGAAAGAGATGAGAACTATAAAGAAAATTATGATAAGAGAATAAACAGGTTGGTAAAATAGGTAGAGAAAATAAAGAAAATAATTCCTTAAAAAGCAGAATTTGCCAAATGGAAAAGAGGTACAAAAACTCTGTGAAGAAAATAATTCCTTAAAAATTAAAATTCAAGTGGTGATATTATAAGTATATTAGGAGAGCATGGAAGAAATTGTCAAATCTATGGATAGGGAAAGACTTTATGACTAATGAGACAGAGTTTTACCGGGGGTAAAACTGGCTAACTGTGATCACACGAAATTTCATGAAAAGAATTTTTCACAAGCAAAACCAATACAATTAAAACTGAAAGAAAAGTAGAAGACTGGGGAAAATTGACTTTTCTCTGATGAAGGCCTCATTTCTCACATACTTAGGAAATTGAGTCAAATTTGTAAAAGAAAGAAAAACAAAAAATCTATAACCAAAAAATAAACAAACCTAGGAGCCAATCTCAAATTAATAAATAGTCAAAGGATAAAAGCATTGCATTTTCAGAGGAATAAATTAAAACTCTCAATAGTAGTAAGCAAACAATTATCTAAATCACTAGTACTTAGAGAAAGGCAAGTTAAAACAACTCTGAGTTACTACTTCACAGCTATCAAATTAGATGACATGATAGCAAAGGAGAATGGCATATGATGGAGGGATGTGGAAAAAAATAGATACACTAATGTACTGTTGGTACAGTTGTGATCCGGTCTCACAATTCAGGGGCAGGGGGAAACATTTGGAACTGTGCCAAAAGGGCTACAAAACTATGCATACCCTTTGACTTAGCAATACCACTACTAAGTGTATATCCCCCTGCCAAAAAAAAATCAAGGGAAAAGAATATGGACCTATATGTACAAAATATTTAAAGTAACTTTCTGTGGTGTGCAAAGAACTGAAAATTGAAGGCATGTCCATAAGTTGTGGAATGACTTATTAAGTTGAGGTATATTCTCACAATGGAATGCTGGTGTGCTATAATAAATGATGAACAGGGTAGTTTCAGAAAAATCAATCATCAGAAGACTTGTATGAATTGATGCAGAGTCTAGTGGGCAGAACCAGAAGAACATTGAACACAGTGACAGCAATATTATAATGATGAATAACTATGAAAACCTTGTATACTCTAATCAATACAACGATTGAAAACAATATCAAAGAACTCATGATACAAAATATTTTTGATCCTTAAAGAGATAATTGATGAACTTTGAGTGCAAACTTAAGTGTAGAGCTTGGGGATAGGAAGTGGTGAATTGGAATAGGAAGACAAGTAGAGTGATTCTTCTGCCATGAGACTCCACTATAGCCTAAAGAACTTCTGAAAATGAAGAAGTTTTTTTTTATTTTTAGTTTCCCTCACAAAACTATCACCCAATTCTTGACTTTCTCCTTCAGAGACACTGTCATATCCCCAGATGTCCAGTGTTTGTCATACATCTTTCTCTTTTTCATTTTCTGCCTTTTGCATTTTATATATTTTGCCCCACTTGGTTAATCCCCAAAAGAACTTTTATCTGAGTGCCTAGAGGGAGAGGTCTTCCTTCCTTCCTTCCTTTCTTCCTTCCTTCCTTTCTTCCTTCCTTCCTTCTTTTCTTCCTCCTCCACTTCCTCCTCCTCCTCCTTCTAATGGCAAACAATGAAGTAGTTATTTCATTTCAGGTTTTGCCCATGATTATATCAAGTCTTTGTTAAGAAACCCAACTTGTGAACCCCTGTTAATGATTCAACAGGAAGGGGCAGAACAGGGAGGAGCTTAATGACCATATATAAGGAGAAGCCCAGTCTAGGAAAGAGCAGAACTTAGAGAGCACTGGTAGTGGTGGATTTTGAGAAGGGATCATTTGTGGTGGGGGCACTCTGTCTCTTGTGTCTGTGTTGATTTTTGTTTGTGATGCATGTTGAATTTTCAGACCTTATTGGTGGGTATCTGTTGATTTCACAGGAAGATAGTGAAATGATGACGTTGCCAGCAATATGCATGAATATTATTTTGTGGTTTTTGTGGGGTTTTTTTGTGGTTATTATTGTGGTTCTCTTAAGCTTTCTCTTCCTAGAAGCAGGAACTGTTAAGGACCTGAGGTGACTTGGACACTGTGAACTTCAGTGTGGAATGGGAAGTGGACAAGGAACTGAAAAAGGAGCTAGACAAGGAGATAAGAGCTGCCAGCCTTTGAATCCTAGTGATAGTCGGGGAGATTTGGGCAGGAGCTGGGACCATGGAAGAGGAACAACAGAAACTGAGAGCCAGCCTCAAGCCAAGATGAAAAGATCTTCTATTGGGTACCTAATGCTAACTGAGAAGATTATCATTTAATGAGATTTAGGGGTGGAGAACTTTGACCTTTTTACTTTGTGTCCCTTAAGGAGGTTTGCTTCTTAAGGATGATTGAATTAGGGACTTACTGAATGATATCTTTTGCTTAAAACTAGGTGACCTTTTTGGTGAAAACTATGTGGCCACTTTAGTGATAACTTGTTATGTTATAATATTGTGAATGCTGTACTTTGGTTTCTCTGAATGTTTTGCTTTAAACTACTGCTGAATAAATAGAGAGTTCACTATACTATGTAATCAGAATGTGAAAGCTGTTCACAGCAGCAGTCTTTTGGAAAGCTGCTCCTGCTTGGCTTTACATTCCTCTTCCTCCTCCTCCTCCTCCTCCTGACAGTATTATTATGTTCTAGGTATTTTTATGCTTGGAACTGGGTACACATCAACAAAAATGGAATAATCCCAGCTGCCAAGGAACTTTCTACTGGTAAAGATGAGAAGGACATAATTTGCATCATACATACACACACATATAGAATATAGAATTTCAATCTCAACTTTGCTAAGAGAAATGCAAAGAACTTTGGGGAGGAAGATGGTTATTATGATCATTATTGTTAGGTGACATTTATATTGCTTTAAGGATAGAAAAACAATTTACATATACATATATATGTATATGTGTGTGGGTATGGATGTGTATATATATGTATATTATATATATATATATATATATATATATACATATATACACATATATGTGATATCGTTTATTTGTCATATGCAACCTCACTAGCTTCTGGGGGTCCGTGAAAGATTTAGCATAGGAAATGATGCTTGAGAGAAATGTTGAAAATGTATCTTCAAATAGTAGAAATGCAAGCTTCAATTCAGATGAGACAAAGCAGAAAAACAACAATAATGGAATTAGTGCCAGGTGATGATTTACCTCCTCATTTTATAGATCAGAAAACTATCTCTAACTAATTATAAATGAGGTTGAATAACTGGCTCACCCCAGGTCACAGAGAGTAGGAGAACTGAGATCTGACTTCCCAGAATGCCCTTTTCACCACACATACAGCTTGGCCACTGGCACTGCTGTTGCCCCCCATCTATATAGCACTGCTTGATCCTTGGCAGCTGAAGCATTTGTTTGCCATCATGTAAATCCAACCTGACAGCAACTCTTAGAATTTTTCTGATGAGAAATAACCAGCCAAATGAGGTATTATTAGATTAGTCAGCAATATAACCTTGGGCAAATCATTTCATCCCACCCTGCCTCAGTTTTGTGATCTGGAAAATGAGTGGGTGAACTGAATGATCTCAAAGCTCTCTTCCAGCACTAACATTCTAATATTTTATGCCAACGATAGTATGGAAAAGCCAGGAAATAGAATTGAAACCACATTAGCAGACCAGGCCCAAGCCTCAGGTAGATGAGCAATGACACAAGTAGGAAATATGAATGCTACGGCTTGAGGGATGATCTTTAAAACTTTGGGAAAAAATGAGAATGACCCCCATATTTGATCGTCAAATGATTGGGACAACAAATGGTAGAATGGTTGCTCTCTTCATTATCACCTCTGGGAGATAGACTCTCTCTCTGTGTCTCTCTGTATCTCTCTTCTTCCCTCCCTCCCTCCCTCCTTTGTTCTTCTTTTTTGGTTTCTCAGTAATCCCTTCAGATCTTCCCCCAGGACTGATTTCAATCTGTGTTTTCTTTTCTTTCCTTTTTTTTCTGTTCACATATACTGGGGGAGCAGCACACACATTAGATTTCCACTGAATTTTATACTCCCTTATTGTTCAGTTATTTCAGTTGTGTCCAGTTGTTTTTTTTATTCCATTTGGGATTTTCTTTGCAAAAATACTGGAGTGGTTTGCCATTTCCTTCTCCAGCTCATTGTACAGAGGAGAAAATTGAGACAAACAGGGTGAAGTGACTTGTACAGAATCATGTAGCTAGTGTCTGAGGCTGGGTTTTTAATCAAGTTCAGGTCCTCCTGTCTCCAAACCTGGCATTCTTTCCACTGCTCTGTCTAGTTATTCTTATCGCTGCCCCCTTAGTGAATGCCTAGCCTTGAAACCACCCACTATTCTACCTGGTCCCAAGACCACATACTTTATATAAGATTATGCTTTTCTGCTAGTTGTAGTTACTGTTTGATTACTCTCTGTGGTGGTCTTGTTATTGGTTTCCAATTGTTTTCCTTCCATATAATATACTGCAAATGGAAACTGTACTAATGATTTTACTTGAACAAAGTTTCTAAAAGAACTTCCTGTACTCTGGATGGGGCAGGGTGGGGTATTTACTGGTCCTCAAGGTTTTCCTACATCTTGTTGGGATCACATGAGTTAATCTGTGCAAGTATCTTCATAAACTTCAATATGTATGTAAATACTGGCTATTAGTATTAGTCATCATTAACCTAGTCTAGTGACTGCTCAATCTGATTAACTCCAATTTACTTGTATATATCTTCTTCATATATAGCTGTTTGTGTGTTAACTCTTTAAATTACACTGAATGCCTTAAAGGCAAAGACTTGTGATTTCCTCCCTCCCTCCCTCCCTTCCTTCTTTCCTTCCTTCCTTCCTTCCTTCCTTCCTTCCTTCCTTCCTTCCTTCCTTCCTCCCTCCCTCCCTTCCTCCCTTACTCCCTTCCTCCCTTCCTTTCTTCCTTCCTTCCTTCCTTCCTTCCTTCCTTCCTTCCTTCCTTCCTTCTTTCTTTCCTTCCTTCCTTCTTTCCTTCCTTCCTTCCTTCCTTCCTTCCTTCCTTCCTTCCTTCCTTCCTTCCTTCCTTCCTTCCTTCCTTCCTTCTTTCCTCGTTCCTTCTTTGTTTCTTTGTGTCTTTATTTTCTTCTGTTCTTTCTTTTTCTCTTTCACTTAAAAATACCTGTTGACTTGGTGCTAGTCTGAGTCATATATCTCATTTCTTTTGAGCCCACACACAGAGCATGCACTCTGATGAAGCTCTGCTATCTGATCCAGTCTAGGACTGTCTGTCTGCATTTTATCATTTGAACATGCTCTGCCTCCTGTCCTTAGAGCAGGATGTCAGCAGCTGCTACAACCCTGACTTTTCCTAACATCTCATCAGATACACTGTCCCTAACATCAGTAACAGAAGAGAAAGAAGCAAAATTTAAAAAATATCATGGATTCCAACCAGCATCATTCCAGCTTCTGATATTTGGCATGGACAGAAAGAGCAGACAGGATGCAACCTACTGAATTTGCAGCTGGCCTTACTGAGTCCAGCTAATCTTCCTGTGTGGGAATAATTCCTCTCTGTCCAAGGGAAATGTCTAGTCTATAAAACTGGTTAGTGAAACATGCTGTAATTGGGAATTTGGTCATTTCACCTTCATTCTGACAGAGCCCAGGTGACCCCAGGCATTATGTCATAAACAGATGTGAATTCTAACGGTGCGTAATGATTAAAACTCAGTTAGAAAAAGCTGAATACTGAGTCATAGCTGGTTCTCATTGCTCTTCCAGTTACCAGGCACCTTGGCTCCTGGGGAAGTAATTTGTTTAAGCCAATTATCTATTTAGCCAAAGGGACATATTTATTGTCAAGAGCAAAAGATTGTTTAGATTGAAATTCTTCAGAGTAACCTCTTAGAGGTCAGGGGCCTCAGTGAATAGAGTTCTGAGCAGGAAGGTCAAATCTGGCTTCAGACACTTACTAGTTATATATGTATAACTATATATATAATATATATATATATATATATATATGAGTTATGTGTGTACATATATATACTTCATATGTTTACCTTGGTTTCTTCATCTATAAAATGGGGATAATAATAGTACTTACTTCTCAAGATTGTTGTGAAAATTAAATGATATAGAAGTTGTAAAGGTCTTAGCATATTGTCCTGGCACATAGTAAGTGTTATGTAAAATATTAGTTATTATTATTGTTATGATTTTATAATTAGAGAACAGGATCTATGTCTATCTTACTTATTCTGTATAGTGTCTAATCTAATGAAGAACCTTATACAAGTGGATACTTTCGAAAATATTTTTGAATATTTCTACTAAATTATGTTTAACCATGGAGCAAAACTCCTCTAGCATTCAAAGACTCCCCCACTTCAGGTATAGTCTTACACCTTTATAGTCTTATCTCCTGTATAGATAGAATAATGAAAAACCAACCCCAAACTCCCAATTTGGAATCAGAGAATACCAATAAGTTGCGTAACTTATTTCAACTTTTGGCCAGAGCTCTGGATTCCACATCTGAAAAATGAAGTGTTGCATTAGGTGACTAGTGAGATCCTTCTCATCCTTAAATTTCTGGTCTATAGGATCTTTCACATCTAGCTTCCATGTCCCTGTGATTCAGAGATAGCTAAGAACTTTTGTTCAGTTCTAAAATATTTTGATCCTATGAAATCTTTGTTCCCACTATATACTGAATTATCCTAACAAGTCCATGGTTTCAGAGCATTCTACTCACTGCCATCTAAACTCACCTTCTCCTTTCTGGTAGCAGTTCTCAAACTTCTTGGCTTTTGTTCATGTGGGTAATTTCTATCAATATTTACTGTATTAGGCATTATAATAGACATATTTTAAAATACATACATTCATTAGTTCATTTTAAAACAATAAATGTATTATATATTAACACAGATTTTTGAGGGGGCAGGGATAACAATATTTTCCAAACAAAATTAAATAGTGATGAGTTGCATTGTTTTACCTCTTTTTGTAAATCTCTGTAATTTCTGACAATAGAAAATAACGATTTTCCTACTTGCTTTTGCAGTCAATAAGTTGTTATATATTGTTTTGGTTGAGTATATGTAATTAATTCAGCATTGCACAAATATTGTATAAAGGAAGAATATATTAATAGGTAAATAACATCTCATTATTATGAAAATGGACTTGATGATAGGTCATCAAAGGGGTCTATAGATCACAATTTCAGAACCACGGTTTTGAGGCAATCACATTCATTCCTAGGACTGGCACATTCTTCCTCCTTTTGTTTGCTAACTTCCCTCCTGTCCTTTAATATCCTTTTTAGAGCCTCTAGTTCATAATGGCCTTTCCTCCTATGCGTGGGACATATGATATCTGTAACCAAGCATTGGAAAGATTGTCTCATGGGAAAAAGAATGGACTTATGCTGCTTGGCTCTGGAGGGAAGAATTAGAAATAATGGCTAGAAGCTGAAAAGGGAAAGTTTAAACTTGATGCCAGGAAATACTTCCTAGTAATTAGGGCTACCCCAAAGCAGAATGGGCTATCTTCAGAGGCAATAGCTTCCCCCTTATTGGGATTGTCACACAAAAGCAGGATGGCTATTGGTTGGATATGATCTAGGTAGATTTTATTCTGGTATACTTAAGACACAGGCCCTTTAAAGGTCCTTTCAACTCTATAATACTATGGTTCTTTGACATCCCCTTGCATTTCTTTATGGAACTTTTCAAGAGAGGCAGTATGGAGCAATGAAGCTCCTAGTCAGAGGACTGTGTTCAGATATTAGCTTTGTCACTTAGGAAGTACGTGACCTTGGACAGGACATTTAGCCTTTATCATCCTCAGTTCCCTTATCTGTTGGATGAGTTGTAAGGTCATTAGCGTCTCCAGATCTCTTTTATTCTTGAGCATTGTATTTATTTCTGCTTTGGCTTATTAAGTTGAAGTTAATGAAGGTAATGGCTCTGTACCTCTCACCTTTGCCTCTCCTACAGAGCCTATGTAGCTCAGCATCCTGCTGATGGTGGTACTTAGTCAACACTTTTTGAACCAAATTGAACTGAAACCAAATTTATTCTTTTGCTAAAGAGAAAGTCTGGTTATACTAATTTGCATTGCTTAGGGGAAGTGATAGAAAGTAGTGACTATTAATTCATTTGCAAGCTCTTTGAATAAATACAGATCTTAATTCCCTTCTTTAGAACTAATTGTAATATTTATCACTCCAAAGCAATATTAATTAAATTAAGGCAGCTGTTCACCAAATGGACTACCTAGCAGCATATTGAATACATAGGAGAAACCTGATACATTTTATCACAATTGTTTTTCTTTTAATTAATATCCAAGTTTATTTGAAATATGGAGCAATTTTATTTTGATTATCAATTTCTTGATCTTTTAAATTATGTGCTTAAGGAGAGTGTCTGCTCACTATTATAATTTTTAAATTGCGTAGACCAATGTACTTACAGTTACCTGGGGCTTAGGTTACTGGAATAAGATATCCTCAAGGATGCGAAAAGTTTTCTCAAAACCTAGTAAAAAAAATCTATCTATCTATCTATCTATCTATCTATCTATCTATCTATCTGTCTGTCTGTCTATCTATGTCTATTTATCTGTATTTATTATTATTATTATTATTATTATTAATAACCAGTTCTATGGAGTGGAAATATTCATTAGACAAGGAAAGAATAGTTATTACTACTTACCAACACAACTGTCTGACATTTTCTTTCTATAGACTAAAAGTGCATGATCCATCTTGATATAGAATATGCTTGATAGAAGGGAAAGCACGTGGCCTGCTAAGGGGGTTGGATGGTGTCTAGTTTGGTTGGAGCCCAAGCATGCAAGAATGGATAAGAGATCACTGATGGACTAATTCATTAGCAAAGGAAATGGTAACATAAAGGGAAAAACATGCTTGAGAGAAGGGGAAGCTTGGGAGAGTAAGTTCATTAGAAATCTCACCTGGAACTTTTGGGGACAGATGAATAATAATCGTATATAGCATAATATTATATAATGAAATAACCTTATACTTTTGTAACACTTTATGGTTTGTAAGTAGTTTACATATAATTTTATTGTATGTTCACAACTACCCTGAAAAGTCAAGTGCTATTTTTGCATTCATTTTATAGATATAAAACAAACAAAAAAACAATTAAAATTGTTGAGGCAGGCAATAGCTATGATCTATCTAAGGTCACAGAACTAGTTAACGTTTGAGTCAAGATTGAAGCTCAGGTCCTCCTGTCTCCTGGTCCAATACTCTACTATAACATCTAGCTGATACTGGAAGTTAAAGGTGCTTTTCAGAGGCAGCGGGGTAAGCAAGAGAAGTGTTGGAGAGGTATTAAGGAAAGAAAGAAGAAATCAAAGTAGACATTTAAGGTTTGGCTTAATAGAAAGAAAGAAAAATCATAGTTATGCCTCTCTGACTGCCAACCTACAAGTTATAAGGGCCCACAGTTGATATTGTTTGTCATCTGTTCTCAAAGAGGACCATGACATCAGGGAGGTAATGCCATGACTTGCAAATGAATTGAATTTAATTGAGGGACAGCTGTGCAAAGTTACCAGCCTGACTCTCTCTTCTGGAGCCATTTGGGTCCAATGGCAAGATATAGATCAGGATTACTGGAGATGGCGCAGGATGCAGTAAATATAACCTTCAATGCTGCTGTGGGTTGATTTGAATTTCAATGAGGAAGGCCTATTAAGTGCACTTTTCCTTCTACTTTCATTGCTTTTCCCTCATTTATTTATTTGGAAGGAATAAAACAGTTCAAATAGACAGATCAAGCAATATATATATATATATATATAAAGAGTATCACATGATTCAGAGATGGAATTTTGTTCTTGTTCAGTTGTATCAGTTATGTTTAACTCCTCTTTGTGACCCTGGGAGGGGGGGGTGTTCTTGACAAAGGTACAGGAGTTTTTTTCATATCCTCTCCAGCTCATTTTACAGATGAGGAAACTGAGGTGAACAGGGCTAAATGGCTAAGGTAACACAGCTAGTAAGTGTCTAAGGCCAGATTTGAACTCTGATCTTCTTGATTCCAGACCTAGTTCTCTATACACTGGGCTACCTAGCTGTCCAGAATTGACTTTAGAGTTTACTTAATACTTTTCTTTGTAGATGAGGATTGGAGGTCCAAAAAGGTTAAATAATGTGTCCAAAGTCTCAGAAGCAGCAAGTAGCAGATGTGGGATTTGGACCCACATTTTATCTTCACTGGAAAAAACAAACAAAGCTCTTCCATTCCAGTTAAATTGTTCCTATAGTCTGGTTTTGCTTATATATCCAAATGAACTTGTCTCTAAAATGGAAGACTGCCCTTTTAAGAATACTTAGGCTATTTTATTTTATAACAGGAAGAAAAGTTAAGGTAGGTTAATATTTTAAGAAATTATTTCTTCATGTAGGTTCCTAGTGTCTTAAACTATAGCACAGAATGGATTAGACTAGGACATTATTCTGAAAGAAACAGCTACAATGTTCCTGCTCTATAGCAGTCTAATTAATATAGACCGCAATAAATATCCAGATCATTGTATAAAGACATACATTGCAAGGAATTCACAAATACTGTACTTAGTCTCAGGAACATCTCCCCACTCCACTCCATCTTCCATCTGAAGATTGGAATTCAGGTCCTCTGATGACATGGTTGGAGAACAAATTACACTCCTCTTCCCATATCACCTACCATTGCATACTCAGACTTCTATTCCTGCAGCTCCAAATTCAACTACACCTCTCCAAATACTCTACCTTCCTCTCAGTTGGCATGTCCTCCATAAAGTTTTCTCTGTTCCCTTCAATACTTACTGCCCTTCCTCTCACTTTAATTTTAGTAAGAAATTGTACATTATTGTACAAATGATAGCGCTCCTCTAAAATATACTTTTTAACAGAAAGTATTGTTTTGATTGTGTCTCTGTTTCTATCACCTTGTACATATAAGGCTCTCATTAAATATTTAATCAAATTGAATAAAAGTGAAAGGTAGGAGAAAGAGAAGTAACCCTTCCCCTATACCCCCTCTCCCATAAGGATCAGTACATACAGTTGACTTCATGATTGGAAAAAGCAGGACTTGATAGATAATGTCTGGGGGAGGAGAACATCTGAGCAAAAATAAAAAGTGATAAAGAATTTAGAAAATGCAACCACCATCTCAACTCTTTATCATTATTCTTTGCTGCAGTCTGGAAGATGAAATTAATCTGTTCTACTTCATAAAGGTTCAAGAAAGTCCAGAAAAAAGTCCCCTTTAAAGCCCTTAAGCTGACCTATGTTCTGTATCCCTAACCTACAAAGAATCCAGGAGAACTGGAACACAATACTGAGGAAATACAAGTACATTATATATAAATGGGATGTGCAGTGGTGGGGAGATTCAGGAACACTCTGTGTCAGTCAGTCATCAGGCACTTTTTATGCATCTTACAAAAAGTTATGTCACTTTTGTAGCCAATTCTACAGTGTTTCCTGACCCCTCCTCTTCTCTTCCAAAACCTCCGGATCTAGTGTTTCATATTTTACAATGTCACAGATAGACAGAATCTCAAAATTGTAAGGGACATCAGAGTTCTTGTAAGCTCTAGTGATCCCATTCCCCCAACTTTTAAAGAACTCCAGTGAGGAAAACATACGTTTTCCTCTAACAATTCATTTTTTGTAGCTCAAATTCCCTCTTTCTGGGATTCTCCCTAATATAAGTCCTTGTAAGAAGCCGCCAAAATATTATTGGTTAATTTTTAATCTTGCTATTTGAACAATTCTAAATCTGCTTTATTGTACTGTCATCTACCCTACATCTCTTCATCTTTTCAAAAATACCCAACTACTCAAACACGTCTGTAATCTTATCAACGAGGATATGTTTTCCAATGACGTTTAAAGAAACTGCTCATTTTCATTCTTGTCCATTCTGTGAAGTTAGCGTCCATGACCTTCTAAAAATTCACTTGGGCTAAAGATGGGGAAGATCATGGTCCATGCAATGTACCATGGGGTTTCTTTATCTCCTCTTAATATCAAGAGAAAATGAGGGTACCAATGGAAAGGAATGGGTGTTCACCTTCTGGTCACTGGCTTTCATCATGTGACTAGTCCACATTCTTTTTTGTGCATATTTTTCTTGGATGACAACCACTTTGCAAAATTTAGGTAAATTATGTCCAAAGTATTCTCCTGACATACCAATATGTTGATCCCATCAAAGAATGAAATTCAATTACTCTTGGATGATCTGTTACTTATGTTTCCTTATGAGCGCATAGTGAAGACAACTTCCTTTTCAGATATTAAGTAACAAATTCTTTAACAATATATTAAATACCTAAATACCTATACTCGAAAATTCTGAAGTTTGTACCCTGTGGTAGTATCCTCATGAGGTCAAAAGAAGATTAATAAAGATTTGTGGAATAAATTTTCAAATGAACAAAAGGACCAAAAAAGTAGATTCTCCAGGACTGAGGTTGTGGATGTTTCTGGGATTTTTTTCCTCAACATTGTACTTCAGATAGAGGAGAGAGGTCTGGATGGTGAGGATCCCACTGTCACAACTGATTCCAGATTCTCAGTATCTCAGAGACTTAGGTAATAAGTAAAGTCAGAGGTGAAATATAGGACTAGCAGGGAATTAGATTAGTAGGAAGTCAGTTGAATATACAGAGTTCTCTTTGTCCATCTATTATGACTGAGAAAAACAAATGACCCTCAAGGTATACATTAATACACAGTGTAGGTGCTCACATAATACTTTGAACCTATTATGTTGACTTATCACAAGTTACTTTTGATTCTAGTTACTTATATATGTAAGTTGTCTTCCTATTAGCTTGTAACTATCAAGAGATCATGGTCCATACCTTGTCCAAACTGTATGTAGGTGAGAGATGCTAATAACGATGCATTCATTTTCTAGTAATGCAGTGGGTTCAATGTATCCATGCTAATTGGAAGAGGGGAAGCATTTCTGAGAGAACTAAAGGAAGCCATAGCCTTGGATGAAAATGAGGTTTCCAAGGAATCCTGACACCTCATACCTATTAGGAATAGGAAACTATCTGGGCTGCTAGCTGGGTGGTAAAGAATCAAAGCAGTCAAAGAGTCAAGCAGAGTGTGTGATCGATCTGTGATGATCTTGAAATACCATATTGAATGTCTACAGTCCTTCAACCAAAGGTATTTCATCTCTTTGAATCTCAGGTTTTGCATCTATTAAATGGGGGAGGGGGCACTAGGAGAACTACAAGGTCATGTAAATCAATGAGGCTCTAATTCTATGATTTGTAAAATGAAGTGCATGGACTAGATTTTCCCTAAATACCCTCTCAGCTCTAAAGAAGATCCTATATCCCATTGTCTCTCCTGGGCAATAGTACAAAAGGCTTGGCTTTATTACTGCAGCATACAAGATCAATGTTGCTTCCATTTTCTCTCCTCTGCATTGTGTTTCTTTGCTTCAATAAATACACAATAATTAACCTAGATAAACAAAGGAGCATGGTCTTTGGGGAAAAATAGCTTTAGTGGCTAACACAAAAGCCAGCTGGTATTTTGACAACATGTTTCAGGTTATAGGCCAGAATATTAACAATAGTGCACTACACAGTTGGAAATGATTGTACAAGGGCCATTGAGCAAGGATTTTTCCCAATATATCAAAATCACAGGAACAACTGTTAGCAAATGGTTGCCTTGATCTATGGTGAGCAGTATTTGATAGACTTTACAATGTCTCATTTGCTACCTATGACTTGGTGGGATGATTGACAGCTTCATACTGGGCAAACAGACACATGTGGGTGGGTTTGCCTTCCCATTTAGAGAACATTACTAACTAATTCAGTGAAGAAAGATTCTTGATAACTATTCCAAGAGGAAATATGATACAGAACAGAAAAAGTGCTAAAAATTGTAGAGAAAATTGAAACTGCATTTTTTTCAAAATAGAGATATTATAGGCCTTTAAGATATTGGTGATGAAATTTTAAGACATCTTAATTGGACAAATGAAGAATTCCAGGGAACTGAACCAATAAACCAGGGATTCGGGTTAAGGATGAGTAAGAATATTTCCAATTTGATACCTCACATATTTTAAATCTCTGGTGCTTATATCATTGCCCTAATGGGTAGACTCCATCCATCAGCAGAAATCACAGACTAAACCTACCTTCTCAGACTCAGTCGTCCTTCTCTACATTCTTCCCACCAAAGATCTAATCATTGTGCCAGAAGCTGCCACCGATTGAAGCTATCTATCCCCAAAGCTACCTGAACCACAAAAAACAAGGAAAAAGTATGTATGTGTGTATGTATGTGTGTTAAGAGTAAAAGTTAAAAGACCCTCAGTTTTACAAGGCTGTTTTTAATATAGTCATATATTAAAGAATAACCTCTAACCACTCAGTTTCTCAGTCTACTCAATTTCCATGTTCTACTCTTCCATTCTACCTCAGCCTCTCACAAACCTGGTCATACTTTTGATGTTGTCATCACCCACAAATATGCTACCTCCATGTCCAAGAATTATGAAATCTCCTTATCTCAACATGATCTATTGACTTTCCACTTCTCCTCTGCCTTCCCTTCCTAAATCCTACTCTTAGTTCGCTCTACTACCTTCAGTGCCTTGACCTCTCTGTTCTCTATCAGGCACTCTCCCCCCCTCCCCCCACAAGCCATTCTCTCCTCTTTTCCCCAGTCTTCACCCCTTTGTAAACTAGGTCAACTCTACATTGTATTCTTCTCTTGAGTTCCTATTCCCCTTCTCATATTGCCAGCGGTGGCCTTCTAAGTCTCAGCCTTGCTTCACTCCAACTATCCATGGTATTCTGCTGAACAAAGGTGGAGAAAATCATTCAATCATTCTGATTGTTACAAGACCTAAATTAGGCCCTCATTGCTTCTGGGAAATCCTGCTATACCTCCTTTATCAGCTCATTATCCCCTTCTCTACAGTTGTCATGCCCCCCAAAACGTCCCTACCCTCTCAACTGAGAACCTTGTTTCACCTTTTACAGAAAAATTGAGAGCCATTAGCCTTCTCCCTTCTTCATCTCCTATCACTCAAGTGTCTTCTGCCTCTTTCTCTTCTTTCATGCCTGTCTCACTTGAAGAGGTGACCTTACTAATTACCAAAGCTAGCACCTCTACCTATTCAAGTGATCCCATTGTATTCCACCTCCTCCAACACATTGCCCCCTTTCTTATCCCCACCTTATCGCTCCTTTTCATTCACTCCCTGTCCATGGACTCATTGTCTACTGCCTACAAACATGCCCATGTCTCCCCCATCAGCACCCTCCAAAAAAACAACTCAATTCATTCTTCTATCCCCAATAACTATCGTCTTATATCTCTTCTGACCTTTATAGCAAATCTCCTTGAAAAGGCTGTCTATAATATGTGTCTCTATTGACCAAGTCAACATTCCTCAGTAGCTCCAAGATCAAGTGCAAAATCCACTGTTTGTTGTTGGTAGCCCTTCATTACCTAGCTCACTCCTATTGTAGTCCACTAATAAATGTTTGGTTAAAGAGACAAAAATATAAACATGACATTATTTATATAATGTAAATAATATAATGTAATATAAAAATGACATCATTTGTTCTTTATTATTCCCTTAAGTCTAGCATTACCTGCTCAAGGAGTACAGGACTAAAGTCCTGCCTGATGAACAAAGAAATCATAAGACTCTTTATACATTTTTAGAACCATTCCAGTTCAGGATGATACTATCACAAAACTTTATGACTTCCATTTGTTACCATGCATTATATGAAAACAGAGCTCCTTGGTTGTAAATTCAAATTGACAATGACCAGAGCAGGGTCTATTTACATTTTATAGTCTCAGAATATCTGTTTTACTCTCATGTGGAGTAGGTCCCAAGATAAGGGGAATCTCACCTCTGGTCTTTGAGGTTACAGACCCATGGAAAGGCATTTTTAAATCAATCAGAACAGTTTGATAAAATCAGACTTCAGCTAAAATATAATTTTAAAAGATCATCACTACATGTCTTAAGCCTTACTCCCCATCATATACTGTTCCATCCAGGCATATTGGCCTCTTTGCTGTTCCACAAACATGCCACTCTCTTGGCTCTGGGCCTTTTTTTTTGACTGACTCCCATACCTGAAATATTCTCTCTCCTTTATTGTTTCTACTGGATTCTCTGGATTCCTTTAAGTGCCAGTTAAAACCTCATCTTCTACAAGAAGCTTTTCCTACCCCTTCTGAATTCGAATACCTTCAATATTTTAATTATTTCCTATTTATTCTGTATTTGACTTTGTATATATTTGCTTTATTGTTGTCTCCACTGCTAGATTATGAAATCCTCAAGAGGAGAGACTGTTTTTTGTCTCTTTTTGTATCCTTGTCACTTAGCACAGTGCCTGGCACATAGTAGGAACTTCATAAATGTTTATTGACTGATTGACTCAACAACTAATTGATATTTAACAATACCTAAATGGTATACTAGATTTTCTAGACCTGTGATTTCAATGGTATAGGGCAGTAGAAATAGGAACCAGGTCAGTCATCTTCCAGATACCATAGAAGAACATATTTTACAAACAAAAAGCATAAAGTTGAATACTTAACACTTATTATTTAAGTCTATTTGTCATAATGATATTTAGAGACAGCATGACATAATTGAAGGGTAGCTGGACTTGTAATCAAAAAGACCTGTGCTCAGGTCCTATAGACCCTGTGTTCCTGTCAGTAACTAAGGCAATTCAGTTAACCTACTGGTGCCCCAGGTTCCTCTCTAAGACTTTAAATTGAAGAACAGGTATAGATCTGTATGGGTAAAGATAGTTCTTCACTAAAGGCTTCCCCATAGGAGACATTCTTAAAGTTTGTTCCAGGGATTGTTGAGTGTCTAAGAGTCTGTGAGGGCAAAACTATTTTCATAATAATTCTGAGATGTTTAAATTTCTAATATGGTACATATTGAGAGACACAACCTACGAAAGCAAAATATTGCGGTTGGATCCTTGATATTTTTAAGAATGTAAAAGGATGGTGAGGACAACACATTTGAGAATTACTACCCTATACCAGTGAGATCACAGGTCTGGAACAACTCCACACCTCTCCCTTCCCCTTCCCTTCCAAAAAAAGAGGTGATTTATATCACTGACTTTCAAAGTTGAAAAGCAAGAGTTTACTGCAACCAGTTTGAACTAGCTAGAGAGAATTGCTAAATGTTCAGTGTGAGCATTTACACCTTAGAAACTTGCAAAAGCTACAGAGCTGGACTCAGTTTAATGTTTTAATTGCTTAAGTTTTAAGGAATTGATGTATAAAATGTTAATAAAGCAGACTAAACTTTAAAAATGTGTTGAGTAAATATAATCCCTCATGTACTACCCTCCCCCCTGTCAAGATCCTGTTAAACATTCATCAACACATCACTACTTGGAGGAGGTTTTAGAAGCTCTTGCATCCATACCTGCATCTATACCTGACCAACAATCTCTTTTATAATATCTACAACAAATGGTCATCCAACCTTTATGTGATGACCTCTCATAATGGGTGACTTGGTGCATCCCAAGACAATAATTTCCACTTTTATATTGGTTTACTTGTTATGGATTTTTTAGATGTCTCTCAGAGAATGAATAGCAATGCAAGGCTTGGATCATTCTTTCAAGCTCAAATCTAACTCATTGTTAATTTTTCACATTTTTTCGTTGATTTTCAATACATATGCAGGGTAACTGATATCAATTCCCTTCCTTCGTATTTATAAAACAACTTTCAAATATATTAATTCTTCCTCCAAACTGTATTTGAAAACAGAAGAGTATGGAAGATATAAAATAAAAGTCTTTCTTTCTCTGAACTGTACTTGATACAATCATTTCTCGGTTTCTCAAGGTCTCATTTACGTGAATACCAGTGTTATTCTGTCTTTCTTACATAGCTGTCCTCGGGTTCTTTTCAATGTTTTGGAAAGTCTTTCAATTTATAGGCTGTGTCTACATGATGGCAGTGAATCCAGGCATACTGTGTTATTTGCCCTAATACAGCTTTTCCTCCTTTATATTGATTGTCTACATGACCTGTAATGAAACAGAGAGATCAAACACAGTTTCCCTGGAACACTTGTCTTACTTAACAAATAGTTTAAATTAGGTCCATTAGCAGGAATGCCCTGGGAGCAGTCAGTTTTAGGTCAATGGCTTTTAAATCTTGGATCCTAAATAAACAAGACTTTTTTTTTTCAAAAAGTGTAGGGGGAAGGCTGCAACCAGAAGAAGAATGAAAACTATCTAAGGGAAAAGGGAAAATATTTCATTCAACAGCAGGACTGAAACTCAGAAGAGCCCTGGAGAGATGTCCATTTCAAATGGAGTACTGGAATAATATTATGCAATATCTTACTTTGCGTGCTAATATTTTGCCTTCATATACTGACTATACCTAGTGCATACACCTAGTATGTGACAACAAAAGATATGGGTGATTTGAAAGAGGAAGAATGATGATAGACGAGGCAGGATGATGGCACGGACTACTGAAAGTAAGGAGGAATAATAGACAACCAGCCCACTCATCTGTATCATTTTGCTTCTACTTTGTATTGACCTGTGTATGTACACGTCATCTTCCTTAATACAATGTAAGTTCCTTGAGGACAGGGATGATATTACTTTTGTCTTTGTATATCTAATACCTAGCACATTATCTGACACATAGAGGGTTTTTAATTATGTGTGTTTTATAATGTTGATTGGTAGAGATTTAAATTGCCAGTGTTTCATACCTGAATGAAGGGTGCAGTTGCCAAAGGTTTTAGAAGGGAGGGATCTTGTTCTTCTGACTTCCAGTTTTGAGAGAGAGGATACATGACTGCAGGTTCTCTTCAGGTAGAGGTCAGTGGAAGAAGACAAAAACTATGAAAAGAACCCAGCATATAGAGGGACTAATGCTTCAATCATGTCTGTGGCCTCAGCAGGGGAGTTTACCCTTGGGTGATATCTTAGATACCATCTCTTATTTGTGCTGAGATATCTTACTCCCAGTGGGGTGCTCTGTGTAATGCCTAGTATATTTTCATCTGTATAACTTCTCTGATTTCTCTTTGGTATTGGTTCAGATAAATGGATTTATTTGCTATTCACTATGTGTGGTCTTTGTGTAACTGGTGTTTGGTAGGAAGGCAGTCAAGTCTCAGATATATAACTTTCTCAGTAAGGGATAACAATCAGAAACTCAGCTTGAACTTCAAATTTATTTCTCTTAGACTAACAATATTTAGGAAGTAGATGGATATAATTCTATCACAGTACCCTCTCTCTGAGGAGAGCAGATTGGCCAGCCTCATGACCCCAATCTCCGGCTCCCCTCTTGGCAAGTATCAAAGTCCCCCTTGGAGAGGGTGGGTAGAGGAGATATCTATTCATGCCCATCTAAACAGACTTCATCTAAACAGACCTTTGTGAATGCTCATAACTGACAAAGGCTTTCTCTCTCTCTCTCTCTCTCTCTCTCTCTCTCCCTCCCTCCCTCTCTCTCTCTCTCCCTCTCTCTCTCTCTTTTTCTCTCTCTTTTTTCTCTCACTCTCCATCTGTCTGTCTCTGTCTCTGTGTCTGTCTCTCCATACACAGACACACACACACACACATTTACATGTATATCTAGATAAAGACTTGTAGATATAGATACAGATCTATCTATCTATCTATCTATCTATCTATTATCCATCCATCCATCCATCCGTCCATCCATCTATCTATCTATCTATCTATCTATCTATCTATCTATCTATCTATCTATCTATCTATCTATCTAACTATCTATCTATCTATCTATCTATCTTTTCCATCTTCCCTGTCACACACATGTCATAGGGTTGGTTGGCCTCAGTGAAACCCTGATAAACAATTCTAACTCCCGTTGGAGAAACACAGCTTTGTTTCAATGAAAGGGACAGAGATACAGACCTATGGATGTGCATGCACATCCATATACAGAGAAGGAGCCAGGGGGTGGTGAAATCTGAACAGTATAAGAAAAAGTATAATAAATTCTGACTACCTTCCTGGTTTGACTAAGTCATGCTGTGTTTACTAAGGATACAAGGTGGCTTGTGATTCTGGATTGATCAGAACAGTTTGAGTGACTGCCCTCTTCTAAAAGAAAAAAAAACCCAAACAACAACAATAAGAAAAAGAAAGGAAAAAAATGGTTTATTCATCTCCTGGTCAAGAGCAGAACTGAGAACTGAACTCTCTGGATTTCTTCCTCCTTCCTGCTTGGGAAAATTAGACTTGAAGGAAATGGGGATTGTGGTTTGATAAGGGTGTAATGGATTGGGATCACCTATTACTATATTCAGGTTTATTTTACCATGGATTGAGTGCTTTTCTAATAGAATAATTTTTGTGTAGGCAATTCAAGGTGACACAGGGTGGAAGAGGAGTGGCAAAGTCAGTGGGGGTCAATGCACTGAATGATTTAATTGGAGGAGACAAAAAAAATTCATCATTCTATAGGTGTCTAAGTTAGCATCAATTTCTCAGAAGAGCTGAGGGAGTGCTTGGTAATCAGCTGTTTTAGGATTTGGACAGACAACCCTGTGGAATTTGAAGAGAATATAAAATCACAATGATCTGTTCCTGAGTGGTTTTAAAAGAGAAATGAGAATTATGAGGGCAGAAGTCATGGTCTGCATGGTAACAAAAAATGTTTTTAAAAAATTTAAAAATGAGCAGAATAGAAAAACTGCAATCTGCAATGGCAAGCCTCACTGAATAAACAGAAGAGAGATCTATATATTGGGAATACAGATACACAGAAGTGAAAGACAATCTAAAAGAAGAGCAAAAAACAGTAAATTTAAAAGATATGTAAAATATATTAAAAATATTCTTGCTATCCAAGAAAAAGTTACTGATTTTAAAGATAAGATACATAGATACAACCAAAAGGTCACAGGTCTTCAAGCAGAACACAATTGGACAAAAATCCTTAACAACATAACACAGGGGATAATAGAAGATAGTACCTCAGAACTTTGATCAATGAAAATGAAATACCAACTGAAAGAATTCATGGATCACCTCCAGAAAGAAAAAGACACAGTACTTACATTTAGTAATTCTATTCAGAAACAAGTTTCTTTAAATGGTATGAAAAAAAAACAACCTTCAAAGATAGAGAAAAGGAAATTTGAATAATGCCAGACTATTCTTCACCCACCAGAAAACCTAGGAGGGAATGAAGCAATGTGTTGTGAAGAACAATGGAGCCCAGGATGTATCCAGGGTGACCTACCCTGTCCATCTCAGCTTAATCATATGTGAAAAAAGACGAATGCTCAATAATGTAGATCTGTTTGAATATTTTTTAAAGAAAATCAAAATTTAAAAAAATTATTTACTTGTAGATCCCAACAGAAATACAGAAAGTGAAAAATTCTAGCAGCCAAAGACAGCAGCAGCAGCAAAGTTATTGTACTAAATCGAGAAAGAAACTGCTTTCTGAACGTATACAAGGAGACAGAGATGAAAGTAGACTAGTGCAGTTAGGAGTGAAGAGGTGGGCATGGGGAATTATGGGCATAACCTAGTGATATCATATCTTCAGATAAATCAAAGATTTTGTTTTGGATTATTTTGTTTTGCTTTTTGTGGTAATACATTACAGAATGGGAAGTATAGAAAAGGGGTACAGAAGGGTAGGTAAATCAAGATATCAAGAGTATGGAGAGGAATGTGTAATTTGCCAATGTAAAATTAAGGGATAACAATGAGGAAAAGGTCACTCATGTGGTCTCAGAAAGTGTATATTCTACAGAGCAGTGAGCACAGAAGAGAAGGATTGAAAATGGAGGGAAATGAAGGAGGCTTTGCTTTGGTGATGGAAGGGAGTTCTACTAATGAATGCCATGATAGGTAAAGATAAATGGTCTATGAAGGGAAATGGGAATCCTGCTCTGGGTGTGGCACAGGGGATTTAGTGCTTGAAAAACTCTGCTTGTATCTCAGTAGCGAGGAGTTGTAACAAAACAAAACTCAAAACACATTTCTGAACTTGAAATGATGATATAGAGTCATTGTGTATTTATGGAGAGAATTATGAATTATGTTCAAAGATCCTACAGGATTCACGGAATCAAGGAATCATGGAATATGGGGATGGGGATCATTGCAACCCACTCATTTTCAGATGAGAAAGCTGAAATCTAGAGAACATAAGTTTGTTGCTGGAGTTCGCTCAGCTGTTAAATGGTGCTGCCAATATTTCAAATACAAATGTGTATCTGGCATTCATTCTATTTTGCCACACTGCATCTTAGGAGCCATTTTATTCTCCTTCAGATCAGTCATTCTAATCCTGTAGAAAGGAACTTCTTATGTAGTCATGCTAATAGTTGAGAAACTGAGCAGAAAGGTTCTGATAGTTGAGAATTGGAGCAGAGAAGTTCTAAATAGCAGATAATCCAAAAATTGTCTATGCTTGCTTTAGGGATATGATGCTATTTGGTCAAAATGTTTCTTCTGAAGTGAAGTGTGTGTGTGTGTTTGTGTGTGTGTGTGTGTTTTGTCATTCCATTATCCCTATACCAACCAAGGAAAAAGAGGCCAATTCAGCATTCCGGCTAAAATGGGAGAGGGAGATACCATGAAGCGGCTGCAAATTTTTAATCTAATACATGGCTGATGAATGGTACAAGGAAAACTGTGGAGATATGCCTACTGACATCCAGGTAGGTCCTTACCTATTTAATACCTCTAGACAATAAACTGCAATTACTTCTCTCCTTTCTAATTTCAGAGTCCTTCATAAAATATTTACAGTGGGCAGCAATCCAGCTATTTATGGTCCTGTCTAGACGACTGGAAGAAAAAGAAAGCAGACAATTCCATGATCTGTGTGATGCTTTCTTGATGTCTTGGTGGTCAAATGAGATTGGTGTTCATTTGATTGCTTTGACCATTCAGAAATCAGCTGTCAGTCAATACTGCCTCCTAAAATGGAAGCCACTAGGCCACAGATGACTTAGTCATTTCATCAAGATACATGACCTGTGTAACAGAAACTGTCATTCTCTGTATCCACTGCTGGTGTCAATAGGGGTCACTGGCATAAAGTGAGAGAAGCCCCTGTGAAAGTTTCCTGCATAAGGTGAATGAAATTCTGTTGTTTTCAGACAAAATGCCCTAATTATCTCTGTTATGAGGGGACTTGGGAGTCAACTATCTTTGGACAGGCATTATTAGTTAAAATTCACTGGTTGTTCAGAAATCATCTGTGCTTTATTGAGACTGCTATGACTAAAACACCTGATGACAACCCCCAACACCAGAGAGAGAAGGACAGGTAATGATGAATCTCTAGTCTCCAGTGGAGAATACTGACTTTCACCAAGAGAAGATTGCACAAAAAAATGTCTTGTAATCTATCCATGGAGCTAAGCAAAAGAGAGCAAAGAAAATGATGGGAGAGAACAGTAAATTGGCCTCTAAATAATGGAAGTATATAATTTTATAACTCTTGTCTAACAGTAATTTCAGATTCATTCTATGAGTGAATCTTTGCAAAAGTGCTGCGCTATAAGTGTTATTATTATTATTATTATTAATATTGTTGGTGCAAAGAGGGAGTAGAAAATACTATAGGTATTATTATTCCTGTTTGACAGATGAGGAAAATGAGGTCAAATGATTTGCTCATAATCACTTAGCTAGTAAGGGTCAGATGGTGCAAGTTCTTTAAAATCAATCCCTTTTAGCTACTTTACTGAGAACACCTACGAAAGGAAAGTATACTCTTTCTGTCTGTGTCAAATCTAATTTGCTCAATAATCGTTTAAATATTGCTATTCTTTTTGGAAGGGAAGTACAGCATAATAGAAACAGTGTTGCAAATATATGTAGGAGAGATTTGAATGCAAATCTCATTTCTGGTACTTACTAGTTATGTGATCATGGGTAAGTCACAACTTCTGTAAAAGGGAGACAATAACATCTTTAGAACTTATCCCATCAGGTGGTGAGGCTGGAAAAATAAGATAATCTATGTAAAGTGTTTTACAAATTTTAAAGTTATTATAATCACACTAATGTGTTTAACCTCAATAGTGCAGATTACAACCCATCTATACTACTTTATTCAATGATATTCTTGTCAGTGTCTTCCTCCCTCCCTCCTTCCTTCCTTCCTTCCTTCCTTCCTTCCTTCCTTCCTTCATTCCTTTTTTCAGGAGTGCAGTGGCTACTCATTGGCCCAAATCCCATTTGTCACAGAAGTCTTGACCTACTCCTTTCCATGGCATGATGGCCACTGCTCTTGGAAGCCCATCATACCATATTGGTCCCAGATAATGCAGACCTTCTATTGGCTTTAGTCCTACTGCAGCTCAGAACTCCTGAGCTCCAGCAATCCATGAACGTCAGTCTTCCAGTATTAGGGAATATAGGCATGTACCATGACATCCAGTGTCAGTATTTTTTTTTCCGTGAATTCTCAATGAAAGATTCACACAAGGCTCCAAAGGTCTTCTCACACACAGATGGTTCAATTTTTCTAGTAGTGTTTTAACTTGTTGGTTGTTGTACAAATATGCAACTTAAATAGATAAAATAAATAGAATCCAAGTGAATAATATTAGTTGACATATAATTCCTTAAATTTTTGCAAATCATATTTGTGTATAGTCTCCTCCATTACATCCCAAGACAACCCACTTCATTTTCAGGCTGTACTAATTTTTAAGAAGGTTTTCCTAAATTAAGTCTATATTTTTGTCCTTAATTCCCACTATCCCTAGGTCTGACCTTTGTGAATAAAGTGTGTCTAGTCACAGCACACTTACCTTGTATAAGTAAAATCCCTCTTCCCCACACCAGCATTTCAAAAACTTAAATACAGATGCCATGTCTCCCTGTGTTTTCTCTTCTCTAGCTAAATATTTCCAGCTCACTCAACTAATTATTATATGGTATTATCTTGAGACCTTTCACCATCTTGGACACTCTCGGGTTTGTTAATGCCCTTTCAAAAATGTCATTTTTAGAAGGGAACTCATTGCTCTAGAAATAGTCCAACTATGGGAGAGGACAGAAGAATGATAATCTCTCCTGTGCTTGAGACTGTGTCTGTTTTAATTCTGACTAGATTTACAATAACTTTTGGGGGAGGATCATCATATAGTTGATTCAGACTTAGCTCATAGTCAGTCTACCAAAATTCCCAGTTTCATCCCAAATAGACTTTTTGGCCATATCACACCTCTGTTTTGTATATGAAATTGGTTTTTTTAACCAAAGTATAAGATTTTCTATTTATCCTTTCAAAATATATTTTCAAATCATTAAACATCTTTTTGAAACCTGTATCTGCAATATGACATGGTAACTATCCTTTGAAACTTGTTGTCATGTGAAAATGTTACAAACATGACCACCTTAGCCTGTTCTAAATGTTCATTTTCCATTTCATCCTTAAGTATATCACAAGAGCTTTATCCAAATGGTTTGCTAAAAGATAGGTAAGAAATGAATCCATTATGAGTTAAGTTATTCCTAGTGGAAGAAAGAACTGAATTTGAAGTCAGATGTTTGGATTGAAATCTTAGTTCTACTTTTTATTACTGTGTAATCTTGGTCAAGTTGCTTAAACTTGATGAGCCTCTTAGTTTCCTCATCTGTAAAGTAAAGGAAAGAGGACAAATGGCCTTCAAGTTCCCTTCCAGCTCCAAAGAAATGTCTTTATAATCCAATAATCTATAAACCCGACAACCTTGTCAAAAACAAAATAAAGTTGATCAAGTATCCACAATTTTCAAAATGCATATGGAAATCAAAGAATATGTGAAAGTCTTTTTTGAAGATAATTCATTTATTCAAGTAATATAAAGCACTTTATATTATTATTTATTATACCATATTTTTATATTATTATTTATTATACTATGCATTGGTATGTGAATTAGTGCATAGTCACTGCAGATTTAAGTAGATACTTGAGGAAGAAATAAAGAGAGTTGATGAGCTAAAAGGAACTGGTTAGAGATGATTTTACTCAATGCCTATTTTTTAAGAAGAAGAAACTGAAGCCTAGAATAGGATAAACTATCTCATATATAGAATATATATAGCTATATTGAATATATAGATAATCCACACATGTATAAACACATGCACACACATAGACACATGTACACATGCACATGTGTACACATGCACGATGGTGTACAGGCATATGTGTGTGCATACACATGCAGGTATGTGCAAAACTAAATATATAAACATATGTATGTATAGACATATATACACACATACACACATGTGTGCACATATGCACAAACGTACACACATGCATATGTATGTGTGCTTGTGCATGTGTGTGTACATGCACACCCATATGCACATGCCTGTATATACACACATATGTATATACACATAATACACACATATACAAACATTTATGTACACACATATATATAATTATGCTTATAGATAGATAGATAGATGATAAATAGATAGAAGATAGATAAATAGATAGATAGATAGATAATAAATATAGATATAGATATGCATTTGTGGTGACTTGGCCCTCTAAAAGGGCCTATAAATAATAATAATAATATTAGTTGTGAGCCAGAACACTATTGGACAGATGTGGGGCAACAGGAGGAAATTAGCTCCCAAGTGTCTAGACATAAAATTCACCTGTGAAACCCTCAAGCCAGAACTGTATATAAGGGATGCTTTATGCACCAAATGGCAGGCAAACCCCTAGTGCTTCATTGCAGAATGCCTTTGCTGTCTTGTGGGCTGCCTTTACCTCAAAATAATAAGTATAGTTTTATCAAAGTAAATCCTTATCCGAACACTCTGGATATTAGTTGTCCATGGAATAGGACATGTAACTTCTTCCAAGGCAAATAATGATAATTCATATCCATATGGCAGCTTAAGCAAAATGCTTGCCTCACTTTGGATTTTGTGTTGAAGTAGCATTATTCCATTTTATGGAGGAAGAAATTGAATATATGGCAGGCTACATGACTTGGCCAAGAGTAAATAGTTAGATCTGACCCTACTCCAAGTAGAGTATTCTTTTTTTTCTCATGATATATTTTATTTGTTTTCTTGTTTACATCATTCATTTTCATGACATTTTTGTATTACATATTTTCTCACCGTCTTTCCCCTGCCCCAACCCTAAAACAGCAATCCCACTGTAAAGCCCCTCCCCTGGTCTGCTCTCTTACTTTCTGGTAGGGCAGGGAGGGTCTCCCTATCCCAGCCCCTGTATATCTTAATTCCTAGTTGCAGGTTTTGCAGAG
>CM053600.1:158235961-158262821 GCA_028646575.1 Pseudocheirus occidentalis | reverse complement strand
CAGGACATCTTCATAGTGGACATATTGTGACAATGATCATATGTCTCTCCTTGCTATCCCTCCCCCCTTGTTCTGTTCTCTACCCTGTCCCTGTCCCTTTACTGAAGTGTGTGCTTCCAGCATCCCTTCCCCAGACCCTGCCCTCTCCTCTGTCATCCCCCCTCCCATCCCCATACCCCCTACTCTCCTGTGTGGCATGATGCCCAGTTTAGAGTTTATGCCATTTCTTCCCTAAGCCAAATTCAATGAGAGTAATTGAAAGTAAAGTTGTAACAGTTATCTCTTGCCTATTCTATATGGGCTGATTAACCCCATTTTGTCTCTCCCTGTCTCCTCTCATTCTAGCCCTCTCTCATCTCAGAATTTCACCTTTTAAAGTATCATCCCTTCATATTCAATTTATCCTATAACCTCTATATACACATATACACACATGCTCAGATATGTATTCATACACATATATAGCCTTGTATATAGACATATGTGGAAGTATACATATATATGTATATATATTTGTATTCCCTTCACCTCTCCTTATACTAAGAAAAGTTTCATAAGTTACTCTTACCTTTTCTCCATATTGGCATATAAATAATTCAAATTTGACAAGTTCCTTATGATTTCTTTCCCATGTTTACCTTCTCATGCTTCTTGCGTTTGCTTGTCAAATTTTCTGTTCAGTTCTGGTTTTTTCAGCAAGAATGCTTGAAAGTCCTCCACCTCATTGAATGACCATATTTTCCCCTGGAATAATATGCTCAATTTTACTGGATAGTTGATTCTTGGTTTTAATCCCAGCTTCCTTAATCTTCGAAATATCATATTCCAGGCCCTTCAATCCCTCAGTGTAGAAGACCTTGAAAGAATTCACCAATCACCTCTTCAAAAAGATCCCCAAAAGAAAACTCCTAGAAATGTTATTGCCAGGTTCTAGAATACCCAATTAAAAGAGAAAATATTACAGGCTTCCAAGAAATAACCATTTGAATACTGTGGAAGCACTATCAGGATAACCCAGGATCAAGTAGAGTATTCTTACCAGTAGGATGGGGCTGCAAAAATACTACTTGAGAAATCTCATGTTCTAAATTGTTTATCTTATAAAATAACACATTGGCACCAGCTAACAGAGGAAGAGGGAAGGAGAGGAAGAAAGGAGGGGGGGAGCAGAAGGTAGAGGAATTCTTGCCTAAGTGTATACAAGATTTGATTTTGGCTTTACCCACTGAAGATTTAACAGGGAGCTAAATTGTTTCCATCATTATATTAATCTTCTTATATGGATTATTGATAATATAGTCATTTTGACTGGAAACTGCCATCACTATAGAAAGCAACAGTCCAAGGCAATTTTTTTTCTTATTAATACTCAAAACATTCACGAGTTCTTAAACACCTTTGTGAGGCAAAGGAGCCTGCTTTCCTCATTAAGAAACAAAGCTTGTCCGTGTATGCACCAACTAATTCCTTCCCTAAATGTTTGCTGTCATGTAGGTAATGATAATAATAATTCACCTTTATATAGTAATTTACCATTTACAAAGCACGTTACTCTGATTAACTCTTATGAGCTTTATGATAGTTTCATGAGGTAAGTAGTTAAGTATCATGTTGTTAAGTAAGCAAGTAAGTATCATGAGTAAGTAAGTATCATGGTTGTTAACATTTTGCAAATGGTAAAACTGAGGCACAGGGACATTTTGATGGCTCACTCAGGGTCACACAGAATCAGTCATTACACTTACTATTTTGCTGGCACTAAAAGGGCTAAGTCTCATAATACTGACTCTTACCACTATACTATTGTGTCTGTCCATAGCAAATCATCCTAAAAAGGTCACAGGGAACTTCGGTTTTTACATTTTTTATAGATATTAATTTTATTTTTGAACAAGTCATCTCATGTCTTGTAATAAAGACTTTAAAGGAAAGAGGGAAAAAAGTAGTTTAGAAAGACCAATGAAAACATCAAATGTGTTCTACAATATGTGCACTATCCTTCTCCCATAGTCTTCTACTTCTGCAAAGAGAGGGGGATAATTCATTATCTCACCTCTTGGAGCTGTATGATTAACATGATATGAAGATCCAAGAATATAAGATCAAATAACTAAACCTTAATGAAATAATCCAAATTAGAGATAATTCTTAAAAGTCCACTTTGAGGAAGGGATAAAGCAGATGCTGCGTCATTCACAGTGATTTGTGAGGGGAGTTCCAAAGCCGTCTCCCCATAATTTATCTCCATCTGTCAGAGCTCATGCCAAAGGCACCATCTAACAATGCTCATAAAAACACTTGGAAAATGAATCCTTACTGGAGCAGGAAGCTGAGCAGGGTGTTTTAGATTTAAAGGCTCAAATATACCGCTAGACACTGAAATATGTCAAAGAATCAGAACTAAAAGAACCAAATCACATTTATGATTTTAAAATGCTGAAAGCATTCTTGATCAGTAGAGATTTTCTTTCTTTTTTAAAAATATATTATTTGTGAAGAATTGTCAACCAACCAACAAACCAACCCACTCACTCACTCACTAACCACCACCACCAAACATCACTGAAAACAGGGGGGAAACCTCAAAGATGTACCATAAGAATTGATTAAATTATAACTGAAGAGAAACTGGGCAGTGTGCAATGTTATAGCACTAAATCAGTCAATAAGGGAAAAAATGTAGACTCTATATTTTTTCTGCAGAATTGATGCATTTAAATATTGCAAGAATCTTTGAGAATTCGAGCAAACTCTGTCTTCACCCAAAGCCCAGACAAAATAAAAGCACAGCACAATTCTAGTCCTAATGTTTTTTTACTTTATCTTTATTCAAATGTTCATATAGGGAAGGGAGAGCTATTATTGTGCTAATCTAGTACCCTTTTCAAAGCTCCTAAGTACTCTGGTTATAGGCTCTATAGAAATTCTTGGACAAATAGATTTCCTGTGTAAGAAAATTCAGAGGCAAATGATATAACCATATTACGAGCATGAATAGTATAATTAAAATTAATACACTGTATCAAAATCACCCCAAAAGGCCCTTTATTCCAATATCTACTTTTATAATTTCAAATAATTGCTAACTGAAGTAATAAATGCATTCATTTCCAAATTCGTTTGGCAGGACTGAAACTTAGAATGAAAATGATAAGGACTTTCAAAGAAACAGTTTGATTATTGTCTCCCTGCTCATGGGTAATTCAGATTCTAGTCAGGGGCAGTTAATTTTGGGCCCTGGAAAAAGAATTAAGCTCAAGAATGATATTGTGATATCTTAGTAATGCTTACCATGTGGATTTTTAAAAACTCAAATAATTAGCCTCCACTCCTCCAAATAGTAGTGAACCTAAAAACACAAGGGTGGCCATTTGGGAAGAGGAAGGGGCATATTTAGTGAAAACCCAACAAATCCATCCCTTATATGAGCTTCTTCTTGAGGTGATCTACTGTTTTGGCTTTTCTCATTGTATCTTCAGCCCCTAGCGTTGTGTCTTGTGAATAGTCAGTACTTAATAATCTTATTGAATTGGACTAAAATTGAATTAAATAAATCCTTACTCCCCCAAAGTATGTGGATACCACTCAGAATCTGAAGACAGCATCTGTAGGGAGCACAAAGATTAGGAAATTGTGGACCTATTTTTATTTTCTGGATTCTTGCTTTTGAAAACTTAAATATAGACAAAAATACATTTTGGTAGCCAATCTGAAAAAAAAGAACACATGACAACCTAGGTATCTATACACGTGTATTTATATGCATATTTGCACACATGCATGAATATACATATGTATATAATTATATATAAGTGTATATGATGATAACTATATATATACACATATACATATATGTATGCATGCATCTACAACTACATCTATTTCTACATCTACATCTACATCTACGTTTACATCTACGTCTATGTCTACGTCTACGTCTACGTCTACGTCTATGTGTACATCTACGTCTGCGTCTGTGTCTAAATATACACACACAGTTATCCTTTCCACATTGCAGGGGTTAGGAACATCAAGACCCTGTGATCTGGAAAATCCGCATAACATTTTTTGGTCCTCACTTCATATCAGAGAAGAAGTCTGAATTATTATCTTATTAAAAGATTAAAAAATGTTGACATTATACAATATTATGCATATGTTTTATGAATTTTTGAGATTCTAAGCTTTTCTATGTTGTCTGTTGATTTTTACATGTCATCTGTAGATTCTGCATGACCCCCAACATTCCCATTTAGTTTCTTATGCCAATCCATGATATATTGAAACCATGATGGAGAAAGTCATATTGTGGTAGGCATAACTCTACATGTATGTACACATGCATATATACATGTAAGTGTGTGTATGGCTTCGTACTATTTTTTTAATGTTTCTCAGACCAGGGAATATTGATCCCAAACTTATTGGTAGTTAATGCAGAGAAGCATCCTTTATTTCATGAACTAAGGCTCAATGATTCATTATATAGATAAAACTATGGGCTCAGAAGAGTGGTAGTACCTTTTTTTTCCAGTGAAGACATGCTCTAGTGACTAAATAATTTAGGTTAATCATAAATTAAAATGTATAAATTCTTTTATCTCAAGGTACCTGGTTTGACTTCAGACTGGTTTGGTAACATTCAGATATGGTTCCTGTTGACTATGTTTACTATTATGTTTGCTAGTGGGAAGGTAGGGGGGGTGTCATTAACATGGAGTTTTCAGTCTCCATGAGACAGCTATAGGGGAGTGGAAAGAACATTTCCTGGGAACCTTTAGATAAAGGTTCTACTATGTTGTATTCCATGCCACCTTGGGGAGGGGATGAAATTTGGAGCTCAAGAACTTGTGGAACTGAATGTTATAAACCAAAAAGAAATGCATTTAAAAGGAAAAAAAAAGATCAAGGTTTTAAACTCAACTCTACCATTGCCTTGTAGGGTGAGATCTTGGAGCTGGAAGGAATGTTAAAGGATCATTTAATGGAAACTTTCATCTTAGAGATGAAAAGACAAAGGTGCAAGTTCATGAAGGGAACAAGTAGCAGGATTAATTCCTGAGCTCTTCTGACTCAAAATCCAGAGCTCCTACCACTATACAAATACTTGTATGACCTTGGGAACTGGTGTTTCTTCATTTCTCTAGGGCTCAGTTTCCTCATTTGTATTTTGAGAATATTGGAGCAGATGGCTGCAATGTTAATGGGATTTAAGATCTTCCCTGGCCCATTAATAAGCCTCAAGTGGAGTCACTAAGAGAAGGTTGCTTAGGGGAGGCTTGCTGCTAAGAAGACTTTCACACCTTTTGCTAATTTCTAATTCAGTATTGAGTCCCAAGGGCTGTGATTGTTTCTGACTCTGCAAAGTGCGTATAGGCTGTGAGTTGGTATTTTACTTTTGGAGATCACTTAGGAGAAGGATTTTGTGATTGTTTAGTTGAGATTCTGAGTGATCGTATGTTCAGATTTCCCCACCTACTCAGAGGTAAAGGCTCTCTTGATCCAGGAATGTAGGTAAAGTATATAGTTGATTCAGGTAGTCATGGTCCTGTCTGTTGATCTCTATTTCTCTGCTTGTATTTTCTCTATATTTTCTTTTTCTCTGAAGTTCAGGCTGCTGACTTTTCCCCTGATCTAGTGAATATAATTTTTAAAAGATTATTGGCCCCTTAAACAGCCATATTTCCTAATAAAGCAGATCTAAGTACCTGTACTAGCAGCCATCCTGGCTATGCCAGTGTGCTTGCCAATACAATGACCTATAGAGTCACTTCAGTCATTTTTTCTTTATTATTTATTCCCATAATCCTTGAATAAACTATTCCTTACTATAAATCAGGCATCTTATATCTTATTAACTAAAATGATCCACTTAAATAAACAGGGATACCACCCGCTCTGACATGTTGCTGGACCTAGACAGGTTGAGGGGATCATTTTTTTTCTCTAAAGGGCTCCTAGTTCTGGTTGCAGATGCATGAACCAAGGTGAGTCCTGGAAGAGCCTGACTCCAAAGTTGGCTCATAAACCCATGCTCAGTAGCCTTAAAATGTAAGGTTGGGATCCTCTGTAGTATGTCCTTGAAAAAGAGAGTAGGAAGGTAGTCAGTATAAAAAATACAGCAGTTGTGGGTCAGCTATTTATTTCTTATATACATAGAAATTCTAAAAACACAAAAAGACTAGTAATTGCTCTGACAAAGATGGAGACATGAAGTAGTAGTTTGTAATTACTATTGTTATCTTCTGGGAGCTTGATACTTAAAACTAAACATGAAACAATTAGTGAGATCATAGAAATCATACATTTGACTTTGTACTACCTGAACAATTCCTTCACAGTCCTTATCTTTTGGTAAGACAAGTCAAGATTTGGTTTCATGCCAGTACTTTTCTTCTAAGCAATAGTTGGGGAAAAATAAATCCTCTTTCAGTGTGGTGGACATTAGCCAAAAGGCCTAGGAGCTCCTACCCTCTTGTAGTCATGATATTGCTTCCAAGGCTTCATCTCAAGATGAAGAAAATGAAACAAACCAGAAGTGTCAAGTATGGCCTGAGTTCTAGATTGAGACTTACCTATATGGCATATGTTGTTACTACTATCAGCAATTACCAATTGCTAGGGAAGAGAAGGACACTCCCTCCTTTTCGTGGACAGTCCCATAGAGAATTTGCCACATATTCCAGAGGGAAGGAAAAGAGAAAGCTAGAGGGTTGAATTATTCTTTTTAAGCTAAGTGCATGTTGAAGCAACCTCAGATTTACTTGGAAGGACCAACTGTTAAATTTTGAGTATGGACATTTACACTTTGGAAATTGGTAAATGCTACAAATCAGGACTTGATTTATTGTTTTGTTGATTGTCTAGACTTGAGGAAATCAGAAAATGTTTATAAATCAGATTAAATTAAATTGTCATGTACTTTCTGAAAATTGATTGTCAAACGTTTATCAGCATACCTCTGACCTACTGAGTAGATGGTTCTCCCTGCTTTATTGGGCAAAAAGGGTATTGATTTATAATCCCAAGACATTAAGCTCTTAAGCATTGAATCAGAACAGACATTGTCAATGTGACCAGAGCAAATGTGTCACTGGAAAGGGCCCAACTCTAGTCTTCTTCTTTGGGATGTACTCTTGTCAGAACATATGGGGAGAGGGATTCCCTGATTTTACCATGACAGCTAATCTTTCCCCTGCTCTCATCCATATCAGTTCCCCTTGTTTGGCTTAGAAGAGCTCAAAGATGGGCCAAGAGACAGCTTTCCCTGGGTGCTTTTCATAGAGCCTTTATACAAATTTATACTTGATAGCAGAAACAACTTCTGAGTCAAAAATGGCATGAATTCCCTCAAAAAATGGTGGGTTCCCCCTCCTTGGAGGCCTTTGAACAGAAGCTCAATGATAACTTTTCCCATAGTGTAGAACGGAGAATCCTTTTGGGTATATATGGTACTAGATGGCTAAGAACTCTTCCAACCATCAAATTCTGTGATTTTGGCTAAACAGATAGTTTAGTGCTGAACAAGGCCTTAAAGATAACTTAATCTTATCCTTTAATTTTTATAGATGAGGAAACTGAATCCAAAAAATGAAATGACATTTAAATGATGCAGAATTATAGCAGCAGTATCTCAAACACATATGTTCACAAAACATAGATGCAGGTGTGTGTGTCGTGTCTGTGTGCTTATCTATCTATCTATCTATCTATAATGTGTGTATGTACATATAGACATACACTTTAAGACACATCACGGTTTACAAAAGTATTTTTCTCTCTTACAAAAAGATCTAGGTGGTATAACTGTCACCATAAGACTAGTTTTTGTGCAGATAGTTCCTTTTCCTCTTTCTTCTTGTGGGGTATGCAGTACTAATAGCAGTTTCATGGATCACTGGATCAAAAGGCATGCGTGGATAGATAGCTTAGGGAGCACATTTCCAAATTGCTTAATATAATTCTTATTTTATAGATTAGGAAAATTAAGTGACTCACATGGTTAGTTGTAAACCTGAGAGTCAAACTAGTGGCTTCTGACACCAGATCCTCCCAGGTGACACAGTAGAGTATTGGACCTGGAGTCAAGAAGATGTGAGTTCTAATGTGACCTCAGATATTTACTAGCTGTGTGACGCTGGGCAAATCATGAAACCTCTTTCAGTCTGACTTTCCATATCAGTAAAAACAGGGATGATAATGATAAGATTGTTGTGAGGATAAAATAATATTTAAAATAAACCTTAAATTGGCATAGAAATGCTGAGTAGCATTATTATTTTTCTATTACACTACTGGAAATATATTTATAGTCTGTTGATTTATGTAGCCCCTGGCAAACACAAATACCTAAGTGAATATTAAAGTAGTTTTCCAAGGATTGCTGGGACTGAACTTAAAAAGTCTTCTGTTTCTCTCTCACGCATTCTTTCCCTCTCTTTCTCAGTCTGTGTCTCTGTGTCTTTCTATCTCTCTTTCTCTTTCATTGTCTACCTCTTTCTCACTGTCTCTCTCTGAATTAAAAAGACACAGGGATTCTTGACTCCAAACCTACCTCACTCTCAAACAAGGTCCCAAATGGGGCTACATATGTTGCTTGTAAGCCCAACAATTGCTGCTTTATTTTATACATTCGAAGAAAATACCAGGACAAAGATAGTTTCTTCACTATGGAAACCTTCCAAGGCTTTCCTTAATACAGTTTACTTGACCCCTATTCCTGAACCATTGGGCCAAAACATCATTAGCATATAAAAACCATCATGTAATGCAAAAAAGCAATTAATATTTTTAGACTGTCTTTATCTCTTTTTATATTTTCTTTGAAAATGATTCTATCTTTGTAAAGGTTCTCCTTTCATTGTTTGATAAGACATTCCTTTAGAGAACCTAACATTTTCATATGTAACAGATTTAGAAGACTAAAAAGTTGATAGATATGGTTGCCAATTCTATAATTTCTTTTGTTGTTGTCTCTCTGTCTCTATTCCTTCTTCTCCTACTCTCTCTCTCTCTCTGTCTCTCTCTGTGTGTTCTCTGTCTCTCTGTGTCTCTCTCTCTCTCTGTCTCTCTGTCTCTCTCTGTCTCTCTGTGTCTGCCTCTCTCTGCCTCTCTGTCTCTGTCTGTCTCTCTCTGTCTCTCTGTGTCTATCTCTCTCTCTGCCTCTGTCTCTGTGTCTGTCTGTCTCTGTGTCTGTCTGTCTCTGTCTCTCTGTCTCTGTCTCTGTGTCTCTGTCTCTCTCTGTCTCTCTGTCTCTCTCTCTGTCTCTCTCTCTCTCAGTGTTTGACATAGTATTTGCCACATAGGCCAGGAAGAAAGTTAGCATCCATACAGCACCTACTACATTCCAAGAATAGTGCTAAATGCTTTACAAAAATCGTGTCATTCGATCCTCACAACAACACTGAGAGGTAGGTACTTAATAAATATTTATTAACTGACTAACAGATGTATGAACTCTGTCTCTCCCCCACACACCTGGCTGTTAACCTTAAATTCAAAAGATACATTCATTTTTAAAATGTTTATTGATATATTTTATGGTGCCTAATTTTCCCCCAATATCCTTCCTCTATAATTTATTCTTAATCCTCTAAACTATGTTTCCATTTAAAGGCAAATTTTATTGTTTAAGGAATCAAATACACCCTTTTTTATTAGACTTGGCAGCCTTTCAGGCTTCTTTCATCTTGCCCATGTACTGTGGCAGAACATTGGAAGAAAGGGATGACAATTGAGGCCATGGAGACAGGGTGTGTGCATAAATGGGTGCAGCTTGAAAGGGTGGTGAGTATGTGGAGGGGGTGGAGCAGGGTCTCTTTAAGGAAAACAAAAAGGGCTTATTCCAGTGTAATGGAGACACAAAGAACAACATTGCTTCTCTTGACTCTCATATTTTCCAAAGAGACTTTTAATTGATGACAAGTTAATAATATGCATATTTTTGCAATGGTTATGCTGGTTAATGTTTGATAAACGGCTCTCAAAAATGTAAATGAACACACTTTTATGGTAAATCTGCATTCTTAATATTTCCTCTATTATTTTTTCTTTTTAATAATAAGAAAATAATTCTTTTATTTTTATTATTCAAAACAATAAATTCAGACTTGATTTGGAGCTTTTGCTAATTTCTGAGGTATAAGTGATCACAATGAAAATTTAACAATCAGCTCTTGGGATCTAGCTTCAGTATGCTTGTGGTTTGCAGAATTAGTCATATATCCCCTTTTCAAGTATTCAATATTAATATGTTAAAATTGCTTTTTCTATAAGTGGGGGAAAAGATAGCATTTCATTTTAAAGACCACTCCTTCTGTCATTTAGCAATATTTATTAAGAACCTGTGATATGACAGTATTATGGATATGTGGAATGGTAGGATGAGAGGAGAGAGACAGAGAGGAAGAGGGAGAAAGCAAGAGACAGAGAGAGAGAGAGATGCAGAGAGAGACAGAGCCACACACACATGAATACACACACACACACAGAGAAAGAGGGAGAGAGAGAGACAGAGAGAGAGACAGGGAGAGAGAAAGGGAGAGAGTGTGTGCAACAGAGAGAGAAAGAAAGGGAGAGAGAGGGAGAAAAAGAGAGAGAGCAGATATACGCATTCACCCTTAAGTAAATACAAAATGCAAAGTGATTCCTTTGGCAGGATGAGGTTAGTGACCAAGCACACCATTTTCCACCTGTTGCAGATGATCCTTGTTAGGTGTTTTCCACTGTTCTGTTAACCCAATCCATGAGCTGATTCTAGGGGTGAAGGAAAAGGTACAGATTTCAGGCTCTTCTCTGCCATTTCCTTTGACTTCTGGCCATAACTCTGAGACACAGGATTTAAGAAGAATGTGATATAGTCTTTATATTTGGGTTACCTATGTTTATATCATGGGATGGTAGTATTGTGTCTTGAAGTGTCATGAGGGAAGATTATTTTTTCCTTCTTATTATGGTGCCACTTCTTTACCCGCCAGAATAGTCAGGAATTTTTTAAAAATCCCTCATAAACATGAGGCAAACTCTCCAAAATATGTAAGCGCCATTGACATACTATGTTCCAGTGTCACAGACCTTTCCTGCCAACCTCCTCAGTTGTCATCGACTGGAAAAAATATCTTACTCTGACCTTTTGTTGACTCTTGCAGTCCAGAATTTGATTTGGGGCACTATTTTAAAGTTGTTTGGAGGGGAATATTGGGAGAGTTCTGCTGGGCTGCTGCCTCCACTCCAGCATCTTGGCTCTGTCTCTACTCCACCATCTTTGCTCTGTCTCTGCTCCACCATCTTGGCCCTGACACTTAGAGTTTTACAACTCACATTTCTGATGTTGTGAGATAACCAGTGTCTTCTGCTGTTGATACCGTGCTTCTCACATGGCTTTATCCCCTTCTGGTAATTGCCCTCATGTAGGATCTGCACAGAAACATGGTTTCTTCTGTTTCTATTGTATATGTTGTCTTTGCTGCACACTGCTTTCATGCCTGTGTAGCCTTTTCTGGATGCTAATAGAAACCCTACGATATATGTGATTGTGTCGCAATTAAGCTTCTGTCTTCAGCTGAAGTCTTAGATATTGTATACTCTTCATGTGAAGTCTAGCCTCTACCATGCCTTTTTTACTTCTAAATCTTGAGGGCTTTTTAAAGCTATTTTTGAAAAGCAAAATCTCCTGAATATGTAGCAGCAAAACTCTTTGTTGAAGGGTAAGGGTGGCGTTTTAACAAATTTTAAAAAAATCCCAATCTTCCAGGTTTTAAAAAAATCCTTAAGAAATTGTCTCTCTTTTCCTTTCAGAGTGTTGGCTAGAACAGACTTTCATTTTCAGTAAGAGTTTCTGAGTCTCATGTGACAAACGATTTAGAATATGTGTGCCCTCTTACCCAGCTAGGGGACCATGGTTTATTTTTCCCTAAGCTTCACTGTTTGTTACCTATGCCTAGATTATGAATTTAATTTACCTTTTCACCCTCTGTTTTTAAAATTATTATTCCAGAAAAAATGTCAGGGGCTAGAGTCTCCCAGTCTCTTTTTTTGAGGGGGGAGTGGGAGGAGGGGAACCACTTTCTTCCCCTTTCTCCTTTCTCATCTAAATAGAGAGGTGGGGAAAATAGAACACACACACACACACACACACACACACACACACACACACATTGACAACTAAACCCAGAGGACAAGGTTCTTATATCCTCTCTGGCTGGTCATATTCCTAACCTTTCATAGGTGTATGCAGCTGCCCAAATCTAAAAAGTCTTTGAACCTCCCTTAAACTTGTAATGCAAGTGATAAGGGACTTAATGAAGGTAGGTATTCCCTAGAGGGAAGATAGGAAGATCTGGCCTAAATGAATAGCTATTATTCTAGGCATAAGAGATGTAATGGTTCTCTGTGACATACTTAGAAAATGGCTGAGCTTCAATAACATATACCCAGCTGCCACCTGGTGTCAAGCTCCCACAAAGCCCTTCAGCCTCATTTTGTGAAGACACTTTTGCTCTCCAGAAAAATGATAAAAATCACTTGACTTGAAATCAGGAGAGGCCCTGGTTCAAATCCTGGCTTTTGTTATATAATTATGTCACTTAGCTTTTAGGAGATTTGATCTCCCCATTTCTTTTTTTTTCTTTTTTTGTTTTGTGGAGGGGGGAAGGTAGGGCAATTAGGGTTAAATGACTTGCCCAAGGCCAAATGATGAGTTTTGTGTTAAATGTCTGAGGCTAAATTTGAACACAGGTCCTCCTGACTCCAGTGCTCTATTCACTGTGCCACCTACCTGCCCCCTGATATCCCCATTTCCAAAATTGGGTTAGTTATATGGATTTGCCTCAGAATTCTTTTTTTTTTACCTGTTTTCTCTGAGCCTCATTTTCTTTATATTACCACAAGCCTAATAGTACAGATTTGTCTTATCCAGCCAGAGTCCTTAATATTTTCCTTATTTCATAGATCTCTTGGACAGGCTAGTCAAGTCCTTAGTATCCTTCTCTGAATAATATGTGTAAAAACATAAAAATGAAATACTTGAGTTTACAAAGGAAATCAATTTTATTGAAAAATAGTTATCAAAATATTAAACAGGCGAGTTGACAGACTTCAGATTAAGAACAACTTACCTGATTTACAGGATTATTTTTAAGCATAAATAATGTAAATTTGTTTGCAAATTTTATGTTTTCTAGGTGGTATGGTGAATGAAGACCAGGCCTGGAATCTGAAGACTCATCTTTCTGAGTTCAAATCTAGCCTCAGATACCTAGTAGCTGTGGGGTACTGGGTAATTCACTTAACCCTGTTTGCCTTAGTTTATCCATCTGTATAATAAGTTAGACAAAGAAATGTCAAAATATTCCAGTCTCTTTGCCAAGAAAACCTCCAAATTGAGTCACAAAGAGTTGGACAGGGCTGAAATGACTGAACAACAACATTATCATGATTGCCTTTGGTCCAATTAGATCCACAGAGAAGTTGACTGGTGCCAAGGCACCTCTTCAGAGAATAAGACCAGCAGTATGACTAGGAATTGTTTGCAAATTTTAGAAGGTGAAATGAGACCATTTTGATTTAATAGTCAGTTCTCCTATTAAGGCTGCCACCATTTCTACTTGAGCACATGATTTCTACTAGAGCAGAAGTAAGTTGTGCATAGTAGATTTCTTCCTAGATCTCTCTAACATTTGAAAAGTTAAATTATTAGGAATTGGAGCACTGTTACAACTGGGGACTTTTGACTGAAAGCAAGAGTGCCCCTGTAGAACAAGGCTGCAAGCTATTCCTATAGCAGCCACAAGTGTAGCTTCTCTTAAAGAGGATGTGCCAATGGTAACTGGAGAAGAGAAAATTTGAATAAGGAACAAAACCTATGTCTCTTAACTTTTGTTCCAAGGTTAATTCCATTATACTAATTCAGTTAAATCAAAAAGACATTTTTAAAACATTTGTAATTATAAAATGCACAATCGCAGGCACTGAGTAGAGAAAAGGAAAGGATAAGGTAGAAGTAACATTGTGTATCAAGGTATAATGAAAGGAGCACAGGGCTTGCAGTCAAAAGACCTGAATGTGAAACCTGGGTCTACTATTAAATTCTATGAGATCCTGGCAAGACACTTATTTTTTTTCCTATGTGCCATTTTTTTATACACAAAATTCCATTCCATTCCATTCAATTGAAGGTGAATTTGCTCACATGATCATATTTATATTATATATCTTATAGTCTAGTTGTAAAGAAAGGGATTTATAAAACATTAAAAGTCTATATAAATGTGAACAATTATTATTGTCCTCATGAGAAAATCTCTGAACTGGAGGGTGAGAACATGGCATAGATTGTTTGGGTGCACAGTCACAGAAGAAATATTATGGTGGAAATATAATACAGAAAAGAAGATGTCAGTATCCAGAAAAATCACTGAAATTAGCAAAACTAATCGATGTTCACCACAGCTGACAGAGTATTCAATTTTCTGCTTCCATAGTCCCTCACTTCTCTATGACAAGGAGAGAAGTATAGTTCAAGATATGTTCTTCAGGACTAGAATTAATCATTGCATTTGTTCAGAGTTCAATCTTTTGGGGCATTATTTATATTTCTGTTATTGCAATCATAGTCTCTGTTGTTATTAGGTTTCTGCCTTCTTGGTTTTTTAAGAGAATGCAACCTCCCTGAATGCGGGGACTGTTTTATGTTTGTCTCTGTAAGTCATGTTCATGACTCATTTAAGAAACTTGTTGAATGTATATGAATTGAAGACTCTAAGAACACTGATAGAAATGCAAATATGAATAAAACATGATTTCAGTGTTTAAGGAGTTTATAGACTGGAAGCAGTGATGAAGTAATATGTGGTATATACACACACAAAACACACATATACAACACATATATGCATAAATATGGATACACATATGAACAATATGTATGTATATATTGCATATATACATATACAAATAAATACTTATATAACGATAGTACAAGACAGTATGTATAATGTGCTATGAAAATGGCATATTGTATTATTATAATTCAGGGAAAGTAGAAATTATGTTTGTTTGTTTTTTTCCTTGATTTAGAATTGTTGCAGTTGAAGGAAGCTCCAACTTCTTAAGAAGCAAAGCACTTAGAACTCCCATGGAAATTAAAGAGTGATCTAATCCAAATATCCCATTTTACATAGAAGAAAAATGAAGTCCAGGTACAGAAGTTTTAAGTAGTAGAGCTAAGATTAGATCTGCGGTGCTGGTTTTCAATCTAGTGCTCCCTACTTCCCTAGCCGCAGAAAACTTTCAAAAGTCCTGAGGCATAAACCTTCCCTCTGCCATGTTTTTATTATTCATTTATCATTAGGCATGCCACTCAATCACTCTGAGCCTCAGTTTCTATATCTGCAAAACTGAGATAATAGTATTTCATGGGGTTGTTTTAAGGATCACATGAGGTAATGTATGTGAAAACACTTTATGATCCATAAAGCATTATATGCTTCTGAACTTATTATTATGACTAGTAGCTTCAAAGCCTGACTATGTTGTCATATCTTTTAATGATATTTCATTAAACGTCCAAGTCTAAGAATGTTTTCTCCATTCATTAATATGCTATTCTCTTCAATATGAAACACTGATATGAATTCATATTAGTATCAATGAAAATGAAGGGGAAGAAAGTTAGCATACAATAAATCTTTCAAATTTTAGGAGGAGACATAGCATAGGTAATGTAGTCCTAGACTTGAAGTCAGGATGATGTGGGTTCGAATTCCACATCTTACAATAATTAGCTATGCAAACAACAAGTCATCAAACCTCTCCATGACTCAGTTTCCCTATCTGTAAAATACAGTGGTTAGATTTGATAGTCTGTCATGTCCCTTTTTACTTTAAACTATTTCCTATGGATCTTACCCTATGAAAACTACTTGATTGACAGCTTATTTATGCAAATTCTTTTTCTCCAAAGTTATTCTTTATATCTCACCATAAACAAGTCTCAGCATGTATGTGGTTATTCCATGTAATCCTTTGCTTTCTGCTGGGCAAAAAAGACTGCTGATTTTCTCCTTAATATTTTACTGATGACATGGACTTTTTCCGAGCATCTATAACAAATTCTATGGTTGCTGCCTTACTAGGAAAATTAATTGGTGCTGCAATAAATGTAAGTAAATGAAGAGCTATTTTCAATCACTAGTTCTCTGACTGAAAGCCCCGAATGACTTTGAAATGTTTTTTTTTTAACGAATTTAACTGGGCAGGAGAGAGAGTGAAGTAATGTTGCATATTTCTCGCCTAATAAATGTATGTAAGGGAAAACTTACTTGAATGTATAATTCTTTAGATGAATTATTAAGCATGGTGATTAAGGTGATATTAATATTGGCATTAAAATTAACTTATAAAATCCATTGAAGCTGTTGAACGTTTAACCTGAAACTGAGACAATAAATTTATTTGCAGTTTTTATTATCCCCCCTCCTTAAATTAGAAGAGTATGTAGAAAAGAAATTAAAGCAGTATGTTTAAGTAAATGGCTTCATTCATCCTCTCCTCTCCCCCTCCAAGAAGCTGTGGAACAGATCACATTGTATGGTACAAATAATTCTGGATTTGGTCTTCAAAGACGTCAGTTTAAATTCCATTGCCAACACTTGAGTGATCTTGAAAATTTTACTGTATCTCAGTTTCCTGATCTGTCAAAATAAAGGGATTGAATTTGATGGCTCTTTATCTTCTGTTATGGTGATAAAATTCTATGAGCATTTTCTAATTTTGTAGCTTAAGATGTGCATTTCCAAATTAAATAGACTTTAATGAATGTTCACACACAACCATTTATATCATGTGGTTTTAAGTTTAAAATAATGATACTGAGTTTTTTCCATTGCACAGTTCCCACTTTCTCCCACCCACCCACTGCTGACCAGAACGCCCAAGCATCTATGATTTTGGGGGGGGGGCAGGCTTTTATTCAGAACCATTTTATAGTCCAGAATTACAAGATCTAAGACATTGCCCCATGATGGTTCTCTCATGCACAAAGTTCCCCATCTCAAGAAAAAGATTCCAGATCTAAGAACCAGTAAGTTTCCACGTACCTTATTTCATGCAGTTTGTCAGCCTCTTAAAAAGGAAACCAGGGTAGAAGCAGGAAAATTCTGCAGCTCCCCCACAACCACCTCAAATATCCATAAAATATGACTCTAAAAAAATTTTAGGTCTCCAGAAGTCACAAAATTACAGAAAAACACATTTCGCGCTGAAGGCAGCTTGGCAAGCATGACAAGAAGGGCTCATCACAGCGTGCTGGGAGCCAACACCAGCCCAGCCTGAAACCATGACTTGGCCTTGGGCCTGGCAGGAAAAGCTGGGGCTAGAGCCTTCAGGAGAGTGGATTAGCAGCAGCTGTGGTGATTTGCAGAATTATGAACCCATAAGAAACAAGGAATAAGTGAAAGGTCAGTGGAACTCAGCTAAATTAGGGGGAGAAAAGCAGGTCTGACCAAACTGCCTCCAGGTCAAGGAAGCAGCAGAAGGTGCTGACTTGCAGCCGCTTCCACATGGCTGCTTTAGAAGCTCCCCATCTGCAGACTGAAGGGGGGCCAAGAAATCATTCAGAGGCTAAGTGCTCTTTCCTTAAGCTGCCTGGATCCAGATCATGGTCTTGTATGGTTACCCTGGGGTGTGTTTTCAATGAGCCAAAGCTGGTGGGGGCTGAAGCACCTTCTTAATAGGCCTGACAGCTGCAAAAGCCCCAACTATTTGAGACAGAGTTTTCCCCTCTGGAAGAAGAGTTCTACTGAGTCCAAAAGTCAAATAATTGACTAGCAATGTGAGCAGGTAAAGGAAGCAAAGCAAACCCAGCAATGTAACTTTAGATTCCTTTTTGGGGGACAAAAAAGATCAAAGCATGGAATGGGAGGAAGACAACACAGTCAGATCTCCTGCACTGAAAGCTTCCAAGAAAAATGTAGACTGATTAAAAGACATAGAGGAGATTAAGAAAGATTTGGAAAACCACATAAGACAAGGGGAGGAAAAATTAGGAAGAGATGTGAGAATGATGCAAGAAAATCATGAAAAGAGAACCAACAACCTGACTGAAGAAAATAACACCTTAATCAAGGAGAAAATATTACAGGCTGCCAAGAAGAAGCAATTTGAATACTGTGGAAACACAATTTGGATAACCCAGGATCTGGCAACTTCTACATTGAGGGATTGAAGGGCCTGGAATATGATCTTCAAGATATCAAGGGAGCTGGGATTAAAACCAAGAATCACCTACCAAGCAAAATTGAGTATAATCTTCCAGGGGAAAATATGGTCATTCAATGAGGTGGAGGACTTTCAAACATTCTTGCTGAAAAAAACAGAACTGAAGAGAAAATTTGACATTCCAACACAAGAAGCATGAGAAGGGAAACATGGGAAAGAAATAATAAGGAACTTTACAAAGCTGAACTATTTACATGCCAATATGGAAAAACGATAATAGTAACTTATGAAACTTTTCTCAGTATGAGGATAGGTGAAGGGAATACAAATATATATTTACGTATACATACGCATATGTCTGTATAGGAGGGTATATATGAGTATGAATACATATCTGAGTGTTTGTGTATATGAGTTCATAGAGGGACAGGATCAATTAAATAGGAAGGGATGATACTTTAAAAGCTGAAATTCTGAGGTGGGAGAGAATTAGAATGAGAGGAGATAGGAAGAGACAGAATGGGATTAATCATCTCATAATGAAGAGGCTAGAGATAACTGTTACAATGGAGGGGAAGAACAGGAAGGCAAAAGGAAAGGTCAACCTTACTCTCATTGAATTTGGCTTTGGGAAGGAATGACATAAATTCTAAACTGGGTATCTTGCCACACAGGAGAGTAGGGGGGATGAGGATGAAAGGTATGATGATGGAGGAAAGGGCAGGGTGGCAGGGAGGACTGATGGAAGCACACAATTCTGTAAAGGAACAGGGATAGGGTAGAGAATAGAACAAGGAGGGGGAGGGTGGGATAGGAAGGAGGGACATATAATAAGTCTCTCACATTATGTCCACTGTGGAGATGTCCTGCATAATTACACATGTATAGCCTGCTTGTCCTTCCACTGGGGGTAGGTGATGAGGGAAGAACCAAAAGAATCAAGAATTTAAAGTTCTATTATCAAACATTATGTATGTATGTATGTATGTGTATATATATATATATATATATATATATATATATATATATATATATATATATATAAAATTAACTACATACAACTGAAAATTGAGATATATAGGCAATGGGGTTGTGAGACTTATCTTGCTCTACCAGAAAGTTAGAGGGGCGATGGAAGAGGACATAGGGGAGAGCAGACTGAGGGAAGGGCTTTACAGTGGGATCACTGTTTTGGGGTTGTAGGTAGGGGAAAGATGGGGAGAAAATTTATAACCCCAAATCTCAAGGAAATGAAGGATGTAAACAAGAAAATACATAAAATAATTCAAAAAGAAAAAAAAAGAAAATAACACTTTAAAACATAGATTAACTTATATGGCAAAATACACCAAAAAAGCCAATTAGGCAAAGAATGCCTTAAAATGTCAAGTTTTCCAGATGGAAAAAGAATCTCAAAACTTTTCTGGAAAGAATAATTCCTTCAGAATTAGAGTGGAGCAAATGGAAGCAGATGACTTTATGAGAAATCAAGATACTATTAAACAGATCCAAACAACTGAAAAAAATAGAAGTCAATGTGAAATATCTCATTGGAAAAACCACTGACCTGAAAAAAATAGATCCAGGAGAGACGATTTAAAAATTATTGGACTACGTAAAAGCCATCATCAAAAAAGGAACCTAGAAACCATCCTTCATGAAATTCTCAGAGAAAATTACCCTAATTTCTTTGAACAAGAGAGCAAAAAAGAACTGGAAAGAATATACCAATCCCTTCTTGAAAAAGATCCCAAAAAGAAAACTCCTAGGAATGTTATAGCCAGGTTCTGGAGCCCCAACATCAAGGAGAAAATATCACAAGCTGCCACGAAGAAACAATTTGAATACTGTGGAAACACAGTTAGGATAACCCAGGATCTAGCAGTTTCTACATTAAGGGATCAGAGGGCCAGGAATATGATATTCCAGAGATCAAGGGAGCTAGGATTAAAACCAAGAATCACCTACCCAGCAAAATTGAGTATAATGTTCCAGGGGAAAATATGGTCATTCAATGAGGTGGAGAACTTTCAAGCACTCTTGCTGAAAAAAAAAAACAGAACTGAAAAGAAAATTTGACACTCAAATACAAGAAGCATGAGAAGGTAAACATGGAAAAGAAATCATAAGGAACTTATCAAAGTTGAACTATTTATATGCCAATGTGGAAAAACGAGAACTGTAACTTATAAAACTTTTATCATTATGATGATAGGTGAAGGAAATACAAATGCATATATACATATAAATACACATGTATCTATACAGGAGGTATTTATATGTGTATGAATACATGTCAGAGTATGTGTATATATGTGTACATAGAGGGCACAGGATCAGTTGAATAGGGAGGGTTGATACTTTAAAAGGTGAAATTTTGAAGTGGGAGAGGAATAGAATGAGAGGAGACAGGGAAAGACAGAATAAGGTTAATCATCTCATATAGAAGAGGCAAGAGATAACTGTTACAGTGGAGGGGAAGAACAGGTCAACCTTACTCTCATTGAATTTGGTTTAGGAAAGGAATGACATAAACTCTTAACTGGGTATCTTGCCAAACAGGGGATTAGGGGGGATGGGGATTAGAGGGGGGATGATGGATGGGAGGACAGGGTGTGGGAGAGGGTTGCTGGAAGTACACACTTCTGTAAAGAGACAGGGACAGGGTAGAGAATAGAACAAGGAGCGGTGAGATAGGAAGGAGGAACATATAATCAGTCTCTTACAATATGTCTGTTGTGCAGATGTTCTATGTAACTACACATGTACTGCCTATATTGAATTGCTTGTCTTTCCAGTGGGTGTGGGTGACAAGGGAGGAAGGGAAAGAATCTAGAATTTAAAGTTCTATAATCAAATGTTAAATATATATATAATAATAATTATTATTATTATTAACTACATGTAACTAGGAATTAAAATATACAGTCACTGGGGTAGGGAGATCCATCTTGCCCTATCAGAAAGTCAGAGGGGCAAAGGGGGAGGATATAAGAGAGAGAAGATTGGGGGAGGGGTTATACAGTGGGATGCCTGTTTTGGGGTGATGAATGGGGGAAAGATGGGGAGAAAATTTGTAACTCAAAATCTCATGGAATTAAATTAAATTTTAAAAAGAACAGAAAAGAAAATGGCTCAACATATTCTCCCTCCTCTTCTTCCCTGTACCACCCCCTCCCCATGCCCCTTCAACACCCAGGACAATGTTTGAGGCAGAATAGGTTTTTATACATCTTTAGTGTAAGTTCTTTGTTCATAGTAATTCCACTATTCATGTTTAGAGAACATATAAATTTATTATAAATAACGTTAAATGTCCATACAATGAATTATATCTGTTCTACAACTATTTACAATAGAATTAATGTCAAGGCATCCAATATGATCATTTTTAAATCATTCTAAGTTAGCCTTTCTTTCATATGGCCATAGTTCATGTGTATTGCATTCTCCCTGGCCCTTTTTGAATTATCTCATATAGTTCATTCTATTTTTTCCTTAAAAATGTCAATCTTAATCACATTATAGTGTTGAATTAGATAAATGAACCACAATTTCTTGTATTAATGAATGTAGGTAGCTTCCCATTGTTTCATACAGTTAAATATGTTACTATAAAAAGCTTTGAATACATACACATATGTATACACACATTACATATGTGTTAGTATCCTTTTTGATAACATTTTCCTAGAAATTAAAAACATATGTCAAAGGATATGATTATTTTACATTTTTTATTGCAAAATGTCTGATTATTTTCCAAAAATATTCTGTGAGTTTTAATTTCGATAGTGATATATGACTACACCTGTTTCTCCACAGCACTACTAGCATTGGGTTTCATTGCTTTTAATTGTTCTTGTCAATTTGATAGATGTGAGGTATTACCTCTGAATTGTTTTCATTTGAGTCTCTGATTATTAGTGTAAAAATATCTTGACCACACCTCCTCCAGGTGGCAATAAGGAGCTGAGGACATTGGAAATGTACATTCATTGGTCAGGTAGAAACTTCTCATGAACCCCAGGGAATTTTGTAGTAAACTTGGAACTGGGGAGGGAATGATGTGGCATACAACCATAAAAGATTTTGTAAAGAGGGGAAATCATGGGAAAACTAGAGAGCAAAAGCTATGGAAAGTTGATGCCGTGTTAATGGTTGATGCTAAGTGGTTAGGACAGAAAAACCTGTCCAAGTTACCATGTATTTCTCTTCTTTCCTCCTCTTTTCCAAAAGAACTGAGATTGATGCCTCCCACATCACTACCGTTTGCTTCTCAAAAAGCTTGTTATTGTTCTATCTTTAAAAGGTTCTTGAGTCAGTAAATCGTCACGAAGGCTTTTAAATGCTTATATTTCTAAATTTTTGTGCTACTCTTGTGATACAGATGATGAAAGAAGATTGGGGAAGAATGCCAGGAGGCAAGAGAGAGTGAGACACGTGCGCGCACACACACACACACACACACACACACACAGACACACACACACACACACGGGGGAAGAGAGACAGAGAAAAAGAGAGAGAGACAGAGAGACAGAGAGTATAAAAGTACACTATAATGCCAAAGTATAATCTCTGATAGAGGTTTCAAAATGTTAGGACAGTAATTACTTGGTGTTACAGAACCTCCCAAGGCAGAGGTGAAATACTTTTACCAGAATTCTTATGAGTTAACAATGAGTCAGCAGTGGTTCAAGGTATCACTGTGACAGGACAGGACTTCTATCTACCAATTCCCCTGACTTTATCTGAAAAGAAATATACTCACCAAGAGAAGTCAATTAAGACGTGACTCAAATAAGTATAGAATGGAAGGAAATAAACAACACTGTCTCTTTTTATATCATCTCTGCAACCACTATATGTGAAAATAATGAGCTAACACATTTAAGTGTTTGTTAACAATTTTTTTCTTTTTGTTTTTGAAAATTGCCTGTACCAGTCATGTGATGTTTATTATGCATTGTGGACTTGTTTTTACCTTAATTCTTTTTTAAATTTCATATATGTCTTAGATGTGGTTTCCACATGTCATTAATTTTTAAAAAATAATAAAAATTATAGACACAAAAATTTCTTGACAAAATACAATATCTATTTAAAAATTAAAAACAGTATGAAATAAGAAAATGTACCTTTCTTTAAAATGGCAAATAGCACAGATTTAAAACTAAAAGCTGCTGTTATATGTGTAAGAGAAAATTTAGAATCTTTCCAATAAAATCAAGAGTCCATTGTCACTACTTCTATTTGACATTGTACTATAAATACTGGCTATAGCAACATAACAAAGAAAATAAATGGAGAGAATAAAATTATGTAAAAAAGAAACAAAATTATCACTTTAAAAAATGACTTCAGAAGACTTGTGTTGAAACATGCTTATTCACTAGGCAGCATCAATGTATTTATCATATAGGACGAACTTTGTATATGTGAACAAACTACAGAACAATTGTGGATAATCAAGCAAAATGAATTCCACAATTAACAGCACATGCATATACACACATGTATACATATATACACACATATACATATATACTTATATAAGATATCATATATATTGTGGCAAATAGTTTCATTTTTTATTTTTGTTTTTCTGCCAAAGGGATGAGATAAGATGGAGAGAAAATATATTTCTATTGACAAAAGTGTGCTTCCGTAGGCCACATCATCTGTTTTTTTAAGGATATTTTAAGTATATATGATATACATTTTAGTATATTTATACTCTTGAATCTCTTGATTAGAACCATCCATGAATATTGAAGATCTGTCCAATTATCACTCCACTTTCGGTTATTATAATTAATAACGTTGTCCTACAAGTCATAGCTACTTGTAAGTAGGTTGGATTTTGAATAATTTATATTTTTAGTTTTTCTTATAAATGCAATTTCTTTTTCAACGAGTTTTCTTGATCTTTATAAATATTAAATCAATTTATGAAATATTTTAATGAATCCTATGAACAATAACCTAGTTGAATTCATATATTATTTATTTTAAAATTATGCACACATAAACACATATCATATGCAAGCAATGAATGATATAATTAGTTCCCATTTTAATATATCTAATATATTTCCCTGTCTTATTACAATTGTTGGATTTTATAATGACATTAAAGGAAGGTAATGAAATTGTATTTCCTTATTTTATACTTTATTTTATCCCCAATTTTAGTGAAAATGCTTCCATTTTTTTCTATTACATACTTTGTTGAAATTATAGGTTTTTTTACTTTTGGGAAATATTTCTTCAATAATATTATTAGTGATTTTTACATAAAAAGAATGCTAGATTTTTTCTAAGGTGTTTTAATTTGATTTATTTTTTTTTACTTTTTATTTAATTCTGATTTTATTTGTATAAAAAGGTTTTTAGAATTCACAAGATTTTGAGTTACAAATTTTCCCCCTGTCCTTCCCCTACCAACCCCCCCAAAAGACAGCAATCCCACTGTATACGCCCTCCCCCAATCTTCTCTCTCTTATATCCTCCCCCATCACCTCTCTGACTTTGTGGTGAGGCAAGATAGATCTCCCTAGCCCAGTGCCTGTATATCTTATTTCCCAGTTGCATGTAAATACTAATAATAATGTTTTAACCTTTGATTTTAGAACTTTAAATTCTAGATTCTTTTCCTTCCTCCCTCATCACCCACCCCCACTTGAAAGACAAGCAATTCAACACAGGCTGTACGTGTGCAGTTAAGCAGAACATCTCCACAATGGACATATTGTGAAACACTGACTATATTTCCCTCCTTCCTGTCCTGCCCCCCCCCACTTGTTCTGTTCTCTACTTTGTCCCTGTCCCTTTACAAAAGTGTGTACTTCTAACAACCCTCACCCCCAACCTGCCCTCCCCTCCATCCTCCCCCCCTCTCATCTCCTTCTGCCCTACTCTCCTGTAGGCAAGATACTCAATTTAGAGTGTATTTCATTCCTTCCCTAAGCCAAATTCAATGAGAGTAAGGTTGACCCATTCCCTTTTGCCTTCCTGTTCTTCCCTTCCACTGTAACAGTTATCCCTTGCCTCTTCTGTATGAGGGAATTAATCCCATTCTCTCTCTCCATGTTTCCTTTCATTCTATTTGTCTGCCACCTCTCACTTTCACCTTTTAAATTATTATCCCATCTTATTCAATTGATCCCGTGCCCTCTGTCTATGTACATATATATACACACACTTACATATGTATTCATACACATATATACCCTCCTATATGGACATGTGTGCATACAAATACATACATACATATGTGTGTATATGTATATATAAGATAGATGTGTTTATATTCCCTTCAGCTATCCTCATACTGACAAAGGTTTCATAAGTTACACTTATTGTTTTTGTTTTTCCATGTTGGCATGTAAATATTTCAACTATGATAAGTTCCTTATGATTTCTTTTTCCTGTTTATCTTCTCATGCTTCTTGTATTTGAATGTTAAATTTTCTATTCAGTTCTACTTTTTTCAGTAAGAATGCTTGGAAGTCCTCCACCTCATTGAATGACCATATTTCCTCCTGGAACATTATACTCAATTTTGCTGGGTAGGTGATTCTTGGTTTTAATCCTAGCTCCCTTGATCTCTGGAATATCATATTTCTGGCCCTTTGATTCCTTAATGTAGATCTTGGGCTATCTTGATTGTGTTTCCACAGTATTCACATTGTTTCTTCTTGGCAACCTTTAATAGTTTCTCCTTGATCTGGGAACTCTGGAACCTGGCTATAATATTCCTAAGAGTTTCTTTTTGCATTCTTTTTCAAAAGGTGATTTGTGGAGACTTTCAAGTTATATTTTGCCCTCTGGATCTAAAATATCAGGGCAATTTTCCTTGAGAATTTCTTGAAGGATGCTTTCAAGGTTCATTTTTTGATCATGGCTTTCACGTAGTCCAATAATTTTTAAATTGTCCCTCCAGGATCTGTTTTTCAGTCCAGTGGATTTTTCAAAGAGATATTTTCACATTGCCTTCTGTATTTTTATTTGTTTGGATCTGTTTAATAGTATCTTGATTTCTTATAAAGTCATTTGCTTCCATTTGCTCCACTCTGATTATGAAGGAATTATTCTCTTCAGAGAGCTTTTGAGATTCTTTTTCCATCTGACAAATTTGGCTTTTTAAAGCATTCTTCTGCTCACTGAATTTTTGGGCCTCTTCTGCCATTTGAGTTAATTCTTTTTTTTAGGTGTTATTTTCTTCAGTCAGGTTGTTGGCTCTCTTTTCAGAGTTTATGTCCTTCCTTCCCTAAGCCAAATACAATGAGAGTAAATGAAAGTAAAGTTGTAACAGTTATCCCTTGCCTCTTGTATATGGAATGATTAACCCCATTTTGTCTCTCCCTGTCTCCTCTCATTCTAGTCCTCTCCCACCTCAAAATTTCACCTTTTAAAGTATCATCCCTTCATATTCAATTGATCCTGTACCCTCTATGTACACATATACACACACACTCAGATTTGCATTCATATGCATATATACCCTCCTATATAGATATATGCATAGGTATACATGCATACATACATACATACATCTATATGTATATATGTATAAATGTATGTACATATATATGTTTGTATTCCCTTCTCCTATCCTTGTACTAAGAAAGGTTTCATA
>CM053600.1:158208461-158230961 GCA_028646575.1 Pseudocheirus occidentalis | reverse complement strand
TCTGCCATCTGGCTTATATTTCATCCTTTGTTTTGAAACTTTAGTGGACACTTTTCATCCAAAGCATTAGAGCTTGTACTGAAGGCAAAGTGAAGTCATCAAATGCTTTAGGTATTTTACAGTTTTTGGATGCCCATCTACACTGCCCCAAGAAATAGCATGTTGACTCCCTAAGTCTAATGCCATTACTCATAGAATAGTTTTAATAGTGTACAATAAATTAGAATGGTCCATTGTTTCACTCATACCTGATTTAACAGCTGCCACAAGGTTAAAAACCTAGTTAAGATAATGTTACCTAACTTCTTACCCATGATTTTGATGGTGGGAGAACTAGTCTGGCATTAAAAACTCCTAAACACCCGACAATTAGGGCAACATATATAACTACATCAAGGAGTCAGGTTACTTCTCAGAATAATACACAGTACACAAGGAATAATAAAAGTGATTGATTTAAATCCCTGTAAAATTAATGTATTGTGTATGAAGAATTAGCATAAAACATACTGACATTTATAGAATTGTTTCTCAAATACACTGAAGGAATTCCTTGTTAGAGAAAAACAGTGATTTGGAATTGCTTCCTCATGTGACTCATAAAAAGACTAACACTATAGTTATTTTCCTTCACCCCACCCCCACCCTTTTCCATTAAACTGAGTTTTGGTTCATGTAAATTGGAGCTTACCTCTTAAATATTTCTAATCTCTATATTCCCTTTGTGGAATCAGCTACTACATTCTAAGGCAACTTCAAAGACATGGCTGGTTGATTTCCATTCAAAAACTGGTGGAGTAGGTACATACCATAAATATATCCATGTTCTTAAGCCAAATCTCTTGATTTGAAATTAGAACATAAACTCTCCATTAAGACTGCATGAACTTGCAGATTTTTCTAACCAGGCTGCTTAAATGTGGGGTTAGTTAAGTTTATAGCCTTTGAGATTCAATATTTATGAAAACCCCAAATGATAAAAGAATATCAAATTTTAAGAAAAAAATCAGTCACTAGGATTCTTATTGAATCATTTGCTATCTTTTATTTTTTTTTAAAGATTTCTATTCTTTGTTTTTACCTCATCTTAATTTTCCCATCCTTTACTATAAACCAGCAAGTCATCTCCTATAGGAAAGAATATAAAAAGAAGATAGAGGAAGTATTTCAGCTACATATCAGTCAAGCCCAAACAGCATTTCATATACATAGTTCTTCTATTCTGCAAAGAAGGGGAAGAGGTATATTTTAATTACTGTCAGCTTCCCTCCCCTCCCCTCCCCTTCCTTTCCTATTCTCTGCTTCTTTTTGCTTACATTGGTGTAAGCAAAAAAAGACCAAAGACCATTCCTGATTTTGCTTACTTCGCTTGCATCAGTTCATAAAATCTTCTAGTATTTTCCCTCCAAAACTACCTTATATTTAACTGCATTGTGTATATTTGTATATATGTATGTATACATTCATGCATGTAATATGTATATATGTGTGTATTTATACATGTACATATGCATATGCATATATGTGTGTATATGTGTATATTCCATACTTTCATATAGGCCAGAGTTGGTGACATTTTGAGGAAGGTGGGATCTTGGTTCTTTTTTCCAGCTATCATTGAACTGAGATGTGTTTACAAGATATCTTCAGGAACTGGACCCTGAGCAGAGAGACAGAGAGAAAAAAAACCTTCAGAAGGAAGTCTATATAGAGGAGCTGGTGCCTGCATCATGTCTGTATTCCAGGTTCACCACAGGAGAGATTTTTAGGAGTTTTTTTCTTGGGTAAAACTGGGGACTCTCTTACACTTATTATTGAACTGAAATATTTCAACCCTAGTGAGAAAGCATATTCTCTCTGGGTACAATCTTATATATTTTTAGGTATTGTTTCTCTGATTTCTGTTTGCTGTCAACATAGATAAATGGGTTTATTCATGATTCACTGTTTGTGATGGTTTTTGTGTCACTGGCATTTGGTGGGAAGAGAGGCAAGCTTTCGGATATATAGCTTTAGTCACTCTTTCCCCATTAAGGGGATAATAACTCTAAGTACAGCACAAAACTAAAAGTCATTCCTCCTAGGCTAGCAATATTTAGTGGGGTGGAAAGATATGGTTTTTATTCCTCAAAAAAGTATTTCTATCTCCCCATTCTAGGCTGTCTTTTGTGACTGAAATATTCTTCCTTCACATCTCTGTCTATTGGCTTCTCTGGCTTCTTTCAAGTCTCAGCATCCATAAGACACCTTCATGAATGCCCCTTATGCCAATTTCTTCCTTCTTTTCATTATCTTCAATGTGTCCTGTATACAGCTTATTTGTACATTTATTTTCATGTTGCATCCCTAATCAGATTATCAATTCCTCTACATCAAGGATTTTTGTTCCTTCTCTTTGTATCCTCAGAGCTTAACACAATGCCCAACACATAGTAGGAACTTTAAAAAATGTGTGTTGGGGGCAGGTAGGTGGTACAGTGGATTGGGAACTGGCCCTGGAGTCAGAAGGACCTGAATTCAAATAAGGACTCATACATAACACTAGCTGTGTGACCCTCGGTCAGTCACTTATTAACCCTGTTTACCTGACCACACACACAAAAAAAGTGTATTGACTGACTAATAAGCCTGTCTGAGGAGAGTGGAATCACAGGACTCATGGCTTCACTCTCCTGCTCCCCTCTTGACTGGAACCAAAGTTCCTCTTGAACTTGAACTGTTGATGAAGCTTGGGCAATTATAGTGAGCCAAATATAGATAAACCTATGTAGACATATTTTATCTATATGGGCGCAATAAACATCTACCTTGTATTTATTTATGCTGCATGTATTTTAGCTGTACCTGTTGCCCTTCCCCCACCCCTATTAAAATGTAATCTCTTTGTGAGCAGGGATTATTTTATTATTTATATTTATACCCCCAGTACCTAACACAGTGAGTGCCTGAAACATTGTAAGCAATTAATATACACTAGTTGATCAACTGGTTTAAGACAAAGGATACACTGCTTTGGTAGAGGGAGTTTCCCCACTGGGGGTTCTCTAGAGATATAAAATCCCAGGTCTGTATAAAACAATTGCAACAATAGCAGCATCAGCACCAGCACCAGCTTTTAATTCCTTCAAATTGCCCAGTGATATTGAAAGATTGTATATGGGCCATCTGGTTGAATGTGAATAGCACTCAGTTTACATTGCCAAGGGGGAAAAAGCTGCTGGAGGCAACATTATTACTGACCCTTATTCAAGCCTCCTCCTCCATTTCAAAAACGATACACTTGGTGACTTTGTCTTTGAGATGAGGTCAAGACTCTAGTTCTATTTGCAATCATCAAAATCCCAGGCAGCCTCAAGTGATAGATAGAGGTAGGTCCTTTCTGTTCTGACAGCATTCCAGCTTGAGTGAAAGTAGTCCATCCCCTTGAATTGCCTTTTCAATTCAGAGAGCATAAGGCGTTCTGTGCCTTTCAAGTGAAAATAGTCACCTTCAGTTTTAAGTGAGAGTAGCCCTTTTCTGCCTACTTCCTGATTAGCAGGTAAATCTCTTGTTTTGATCTTTAGAATTCTGAAGAAATAAGAATGCCAAACACCTTACATTTTATCCAGTGAACAGAAAAATCTTGTAGGCGAACTCCGTGTAAGGCATGGCACCCAATAATCACCCCATAAAAATGAGAAATATCTACCAATGCCAAATTTTCAGTGGTGCAATAAATACAGCAAATGTATAAAATAAGTTATTCAGCAGGTTCTATGGCCATATACAAGTAGATATCATAACAAGGTTCTTTATTCACTCCTATTTATGAATATGAGCTTTACGGAGCCAGTCCCAGGAATTCTGAAATGCAGCTAAAGTATCTCACAAATCATGCTCTTGCTACATCTTGTCTAGAGAATCAAAGTAACTGAACATTTCTGCTGCTCAAAGATTTGCCATCAACTTATTTATTAACTGAATATGCTTCATAAACCACAAAACATCCTACTCCTATGCCATTTTGCGGGTTCTTAAAGGCTAAATCTACGTAGCACAAACTCTGGTGGAATCCACTAGCAAAAAAAATGCTGAGATGGACAATGGAAGATTGTATGTCTGTTGTTAGAGGACTAATCTGGTAGAGAAAAGAATAGTTCATTGCCAGGAGATGCACCTTTAAGATAATGCACTTTTTGGACAGGATGATTTTTGAAGCTATGCATGGCTTTTGATTCAGCCACAATCAGGCTCCACCCACATTGATAAATTTAGGGATCCATTAAAATTGAAAAATATTTTCCAGAATGTCCAGGTATCCTGTATCAGTTTAAAAGATACAGCATCTATATACTGGAAATCAAAATGGAACATTAAAAAAATAACATGAAGCAGAGTCTTCCATTGGGAAGATTTTAATAATAAGAAAGGTTTCTCAGGAGGAAAAAAAACTGTCTTGGAAATGGCATTTTTAGCAGACTTTTATATGAATAAGATACTCACCAACTCTAATCACCATATCTGAACCTAGACACGGAAAGAGATTGAAATTCAATATGATAATGTAGCAAGGTGATTAGGTAATATATTGAACTGATATACATTGTCTGTAGATGTAAAATGAATTATGCATGACACACAAAGAATTTTCCTAACAAATATCAAGAAGTATTCAACTTTTTTTTAAGTGTAAGATCACGTGCTTGATGTGCTAAGCCTTTTTTGAGTGTTTGATCGATCTTATGCCCTTTTGATGGAAAATGAGATCATAGCATCGAGGTCAGAACATTATAAATAAGTACTTGCCAAGGGAGTCTCTTTTCCCCGATTTGAAGAATTAGACTATCTCATGTTTTTGAATGATCTTTACCACCACTTCTCTTCATCAGTAACAAGCACTCAGAATTCGACTGCACTGGTTGGCAAAGTTAAAGGCAAATTGAATACAAATTCTAAAATGCTAATGACATTGTAAATGGAATTTTACAAAAACACTCCATTTGAAGACTAAAATAAAGTAGCAAAATAAAATTCTCTGTACGTGAACAAAAAAAACCCAGCAATCTAATCCAATAAACATTTAGAAAACATCTTTGGTGCTAGAAAAAATCAGAACAGTCCCAATCTACAAGAAGCCTACATTCTGCTGGAGGCAAAGCACTACTTATATAGATAATACAATGTATACAAATGGGCAAACCCAAAATATGTACAAAATGATTGGGGAAGGACCTGAGTCAAGTCAACAAGTATTTATTAAACATTTATTCTGTGTCAGGTTCTGTGGTACAGCATCAACATCACCATCATCACCATTGTTAGTATGTATAGAGGATTTTAAGGTGCACCAAGAACTTTACTCATTATATCCTCAAAACAACCCTGATAGGTAGGTACAATTATTATTCCTATTTTATAGATGAGGACACTGAGACAGTGACAGGTAAAGTGACTTGCTTAGGGTGATGTAGCTAGTAAGTTTCTGAAGCCGGATCCAACATCTGTCATCATCATCATCATCATCATCATCATCATCATCATCATCATCATCATCCTAACAAATAACATAGCAGCTAGGTGGCACTGTGGTAAGAATGCTGGTACATGGGTTCAAATATGACCTCATTCTTTGTCTCTGTGATCCTAACAAGTCACTTAATCCTATTTGCCTCAGTTTCTCCATCTAAAAAAATGAACTTGAGAACAAAATGGTAAACTACTCTAGTGTCTCTGAGAAGAAAAACCCAAATGGGGTCACAAAGGGTTAGACGCAGTTGAAAATAATTAAACAAAAAGCTAACATTTATGTAGTACCCAATTACACAACTGGAAATAGCAAAGACAGAATTAAATCTAGGTCTTCTAATTAAAAATAAATTTTTCTTCCCACTACACCTCCCTAACATACCCATACACAAATGAAAAAACACCTACACAAAGACACACAAACGCAAAAAACAGCGGTCCTCTTCAAACACTTCTTACCCTTCATCTCCTTAGCTAGATCACATATACACCAAGAAAAGTTTTCTGAATAAAATCCTGTCCTTGTCATTCCTCTTTCCTTCTCCATCCCTGAAACATGATTCTACAAGACTTGCAAGGATTGTTTGAGCAGTAGTGACCCCCAAACTTTCCTAGTTTTTGTGCAAATGTTAATGTGTTAAAAAAAAATAATCCAAGTTTGATTACAATGCATCTTGAGAGGAAGGCTCATTTTCTGGATTCAAGTTTTGTATCCAAGTATTAAAAATTGAGTAACATTTACCCTGACCCCAATCATGATGGCTAATCAGCAAAATTTCCAGAATGAAATAGTCTTTACCATGTGGTGTTGACTGATATGGAATGGACCCTAGGTCTTATCACACTTCCTCTTCCTGTATCTGTGCAATGCCAAAACAGCTATGGGGGTAAATTCTTTGGGGTAGGGGTAGATAACTCACCAGTTAGCCACATGCAGACTGAACAACCTGTGAATTAACTCATTTTTTTCAGTTTTCAACCAATTATTCTCATATTATATAGATAGATGAAGCCATGAAGCTTGAAATATTTGTTATTTGTCCAGATGCATCTGGAAAGAAAATGTATTGAGTTTCTAATGGGGTCACATGTATAGGAGCAGTATATAGATGACTTCTAAGCATCCTTGTCAGTTGTGATACTCTGATTTTACTGTGAGACCTTATGACATTATTTTTTAAGTAGTAAAGGGTACTTTTTCTAACATAACCTGGCCCAAGAATTTTCTACTTCAACATTAATTCCAGGTCACCCTCTCATCCTCTATCTCTCCTCCTCTTCCTCCTCTTCTTCCTCCTCCTCCTCCTCTTCCTCTGCCTCTTCTTGTTCTTGTTATTGTTCTTGTTCTTGTTTTTCTTTTTGTTGTTCTTTTTCTTTTTCTACTTCTTCTTCATTACAAGGAAGTTTTATTCATGCACAAAGGCATGGGGTTGAGGTTGAGGGAGTTAATGTGATAAGGCAAGGTCTTCCACCCTTTTTAGGTTCATAGAGCCTATGGACAAAGCATATGTATATATGTGTTTGTGTATGTATATGTATAAATAGGCACACATATACACACATTAATTCTGGATATATATACACACATATATAGATATATGTCTCTATATAGATATACTTTTATGTCTATATCTACATTGCTATTTGTTTTCTATAAATATCTATCTATCTATATCATAAGAAAGCAGAGTCATAATCTGGCAATGACCTAGCGTAAATTAAAGATGAAAAGTTGTTTGAGGATCATTGTAATGTATGTGACTACTACAAAGTATACAAATTGAAATATTTCATTATGAAAACAGAGTTTGCAGAACAGCAGAATCCCCAAGTTGGAAGTGACCTCAGAGACTTTCTATCAGAACCTTTATCTGAATAAGAATCCCTTCTACAATGTTCCTGAGAAGTAACAATTGAGTCTTTGCTTTCAGGCCTGTGAGTGGGGAAGACCCTACCACTTAGTTTTTTTTTTGGCAATCCACTCCACATTTAGGTATCTCTAATTTTTATCATTTCCAAATTAGATTCTGCAGTTTGTACCCATAGCTTTGATTTATTCCCTGTACTGATGCACTGTGTTGAAACTGAAACATGTTAGTGTCCCTACCTAGGGCTAACCTCAACTGCTTATTTAGTGTAATAAGTAAATATATAAATAACTTGTGTAAAGAAATAGGAACTAAAATATATGAGGATGAAAAAAAATTACTCACCCAAAGTACTTCCAAAATTATTTCAGGCAACCCTCAGAGGCATTGTGATAAATTAAAGAGACTCAGGTAGCTGTCTGACATGCAATTGCAGGTAATATGCAGTAGGCTAATAAAGTACCCTAAGGTAGTACCACAACCTAATGAGACATTTATTCTGTATGTTCCCCACCACCACCACTCCATGGCTGCCACCTCCGCCACCACCAGTAGAACTCTGTAAATTTGGAGCTTCAAAACACTGTCTGTCTCTCAAGTCAATAAGTGCTCCCAATATTGATTCACTGTTATGTGACTCTATGCATCCCTTCACCTCCCCTATCACATTCCCAATGTCATCTATGTCTCTACTTTTTGTGCTGTCTTAAAGTGTGATTGATGCATTTTTCTCACCTTCCTGCCAGTGTGATCTTTCTTAGGGTGTATCCAAAAAACTGGGTTTGTTTGCCTCTACCCATCTATGACCTACTTGTGATCATTTCCCCTTAGGCATAAAATAAACACCAGGACTAGAAATAGATAACTGGCAGCCATACCTACTGTAGGAAGCATGAGAGTAAGAACCCACCAGTAGAAAGTAAATGCTAATAGATGACCCCCATATCCCTCCAGGTTGGCAACTTCTTTCACTGTTGAACTTACCAGAAAATATGCAAAACAAATTCAATCCTTATTCCACATGACAGTCATTCAAATGCTTGAAGTCAACTATCATGAACCTCCTAGACTTCTATTCTCCAAGTTAGATACCCTTAGATTTTTTAAACCAACACTCATGCTACAGCTATGTTCAAACTATGGGGAGTAGCCCTACATAGATGGCATAAGATACATTTTAGGATACCTGAGATGGTGGTCTAAATCATTTGGTGTCTTAAAGTATATCTTCTGTATATATATTCTCCCTCCCCATCCCCGCTTTCCTCAATAAAAACAAAGGTCAACTCAAACTCAGTATTGTATTTGCTACAAATAATAGTGACTACTGCTCAGTAATTATTTAATATGGTATGTGCAAATGAGAAAAAATTTAAGTTGACAATTTTGAATCTTAATGAGAGTGTGATATGTTCATGTAGGCTCATAATACACATGTGTAATGTTCTCAGGTTGCAGGCTGCATTGAATGTGAAGTGTGTAAATTCAAAGCCAAATAATTTTTGTGTTGAAGTTAAAATACCATAATATCTGTTGTATTACGTAATATTTTCATTTGATTAAGTAAAATATAATGGGCTAGTTTAAAAAGTTTTCATTTAAAATACAAAATAACTTGAAAAATAAGCTTATCAGTGGGAATTTGAGCAATTATAATTTGGAATTTGTACACATTGACAATTTTAACAATTAAAATTTAATCATTTTAAATGTTTTATCTTGATTTTTAAAAAGTGAAATCATATCAATTTCTGTTGGATAAACACATAGCCCATTGAAAGAGAAAAATCCATTGGGAGAAGTGAAACTAATACAAATAAAGACATTGACATTTTAATCAGCAAATATATGGAAATACAAAGCAAAGATTCCACAATCAGAAAATATAATCCATAAAGTTTATCACTGTGATTATCAAGCACATCTGATTAATGAAAGGCTACTGCGTGTATGTTGTATGAATGTTTTCGTTCCAAATAGCATGAATCCTAATAATGCACAATGACATATTGAAAGTGAATATGTGGAATATGTTAGCAAGATGGTTTTTCCAGAGAAAATTACAGACTCTCAATATGCACAAACAACATTTTGAAAACCATCCCAGTGCTATCAAAAGGATTACTTACATCACATTAGGTCACATATAGAATTGCAAGGATTAAATTATCTCATTCAATGGGGTAAATGTTTATGTCACCTGATATATATATATATGGCTAAAATGCTTGTGAAAAAAATCTCATGAAAACTAGTTTAAACAGTTCTTCTTTCATACAGTATTACGAAAAGTATCGTCTGAAGACCTTTGTAATTAATTAATTGAGAAACAAATTTTATATTGCATTGCAAGTGGGGGACAAACAGTTTTAGTCAAAGATGTTCATTTGATTCCCTTGGATGATCAGTTGCTTAAAGTACTATTAGGGAATATGTGTAATTTTGTGAAGCTACAATTGGCAATGTCATATCAAGAATTTCTTTCCCATATAAATGTCAATTTTAATGAAATTATACTATATGAGAGAACTGACTTAGATTACACTAACAACACAATCAGTGTTGGGACAAACAGCAAAACTATTATCCCCAGTTTAAAGTGAAACCTCTCTTGCAATCTAGACACAGAGAATGCTTCACAATCACTTGTGTCAAGAAATATGAGTGATGAGATCACATAGGTTTTCACATTGATATAGGAGCATTACATTTGGGCTTACTATAGCTGAAGAACAATGGCTAATAGACTTATCTTGTGATAGGATGTTGGAACAAGTGTTTAAGCTTTGAAATATCACTATAATCTGGCTTCAGACAAATGGTGTTTTCTTTCTTTTTTAACCTAATACAAATTTTACTGTTGTTCATGTATAATATGAAATAAGATTTTCTATTCTAATCTCTAAAAAGACAGAATATTTATCCCAATGGTTAAAAAAAAAGAATTAGGAATAGTAATATCATCAATATCCCACTGTTCTGAAAAACTTTATGTAGAAAAAGTTTGCTTGTTACATTAATAATATTGTTATTTTATACATTATAATATTGAAAATTTATCAATAAGCACATGGTGTACTCTATTATTTTATTATATATTTAAATTTGATTCTCTTTTAGAATTTGTAGTAAATTCTTTAGTTTTTTCAAATAACATATGTGCTAAGAAAGTTATTTGGGTAGATCGTTTTATGAAAAATATTGCTTCTTTGTAAATGAAAGAGGTCATCACCAAACAATGTTTGGAAATCACTGCTCTACATTACACCAAGCTACCCCTTCTATTCAGTCTGGTGTCTCTTCAATCTACACCCGTTTGATTACATTGGCAAGATGCCAGGCCAACAAATTATTACCAGCCCTACTTAGATGCCCTCAGTCTTTGGCCAGAAGCCAGGTTTTTCCTTTACTTTAAGCCATGGTTCAGAAATCCAAATCCTATTCTCGGACACAGCCATCTTAACCAGTTTCTTCCTTCCTGAAGCTGCCTTTCTCTTCTGAGACACTTTTCGACGATGGCAAGATCGGTGGGGGTGGAGTGTGTGTAGGGAATCCTCTCCATTCCGTCCCAGGCTCTGTGCCTTATTAAAGCTATTCTTCATGCCAAGAGTAGTCTCCTGCCTGCTTCCAGGTTCCACTAGATGCCATCAAGGTTCAGTTCAGGAGTCATTTCTTTCAAGATCTTTTGCTCCTAACCTCCTCCCCCCCAACGCCAACCCATCATTGTGCTTTGTGTATGTCTGTGGAAGTATACTATAGTTGTTTTTATGTGAACATGGCTCTTCATAGAATGAAACTTCCTTAAGGTCAGGGACAGTCTTGCCTTTTTATTTGTGTCCTTAACACAGTGATTAGTATAGCATGGACCATTAATAAATACTGATTGATTCAATCGTTTGTTGGCTATTTTTCTTGCCTTCATTTCCCTGCCCTAGACTTCATAATTGTCCCTGTAACCTATACTCAACTCATCCCTCCTTCCCCTTTTAGTGTCAGTCTTTTTTTCCAGTTGTTTCTGACTTTTTATGACCCCATTTGGGATTTTCTTGGCAAGATACAGGAGTGGTTTGCCAGTTCTTCTTCTCCGACTCATTCTACAGATGAGGAAAATGAAGGAAACAGGGTAAACTGACTTGCAGAGGATCACATAGTTTGTAAGCTTCTGAGGCTGAATTTGAAGTCAGCTCTTACTGACTCCAGGTCTGATGCTTCAGTGTGCCACATAGCTGCCCTTCTTTCCTTGCTGCATTCAAAAACACTTTCTCCCTACCTTGCTCCTTGTTAATTCACTGCAAAGAAACCTAAGGTTCAACAATTTTTCTGTAAAGACCTTGAGCCTGAGATGGGATTTATGTCAGGATATTCATTTCAACAAAATTACACTACAAGAAAATAATTGAGGGACCTCATGGAGTTTACTGGGCCTTTAACATTCCTTAATGACTACAAAATGAAAAATATCCAGTGGTCTTGGATGCTTTACTAATAGGTATACTCTTGGGTTTCTGTAGGGCATCATAGAGAGTAACTGCAGGATAAACAAATACCATGAGAGAAAAGAAGAGGGACGTTCCTTTGGATTTTCCCAAATGTCAAGATGAATAGAAGTGACTTCTAGGTTTATTTCATTTCCTAGTATTAATGAGCATAAAAGTCATGCATGAAAAATCTCTGTTAATGGAAGCTAACCAAATATTCTTCTCTAACAACCAAAAAGACTACCCTTGTGATTACTATTTTTTAAAATGGCATCCAGTTTTACAATCTTATAAAAAAACATCACACTTCATTCCTGATTTACATTTTGTCTATGGGATAAACAATTATCCCTTTTGTATCTTTCCTTCTTTATGGATCTATAGTAAAGTTGAAATAAATATAAGAACACAGAGTAGTTATCCTCAGCATAAGCTTATATTATTTATTCAGTATCATACTGGTATGACAACAAATGGAAACAAATTTGGTTCCTAACATTAACCCTTAATAGTTATGTTACTTTAGGTAAGTCACTGCAGCAATCCATGCTTGTCTCTTCCTCTGTAAAATTAAAGACAGATTGGATGATCTCAAACCTCCCATGTTGCAATTTGGTTTATTTTTCCCAGGGTTGTGATGCTTTTACATGAGATATTCACATCATCTGGCTCAGTCCTCTTTCTGCCTTGAGCAATGTGCTTATGAGATGACCAGACAAGATTAGGTAAATACAGTTAGACTATTTCAAAAAGACATTAAATATAATTTTTATTGTATGAGTTGAAGTGAAGCAATAGGAAGAACCTTAAGAACTAAGTAAGTGTGGTTGGTACCTAATGGCAAACTCCTACCTAGGGGCTTGGCTTTCACTGTGTGTTTAAAGGGGAATGAGAGAGTACATAGGGAAGAATGATTCAGAATACTAAGGAAGGACCTGTATTCAGTTGTGGAGTAGGGCAAAAGTTCATTTAAGTGGCACTTGATATCTTCCTGACATATTGTTCTGCTTATCATTTATTTTCCCTTGAAAAATTTCAAAGATCATGATCTACAGTGATAAATGGGATGAAAGAATTGAATTTAAAATGACCTCTCCTCATTCAATTATTCTTAATGTGATTCTTCCTACCGCACTATGAAAAGTGAGCCTTTCCACCCCCAAACAATGTTAACATCCTAATTAGAACAAATATTTGGGATCGGATCTACCGTTGAATAGAATTTTAGGATTTTGGAATTGGAAAGGAACTTAGAGATCGTTGAGGCTAGAAGTTCTTAATTTTGTGTTTGTGTGTGTGTGTGTGTGTGTGTGTGTGTGTGTGTGTGTGTGTGCGCGCGCGTCATGGATGCTTCTGGCAGTCTGGGGAAGTCTATAGGCCTCTTCTGAGACTAATGTTTGTTTTTTCCTTAAAAAAGAAGAAGAAATGAAGGAAATGTTAAATTTCAATTCAGGATAAATGAAAATTAAGATAATTGTTTTCTACCCAAGTTAACAGACTCCCTGAAATCTATTTATAGTCCCATTGGGGTGGATTTATTGAATCCAAGTTAGGAACTCCAATCTATAAAGTACGAACCTCTCACTTTCAGCAGTCTAACTTTTAGAACAAGGGACCTTAGATGCAAATAAGAAAACCAAGACCCAAGTTCTGTGAAGTTTCATCCCTTATGTTATAGAAATAATATAAGAAATCTCTTTTTTTCTGATTCATAGTATAAGGTTCTTTTCATTGCTTAATGCCTAATTTATAAGCTGCTGATCTCATCAAGGCTTTGTGATGGGAAAAGAATGATAAGAGCTTCATTTTGACTACCTACTTGTTACTTTAGTGAAGTGGTGATTCCAGTCTGGGGGAATCCTTTTCACTCACTGCAACCCCTCCTTGCAACATGTGGCCTGAAAGGAAGAATGCTGTTGTGTAAACTTCCTGTGCCTTGGAGATGTTCAGAACTAAATCTGGGAAGAAACAGTCCAGGATATTTCAAAAACAGGAGACAGTTTTACGTCTAAGCTGTTTTGTTTTTAAATAGAATGGTCTCATCAGCAATCATTTCCACAAGGAAAAGTACCATGGTTTCTTGCCCTCCCTCCCCCGATCCCCACCCTATCTTCTACCCCCAGCATTTTTTATGGACTCATTTCACTGTGTAGATAGATGTGTGGCCTGGCATTTGTCTCTGCTGCAAAAAGAGAGCAAGGGAGAGGCCATTTTGCTGCTGCCTGACATGGTTGAGAATGAAACTTCATAATTCACCTCTCACCTGTCACTTTGTCTGCCTTTCACGCTCAATCCTAGAGATTACACAAATCATTGATACCTCACACCTAGCACCTTGTTGATTTCCAAAGGGTCCCAGTGAGATGAAAGCTGCTGATAAGGACCAGTCCTTCCCAAGACAGCAGGAGACAACAGCCCAGAAAACAACGGGGGCTCCTTGCTTGTCTCCCTTCACCTCTAACTTGTCTTAATCTATCACTTGTTTCTTTTGATCTGTGGCTCAGAGACTAATCCCATACCCAAGAGGTTACTATCTCTAAATCTCATGGTTGCATGATGCTTTGAGCAATGGGGTTGTCATGTATGCTCATTCCTTCTGATTCAAGAGGAATTACACAAAGCTATACCCAGATGGAGGTGAGAGACGAAGGAAGATGTCTTACACGGGCAGGATTTGTTGAAGTTTTACAGCCTCCAGGAAAAGAAAATAAGATGCCTTAGTCCACTCACAGAGATAGGTAGGGGCCTTATCCAGTGAGCCAGATGTTGGAATAGTGTTTATTAAAGGCATTGTCTCCACATATGATTTTGTTTCTTTTATCTTCTATCATGCCGACTCTGCCAGTGAGGATTGCCATGTGTCCAAGTTTGTGAAAGGACATGAATGAAAGGTTCATATTTTCTCATTTCATGTGGTCTACTTACAGTTCTATAAGTAGTAGGAACCCAGGAATAATGGTCTATCTAATTCTAAATGCATTTCAAAGAACTGAGAGATACTGGCAGGAGCAAATCTTTTGATCCCATCCAACTAGTTTGCATATGTGTTGGTATTACCTAAATTAGATAATTTTTGGGAAGATAACACCCAGCACCTTTCACTAAGGTCACAGTCTGAAGCTTCATCATAGTATTAAAACTACTGTGGGTTCCAGAGGGCTTTGCCAAGGGAGAATAAGCTTTCATAAGCATTATCAAGCTGAAAAAGTTTTTGATATAGGTTTGTCAATAAACTGTTGCTATCCAAGGACCAATTTATTTATATCCAGAGGGTTTTATCACTAGGCTGGCATAGGAGGCTGAATTTTTCAACAACTGTAACTCTTAAAGACTATTTACCAAGTGATAGAAAGGGGTGACCTGTGTAGTACGAGCAATAACTACACTGGTGAAATCACGAATCTCTGAAACATGGAAGTGAGAATGAGGAGGAGGACGGTGATAATGATGATGATGATAATGGGAAGGACTCTTTAATGAAACTCTAATCTGATGCTCAGTGGATAGAGCACCCAGCCTGGCTATAGTAAGGAGGATCGGAGTTCAAATCCATCCTCAGTAACTGTGTGACTTTGGGCAAATTACTTAACCCTATGTGCCTCAGTTTCCTCATCTATAAAGCTCTTTTTGAAGTTTGTCTTTCAATAAAGATGAGAACTGTTATTTGATGGAGATACTGATGAGAACTGCCATCTCTTCTATCCTTTCTAGACTTAGACAGTAGTTTGGGGGTACTAATCGGTAAAGTTACTTGTCTAAGATTTCATAGCAAGTATATATATGTCTTGGCAGGATTCAAATACCTATCTTCCTAACCCTGAGACAATCTATCCCATATCCTATGTTGCTTCTTTGAAATTATCTATCAACGATCATTGAATAAGCAATTACTATAGTGTCATGTACTGAACTAAGCACTGAATATACAGAAAAAGAAAAATTAAATAATTTGTGCTCCAAATGAGTTCAATGGTACTTATACAATGGTCTAAGATTTACAAGGTACTCTGTATACTTTTCCTCTTGTGATAACTCACCATAATCTTATTAAGTAGGGGCTAATCCCCTTTTAACAGATAAGGAAACTGAGGTTCAGAGAAATGTAGTGAATTTCTGATAAATTATTTTACCATGTTTCTACTTTACTTCTGTCCTGTTTAGTCATATATTTATAAATCATTTTAAATTTTACCAAAAAGCATTTGTGATGTTAAGATGAACCTATCATTTTATTTGTTCCTTAAACATACCTGATGCAGTAGATAACCCAATTTTTAAAGGTTAAAGAAACAGAGGTACAATCAGTTTAAATGATTAGCAAGCTAGGAAATATCAACAAAAATCAGTAGTAGGTAGTGAGGTTGCAATTGGAAAGAATGTTCAAGTAACAACAAGGGGTCTTCATATCTTGTCCCAAATCTAGCATTAATTTCCTATATAAGCTGGGTCAGGCATTTTTTCCTCTCTAGTCTTCCTTCTTTTATTTTAAGACTAGTCTTCCCATCACCCCCAAGTTGGAAGTTTCAGGTCTATTTACAGGCCCAATTCCACTCTGAACTGTATTAAAGTTTTGACCTATTCTAATTCTGATGAAGATTAATCTGTTCCTCCTTAAGCAACCTACTGTACTCTTTTTTCTGAAGAAACTCATCATATAAATGTCCACCCTGGTACCAATGGCTGGTCAGCTTAGCCAGCTGTAGCTCTGAAATCCCAAACTCAAGAATCTACCAGTCTCAGTCTTCCCAGTACCTGGGATTCCAAGTGTATTTCACCTCACTGGATCAATTTCTTAATTAGTAAAGTCAAATAGCAAAATTAGTCAAATTAGTGTAATAAGAGTTTCAACTAGATTCTATGTTCAGGCTAGTGGCTACATTAAAGACAGCTGCCATTTTACTGTCCTGAAGGTGATTTTGACTTCCATAAGATCCATGATTTTCTCTTTCTCTGATAGATTTGCCTGTTTATATTAAACCTCACCTAAGACCTTTTTATGTTCCTTCAAGGGAAGGTGTTCCAATACACACTTGAGCTTTGCAGCTCATCCAGCAGGGTGGAAATATTTAGGTAGGACCAATTAGCTGATAGCCAAGTCAGGTTGGCATTTCCTGATTCATAACAAGCACAGTAAAAATAGGATGACTAACTTGCTATTTTTTTTTTTTTTTGCTTTTTGGAGGGCAGTTGGGGTTAAGTGACTTTCCCAAGGTCACACGGCTAGTTTTTGTGTTAAGTGTCTGAGGCCGGATTTGAACTTAGGTACTCCTGACTCCAGGGCTGGTGCTCTATTCACTGCGCCACCTAGCCACCCCCTAACTTGCTATTTTGATACAAATTGACCCAATGGAGGAAAGCTACCATTTCACTGAGTCTTTCTTTAAGCTGAAGTCTATATGAAGTTTACACACGTGTCTTGGAAAAAATCATTAGCTTGGAAGGAAACAAAGGACCAATCAATTCATAGTCAAACTCAAGCACTTCTTTGATCAGCACAACTTTCCCTAAATGAATGGAATGTTCATGCAAGTTCCCTACTTTTAGAAAGGTCTTTTGAAGCAGGGCAAGTGAAAAGCAGAAAACTGTAGTACTGGAAATGGAGATGTCTAAAATGAGTGGATTTTTTGTTTAGTTTGGTTTTAGAGACTCCCTATCACATACAGGTTAAAAGGACTGTAGTCATTCACTTCCCATCCTTGTTGCTAATTTTTTAGAAAGTCTTGGTTCACTGTATTTCTTTTCTTTCTTTCTTTCTTTTTTGCTTTTTGGAGGGGGAAGGCAGGACAATTGGGGTTAAGTGACTTGCCCCGGGTCACACAGCTAGTAAGTGTTAAGTGTCTGAGGCTGGATTTGAACTCATGTCCTCCTGACTCCAGGGCCAGTGCTCTATTCACTGTACCACCTAGCCACTCCAAGTCCACTCTCTTTCTAACTTAACCTCTTTCAATCCTCTTTAGGTATGTAAGTGGTCTCTCCTCCTTACTTCCTAAATGCCAATCATATTAATGCCTGACTTAGTCCTACTTCTTGGAGTTCAAGCATCCACCAGGCTCAGTCTCCCCAATAACACAGATTACAGCAGTTCATCAAATGAAGGCAAAATGAATCTTAATGCAACGGGCAAGAATAATAACAGTTAACACTCTCTTCACAAGCACTCTGTGAAGACTTTTGAAAACCAAGCTACAAGAAGTGACTTACTGAATTAAGACACAGAGTCAGTTTTCAATGCTACATCTTTGAATAAAAAATTTGGTACTCTATCTATCCTACCAGGCTGTTTCACTATAGGTTAGTTATGTAAAACACATCATGATGTATGCCCCCAAATTCCCAGATAATTCTGAAAGTCTACCTGGAGACAAAGCAATATCCATGCCACCTGACTTTATTTTGATATGGCCTTCAGGAATTCTGCTAAAATTGAGAGAGCAAAGAGAAATTGCTATCTGGACTCTACTTTCCTGGAAGATGGGTTAAATGCTCCGGATCCTTAATGCTGCCATTTTCAGAGGGCTATCTCTCTCTAGCTGTTAACTTCTTTGTGAACCTATCAGTACATTTTTTCTGCTTAAAATGACAGACCTAGCTTGAATCCACTCTTTGAAGAAGCTGTTAAGTTGGTTAACTTTCAAATGAATTGTCCTCAAGGCTTCCTAAGGGGAATTCCTGGAATCAGGCTAATTTCAAGTGCTCATTCCTGGCTAGGGCTTATTATTACTAGAACTCTACGTGCTGACAGGCAGAGACAAAGAGGTCATAGAACAGGGTCATTTGTAAAGCAGAAATTTGATTTATATGCTATAAAGCACTCTATTATTGCGAGACAGGAATGGAAGTTCAGGGAAGGAACAGGGTTCTAAAATGTCTCTGATTTCTGAAAATTCAGGCAGGTCTTCCAGAAAATTTATAGCATGGGATTTCTAATCATAATAGGAACATTTCTATCATATTTTACATACGTTAACTCATTTGATTCTCACAATAATCTTGTGTGGTAGGTGTGAGGTAAGTGTAATTATCACCTCCATTTTTCAGATGAAGAAACGGAGACTAAGTGACTTGCTCAAGGTCACATGGCTGGTTAATAAATGAGACAAAATTTGAAATTCATTTCTTCCTAATTCTAATTCAGGACTCTAATGGCTGGACCAAACTGACTCTTAGGGATGGAGACTATGTGGTAAGGACAAATCAGAGAGGACCAAAAGCAAAGACTATTCTCTTAAAAAAGAAGTGAGGCTGGGATTTAGTCTCTTTTGAAAAGAAAGGGTAGTAGAAGGTAGAAAGATGGACTTTTTTTGAAGTTGAAGTGTATTTACCTATATACATACATAATTATGCAAATGCACACACATATACTTACCTAAATACATATAGGTATGCATGCTTCAAGATAGGTATAATTCTCTATATATATGTATGCATATAAAATGCATGTATGCATGAATATACACTCATATAGATATATATCAATGTATACACATATACTCTGAAATGTATTTGTATTTATAAAGCAAACAGAGGTTAAGGCAATTGTGTAGGGTCACACTGCTAGAGTGAATATCTGAGACTGTATCTGAACTCATGTCTTCCTGACAGAAAGCCCCAGTGCTCTAACCACTGAACCATCTAGTGCCTCAGACAGCTAGAAGAATATAAGGGGGAGAAGGGGTATATGTCTACCCCAAACAAGGAGAGGCTTCCCTTGACAGAATGGACAGATGATTTTTTTTTCCGATGACCAAAAAAGACATCTGAACCAGGTGATTTAGAGACCTCAGAACACGGTCAGACAGCAAAGAAGCCAAGGTCATCTACTCACTGCATTCCAGTCTTACCAGTAGACTCTGATGATTCTGGAAGAGAGAGTGAGGCTGACAACTTTGTACGCTGCTCTCTCAACTAAATCCGATTCATACGGCAGTCAAGGCATGACCCTGTGATGTCACTGGTCCTCTTAGAAAACAAAGGACAACAACAATGACATATTTACAGTTTTATATTAATATATGTATAGTTATATATATATATACACACATACTTGTGTAGTTATATATAACAGATATATAGTGTATCTACAGCATATACAGATATAGAATGGATAATCTATAGGTGTATATACTATATAAATATATATAACTATATGTTTATATATACTATGCTTATATATTATATATATATTATATTATATATGCTATATAAATATATATACTATATATATGACTATAAATGTTATACACCTATATAATATATTTCTCTATGTACATAATAACAATACCATCCCATCCCATCCCATGCCTTTCCGTACCGTACTGTACCATCACATCACACAACACAACACAACACAACACAATGATATGTTGTGGTACGATCCATTATAATGCATTACATTATATGATATGACACAACAGGACACAACACAACACAGCACAACATAACATAACACAACACAACATAATATAGTAATATAACATAATATAACAACATAACAACAATATAATATAGTAACATAGTTATATATTATAGGTATATGCATAGACATGCATCTGTGTATATTTCAGTAGGTGCCTAGAATTTCAGAAGAGGAGGCAATTGTAGAAAACTTCAAATTCTTTCTTATCTTTTTACAAATGAGGAAAAATGAGATATGGAGAATTTGTGGTCATATCACACCTGTCATTATTGAATGCAAGCCCTTAAAGAACAGGGATGGTTTTATTTTTCTCTTTGTATTCCTAAGTCTTTACACACTGTCTTTCACATAGTAGGAAGTTAATAACTTTATTAAATCAAACTGAGCTGAATGGAGTGATTTTCATCTCATCTTGCAAGCATAAGCATGGACTGCACCTATGTACACACCAGCTTCCATGGTATTTTACAGGATCGACTGGTGACCAGCTGATTCTTCCCAAAGGTCAGGCCTACAATTTACGTAGACCCACTTGGCCTGTTGATGGTCATGGTGTTTTATGCTTATTCCTTTTTTTTTCCTGAGAGAGAGAGAGAGGGAGATGGAGAGGGAGAGAGAGAGAGAGAGAGAGAAAGAGAGAGAGAGAGAGAGAGAAGAATCATTTGTTATTCTTAAGGTCAAATGTTAGAAAATTATAAACTCTCAAAGATGAAAGTCAGTTTTGTTTTAATGACACAAAATTATTTTTTTAAAATTAAGTGTGCAATAAATTAGAGTGATAACCCAAGCCACAAACCCTAGCTGCTGTCCTTGAGACTGGAGTGAAATTCATATGACTGGGAGAGGCAAGCAAGTTTCCTTCCCTGGAGCAAAAGCCCAAGTTCTTCTTCAGCTTATCCATCTGCAATGAGTTGACTATGTTTCACATTGGTGATGAATTATCCTCCGTTTCCTCAGTCTAATCCTTTTCATTTATTTATATTTTATGGAGGAAACATAAAAGACTTCTTAGAAAAATCCAACTGCTTTTGATAAACCTTGTCATGTGCAAATAATGGAGCCTTGTCAAGGCTGAGCTTTTCTGGAAATTTATACCTTCTAATAATAATTAAAAGGGGGAAAAAAGAAAATCAGAAACAAATAAGGAGTATATTGAATTGGATTCAAAGCATGTTTGTGGCTTTGAATCAGTGGCAATAAAGCATTTTTTTATCAAAAAAATCTTTAAATGTAGCAGTGTAACTAAAATAGTTTTTAGACTTGAATTTGGGATATTTCAAGTAGTAAAACCATGGTTTCTATTGCTAAGAACTGGGGGAGTCTGGGAGGGGGGAAGGAGGAAGAAACCATTTAGCTCTCAGTGAAGCATTATATTAATTTTGGATCAGACACAATGAGAAAGATCTGGACAAGGAGATGAACCATTGTTCAATAAAGGACCTTTATACAAGCTAGTAAATATTTCTTTAAAATAAATTTTAAATTAATAATCAAGTAGCAGTTAACATTGGTTTATTAAAGAAGAAATAAAAGCTAGGTAAAAGAGAGCACAACATATATACTCATCTAGATATTTCCTAGAAATCAAACTTCTATGTTTCGAACAGATTTGTTTTTAGTTACTGAATATATCATTTTAAAAAATCAGGAAAACTCAATGTCTAGATGAAGATAATATTGTGAGATAAGACTTTGAACAATTTTTAATATGGCTATCTTTCATCTGCTATGTACGTATTTTGTATGTGCTGGTGTGTGGGGTGTGTGGGGGGGTGGGTGTGGGTGTGTGTGGGTGGGTGTAGGTGTGGGTGTGATCTTACTCCTTAGAATGTAAGCTCTCTGAGGGCAAGGATGGCTATTTCTTTTTCTTTGTCTCTAATAATTAATTGCTTGTTGATCCACTGCTTATTTTAAGAATATTTTAACTTTTTATTTGATGTTTTTGAGTCAATTAAAGATAAGATCATCATCAATTTATAGCTCATGACAACTTTTGTGGCCATTTAGTCCAGCCACTTAAGTTTATATAGGAGAAACTGAGTCTCAAAAAGGGGAAGTGGTGACTTCTTGAATGTCCTACAGGTATTTCAGCAGAAGTGGAAGAATTCTGGCTGTCATTAGAGGAAAGGAAGAGAAAGAAAGAAAGAAAGAAAGAAAGAAAGAAAGAAAGAAAGAAAGAAAGAAAGAAAGAAAGAAAGAAAGAAAGAAAGAAAGAAAGAAAGAAAGAAAGAAA
>CM053600.1:158180470-158207961 GCA_028646575.1 Pseudocheirus occidentalis | reverse complement strand
AGGAAGGAAGGAAGGAAGGAAGGAAGGAAGGAAGGAAGGAAGGAAGGAAGGAAGGAAGGAAGGAAGGATGGAAGGAAGGAGAGAAGAGGTACTATTTGAGCTTTTTTCTCAAAGAGAAACCTATCACAAACTTGCGAGATTATATGAATTGGTTGGGTTATAGTGATAGAAATCAAGTGTGTTTGGGGGTTAGGTGGCCCATTGGATAGAATACCAGGCCTGGTGTCAGAAAGATTCATCTTCCAGAGTTCACGTCTGTCCTCAAACACTAGCTGTATGATCCCGGGTAAGTCACTTAACTGCGTTTCGCTTAGTTTCCTCATCTGTCAAATGAGTTGGAGAAGGAAACGGCAAATCACTCTAATATCTTTGTCAAGAAAACCCCAAATGAGGTCACAGAGAGCCAAAAACAACTGAAAAAAACTTAACAACAGTAAGCATACTTAAACATTTTATAATTCATTCCTTTAGTAAGCCTTTTGATTGACTTGGCCATTTAAAGTCAATAGTCCTATGGCACCATAAATACAAAAGGACAAATAATGTGTTGAGATTTCAGAGGAGGGAACAATATTTTCTGGGAGAAATTAGCATTCTTCCCCAAGATCCTTGAATTGAAGAGAAACTTAATATTAATTCAGCTGTTGTTAGAACTTTAAAGCTTCCACAACACCTCCCTCATCCCAATCCTATGAGGTAGCTAGTATAAGTACGATTTTCAAAACAAACAAACAAACAAAAAACGAAAACAAAAAACTAAACAAAACTATTTTGCTAGTATAAGATGGGAATGGTATAGCTGGATAGTAATTTGTTGGAGTGGGAAATGAAGAAACAACATCTTGGGGTTTTAGTGACATGTAAGCCCAATATAAATTGATGGTGTGATGTGGATGTCAAAAGAACTAATTTGATCTTTTTTTATGACATGCATAGTTTCCAGATGGAAATGTGATAGCACTGCTATATTTAGAGTCTGAGCTCCTTGAGAGTAGGGATTGTTTTTGCCTTCCTTTGTATCCCTAGCACTTAGTGTAGCACCTGACACACAAAAGGCTCTTGATTAAAAAAAAAATTAGTTGGGTACATATGGGCTCTTGTGCTCAGTCACAGGGGCTACATTTTTAGAGACATTAAAAACCTGTAGAGTATCTAGAGAACAAACGAGATGATGAGAGTCTCTGAAAATGAGATATTGCTGAAGGAACTGGGCAAGTTGAGGTATAGAATAGATGACTTATTGAAATATGGTGGCTATTTTAAAAAATTTTAATATTTTAATTTAATTTAATAATTTAATATTTAAATAAAAAATATTTAAAATACTAGAGAGATTAGATTTTCTTTGCTTGGTCCCACTCAGAGGGAAGAACTACTACTGATGGACACAAACCACCAGGGAATATATTTAGACTTGACATATATATATATATAAACAATTTCCTAAAGATCAGAACTTTCTGAAGTCGAGTAAGCTGCCTCAGGAGGACATGGAGGTGGCAATCGCCAGAGCTCTTCAGACCAAGGATAGACAATCCCTTGCAAGGAATGTTGCAAAATATTCTTATACAGGTATAGGCAGGGATATGTGGTCCCTGAGTTTCCCTTTAGTTTTCTATAACTCTGCCAAAACAGGCCCCTAAAAGGTCTCTTGGCTCAGACCATAAGATTGAAGTGGAAGAAAAAGAACTTATTTTTGTTTTGTTTTGTTTTCCTTGCCCAATCATGACTTGAATTTGCCAAAGGATATTATCTATTGACTTTTCTTTGGAGAAGGAAGATCTGGGTTTACATCCCACCTTAAACATTTACTAACCGTGTGGCCTTGAACAAATAACTTTGCCTGTTTCCTCCTCTGCAAGATAAGGAACTAGAATCACAGATTTTTTAGTTCCCTTCTAACTCAAAGATAAATCAGAAGCAAAACTGAGCAATAGAGCAAATGATGGAACTGGAATACAGAGACAATTCTAAATTTTAAAAAATGGGATACTTTAAGGGAAAGTCTGGGTATACACATGCACAAACAAGTGTGTATGTGTATGCATGCATGTATATGTATATAGATACAATATGTGTATATGCATGACATATATGTATATGTGTGTATGTGTGTCTCTCTGTGTGTAAAAAACATTTTTAACCAGGATGATGAGGGAGTTGGATAGGTTTTATTGGACCATCACCAGTGGGTTAAGATAGATCATGAGATGACTAAGCGCGTGTGTGTGTGTGTGTGTGTGTGTGTTTTGGGGGAGGGGACATGAGTTCAAGTTCTAAGAGCAGGAAAGTCCCTCCATAGGCAAGAATCCCATATGCTATATTTTTTGCATTGAAGGTTGTTCAGCAAATTTAACGTAGAAATGTATGGCCATGAACTAGAGATGAATTAATATTATTGAGGCCAGGTCCAGAGAATGAATTTTAATGAGAAAAAGGAAAAGGGAGAATTGCCAAATATCCTATTGCTTTTGGATATCTAGGCTTATGCTATAACAACCAATGAAAGGTGAGAACTCTACTCCTTTTATCTATTATCATATTCTCTTCTTCCTCCATTGGATGCTACCTGATGGTACTTTTAAAGATAAAATTACTTAAAATATGCTGCTATTGGATAGTTAATGATGGAGTGATGGCCAAGGAAAGCCCGTGACCTTTGCCTCGTGGATAATACAGTATGCAAAGAACTCCCTGACCTAGAAGTGAGGACAGTTTGGAATAATGAAGGGGTAGCACCAGTGCTCTAAGACCTGGGCTTCCTTGTCAGGATAAAGGCGGAAGGGAGACTGGATGCCATTGTGGCACTACTCTCTAGTGTATGCCAATTATTCTGTAAATAAACACTCATTAATTACAGTATTGCCCTGTAAACATGTATTATTTTATACACACTAGGGAGCATTAGGCAGAATTTTTCTCAATCTATCTGATGTCTTATCAACTTTTCATCTTGTTTCAAGTCTGAGTTGAAAACATATTGCTTGTTTTCATTTTCTCTCCATAATTGTTATTGGACTGTGAAGTTTGTAGGCATGTAATGTAAAAATTATTCATCCTGGAATTTTTAGAGTAAAAGCTGATATTGTACTCCCAATACTATGCCTCATTGAGGGAACTCAAAGAGGACACTTTAGTTGGAAACACAATTAACCTGATAATTTGTGCCAATATTATTTTATGAAAACAAACAAAAATAATGATTTTAGAGACACGTGCAGATCTAGACAGGAATGAGAAACATTTACTACATGGCAATGTGTTGTTGAGTCATTTTGAGTCAAGCCCAATTCTTTGTGACTCCATTTGGGGTTTTCTTGGCAGAGATACTGGAGTGGTTTCCCATTTCCTATTCCAGCACATTTTATAGATGAGGAAACTGAGAAAAAAGGGTCAAGTGAGTTACCCAGGATTACACAGCTAGTAAGTGTCCGAGGCCAGATTTGAATTTAGAAAGATGAATCCTCCTGATTCCAGGCTTGGCTCTCTATCCACTGGGTCACCTAGTTGTCCCTATGGCACTGTAGTATAGTGAGAAGATCCCTGGAGTTTAAATATTATTTCTGGTACTGTTTAGCTGTGACCATGGCTGATTAGTTTTACTTCCCTGGACTTCAACTTCCTATCTTAAACCCTCCCTCCTACCCCTGTAAACAAAAGAAAAAGAAAAAGAAAAAAAGTGAAAATAGATGATTTCCAGGTTTTGTGTCTGTATACTTTTTGTTTTAGTCAATTCACCCTTCTGGGCCTAAGGTGACTCACCTGTAAAATGAAGTGATTTAATTCAACTTTAGAGCAAGGATCTTTCTCCCTTCTTAGTTTCTTTCTAGCTATAACATTTGAGGACCAGTGATAATATTTTATCTGTAATACTCCAAAATTTTTAAGTTCACATTAATTCTAAAAATGTTTTTTTTCTAAACTTCAAATCTTACAATTTCATACAAATGATCATAAATATTGGAGTTCTTCCTTTCACTTCCTGCTTTGGAACTCTACCTCAATGGAACTCCCTTGTCTTTTGCATAGTTGAGTTCACAGTGTACCCTATTCCTCACTTCCCCATAAATATATAACCCCACTAACACTACATACATGTTATTTATTATACCCAGTTGCTCTGAATTATTTCAAAGGCAGAACATCCCCACATTCCTTTGACCTACCAAATCTTCAAAGCATATCAAAATTCATTGGAAAACATATCCCATCAATTTCCCTATGAACAAAAGCAATTCTGGGTCCCTTTTTTATCATTATTCTGATGCCTCAAAGAAACAACAGCAAAACATAAGGATGACAATTCCTATTTCAGTTGTGTTTTGGGGTTGTCTTTCAAGAGGTATTATGTGACAAGAGTTCAAGAGTCTTTTTTCATGACTTTTTTTCTTTTTAAAATCTGTACCTAATAGACTGTTGATGCTAAATACTCCCAGTGTGGATATTCTTTATTTCATCCACACATCGAGAACTTAACAAATTAATTGGGAGGTAGGGACTTGTCTACATCTCATATATGAGGTGTTAACTTCAGGTCCCCCCATCACTAAAGTTGGACTGTTCTCCTCCTTGCCTTACTTTCTTTCTCTCTGTTACATAATAACAATGGACATTTATATCACAGTTCGAGGTTTGCAAAGAATTTATATGCATTATCTTATTTGAGCTCCACAATAACCCCTTAAGGTAGGTACAATTATTCCCATTTAACAGATGAGGAAATTAATGTTCTGAGAAGCAGATGATATGTCCATGGTCACACAGCAAGGAGTGTGAGAGATAAGATTTTATTGTAGGTTTTATATCCAGCAATTTATCCAGTATGATATATTGCCTCTCAGTAAACCCTTGGATGCTTGCACTTAAATTAGGCTTTAAACCTTGATATTAGCATTAAGCCAATGCCCTTTCAGGGTGAAAAGAACCCCACCCTAGACAAAATTCTTTTTTTTTAATTCAATCTAGATTGTTAGTATTTTTCTCCTTCATTTTATTTTTCTTTTTTTTAAATTTGGTGTTTTGTTTTTCCCAATTACATGTAAAAACAATTTTTAACATTCTTTATTTTTACTTTAAGTTTTAAATTCTCTCCCTCCTTCCTCACTCCCTTCATTGAGAAGTCAAGGAATTTGGTATACTATATATGTGTAATCATGCAAAGCCTATTTCCATATTAGTCGTATTGTTAAAGAGAATATAGACACCCCCCCTCAAAAAATAAAGAAGGCAAAAAAGTTTACTTTAATCAATATTCTGTCACTATCAGTACTTTCTCTGGGAATGGATAGTGTTTTTCATCATAAGTCCTTTAGGGTTGTCTCAGGTCATTGCATTACTGAGAATGGCTAAGTCATTCACAGCTGATCATCTCACAATATTGCTATTACTTTGTATATGGTACATTCTACTTTGCATCAGCTCATGCAAGTCTTTCAAGGTTTTTCTGAGAGCATCCTGCTCACTATTTCTTATACCACAACAGTATTCCATTACAATCACCTCCTACAATTCATTCAGCCATTCCCCAAATGATTGGCATCCCCTTGTTTTCTGAATTTTTGCCCCCAGAAAAGAACTACTATAAATATTTATGTACATATAGATCCTTTTCCTTTTTGAAATCTCTTTTTGGTTACAGATGTAGGCTAAGTTCTTGCCTGAACCTGGAAATAGGGACTCTGAATAGATAAGCATTCACCAAAATTTGCAAACCTCTCAGTGAACCCAAGCCAACTGTTGTCTGAATTTTCAGCAAACCTGGGCTGAGTTTTGAGGAATCCAAAGCAATTTTATGGTTGCAGATGGAAACCAGGCCCAACTCAGCAGTTCAAATGAACCAGAAATTTAAAGGAACTCTCTGGGGGTATGAAGCCAAGCAAACCAAAACAAAGTAATGATTCCCAGGGAACTCTGGAGAGCCCATGTGCACAGTTTGGCAGGGACCTGGCATGGATCTGTGTCCTTTTGTTTCATTTTGATCAGGAGAAAACTAAGAGAGGTCTTCCTAGTAGGGTTTCTATATAGTTGTAGAGGTTTTTTTTCCTATCCAAGTAAATTATTAAAACACATGCATATCTACATATATGACACATATAAAGCCATATCCATATGCATGCATGTATAAAACACATACATATATATGTTTACAGTATGCTTATAGTACATTATTAGAGATGGTGTATGTATGCATACAGATATGTGCGTGTGTACATATATGTGTGTGCATGTATGTGTATGATATACATGGAATACACATGCACAGTTACATATTCACACACATAAACACAGTTGTTGGACAGCAAGTAGCTATCAGTCATGCCTGAATAAATTTGGATACAGCTCTTAAGGTCTGGCTTCACTTGGACAGTTCTGGTTGACCACCAACCTCCACATGACCTTGGTCTAATTCTTTGCATGCCTAGTATAGCTGAACACATAGCCTTCCTGTCTAGGGAACACTTGGTTTCCAGGCTACCATAGAGTAAACACTTTTACTTTTGACTTTTGAAGTTCACTACGGTGAGGAAGGTGGGAGTGAGGAGGTTTAAAAGGGTCTCTAATTTGCTTTTTTTTTTATAGATTTCAGGAAATCTGTAAATATGGATTGGAAAAAAAATACCGCAATTGTTATTTTCACTAACCTTTGTTTTCCTTTGTAAGCATATATATGTATGTATGTATGTATGCATGCATGTATGTATCTATACATACATACATATATAGAGAGACAGAGACAGAGAGAGACAGAAAGAAACAGAGAGAGGCAGAGAGAGGAGAGAGACAGACAGACAGACAGAGACAGAGAGGAGAGAGACAGAGACAGAGAGGAGAAAGAGAGAGAGAGAGAGAGACAGAGAGAGAGAGAGAGAGAGAGAGAGAGAGAGAGAGAGAGAAAGAAAGAAAGAAAGAAAGAAAGAAAGGAAGGAAGGAAGGAAGGAAGGAAGGAAGAAAGAAAGAAAGAAAGAGCAGAGACAGAGAGAGAGAGAGAGAGAGAGAGAGAGAGAGAGAGAGAGAGAGAGAGACTGCCACGTTACTGCATGATACAAAAAAAAAAGGTTGAGAATCCCTGTCTTAAACAGTGGGTTGGTTCACTGAGTGCTTCCTTTCTCGCTCCTCCACACCCCACTCCCCCCACATACTACCAAAGCCCTGAATGGCATTGATCATTTTAGCTTTATTGATTTAGGCTAATAGTTTCAAACCTACAGAAAAAAGCAGACAACTAGGACTGATTACAAAACCTTAATGAACCACATGGTATAGTAAAAAGAAGGCCAGATTTGAAGTCAAAAGAGGCCGGGGTTTGCATCCGTCCTCATGTGCTCATGGATTGGATAAACATAGGGAACTTAACCTTTCACAGCCTCATTTTCTTCACCTGCAAAGTGATGGGGAAAATGCTCACTTCTCAGGGTTACTGTAAGATTCATAGAAAAGGCTATCTATAAAGTGCTTTGCAAACCACCACTCTATAAATGCTGGCTGTTGGCATCAATCAAATAAGGACAAGGGAAATTCCATTTCAGAAGTACCTTTAAGTCGATGGCACAAACACACAGATTTTTTTAAAATGCTGCTTTTGAAAACTGAATCCCTCAGCATGTGAAAGGGCTGCAGAAATAGGGAATTCAAGGTTGTGCACAGTGGAAAATCTACTGGAGAAATGATTGTTACAAGGCATATTCTACCCCTTACTAGCCCTAGTCCTGTGAGCCAATTATCAGCCCTGTGAATATGGGTAAGTCACACGGATTCTCCAATATGCTAATAGCTCACCTGTATGTATCCATGCATGTACATATCATGCACATGTGTAAACACATGTGCTTTTACACACATTTTATATGATACATGTCAGGGATGTGCCTGTATGCATTTACATGCATGCACATAAAGATGCACTCACATTCACATGCACATAAATAAACATATGGTATCAAATATACCACACATACAAACACATGAATTTGCATAATATGCATATATGTGTGTGCATTGACACAGGTATAGATTAGATATAGATGTAATTATATGCAAAAGTTGTTTCTTTTTTTTTTACCCCCAATAGAATGTAATCTCATGAAAATCCAGGCTATGTCATATTTTTCTTTGCATCTAGAGTCTTTCAAATGTGTTGGATTTTTTTTTTTGCTTTTTGGAGGACAGTTTGTGTTAAGTGACTTGCCCAAGGTCACACAGCTATTTTTTTGGTGTGTGTGTTAAGTGTCTGAGGCTGGATTTGAACTCAAGTACACCTGACTCCAGGGCCAGTGCTCTATTCACTGCACCACCTAGCTGCCCCAATGTGCTGGATTTTTAATTTTTTTTAAAGGTTTTTGGTTGGAAAGGGGAGGGGGTGAGACTAGACCTGCAATTTCATAGATATGGGGAATTAGCATGCAAAAATCTCTATAACACTGCCAATTGATACCTCCTTTGCCACTGGGGCACTGAGAGTTCAGATGGATTTGTCCTGGATCATACACCTAGTGTGTGTCAGAGGAAGGATTCAAACCTAGTAGTCATAACTTAGAGCCTAGTTCCTATCCACCGAGACACACTATTTATTAAAAGGGAAATGATTGCATGTTATGAGTTCAAGCACATCAGGAAGAATCCCTTGCCTGGCCTCCTATCACAAAACCCCACTACTGCATGCATTTAGTGATGCCTGTAATTCTAACATTCAAGTTTCAGGACTTTGTCTTATAGCCTTGTCCCTTGACAAAATGAAAATAACTCTTAAAGGAGCAATTCATTAGGCCTTATCAGTCAGTCATTTATTACTTATTATGAATGAATTTATTAGCTTTTTTCTTTAGCTTTCAATGGGATAGGAGGGGTAATGATGCTGTGAGATGGCTGGAGGCTTAAAAAGGGGAGCAGAGGAGCAATAGAACAAGAAAATGACCTAGAAATGGTAAGCTGGTAGCATTCAACCAAAGATCTTACTTGAATGACTGTGCTATTTTTTCTTCTTCCAGAGAGGGCCTTGTTTGTTACTTTTAGGTCTTATGAAGACTCTTTGATAAGTTAACCTTTACAAGGACAGTAGAAATAGAGCTTTAGCCTGAGGGCTGAACTGAGAGAAGGAAAGTTGACTTTAGAATTTAGGGCATGTAGATTCCAGTACAGTAGAGCAGAGCTTTATTCATGATCTCCTTTTACAGAACAGTAGCTTTGGGGTATTTCTGATATCTTTAAAAACTGTTGGTGTTGCTCAAAGACTAGACAGTGAGATGTTGCTTTGTTTATGTGTACCCCAATTCTGCATTTTATCCAATGGCCTTTGGCAAACTTTCTTTGATTTTCAGAAGGATGACAGAAGTTTAAATAAATATAGTCAGATCCCAGCCAATTTGCAATTTAGTAAATCTAAGTGGATGAATTTTTTAAAAATCCTAGAAATTCTTTTTTTCCCCTCACTGGCACAAAGCAACCATTGATTTTTTCCCCTCCTTCTCATGGCAATAGTTGTACAAAAAACCGCTTAGTAAGCATAGGCTTGATTTTGTTTCTATATTATCTGGTCTGTTCCTATTTGTCCTTGTGAGCTGAAGGAGATGGGTTAAGGATGATAGAGGAAAACAGTCCCTTTTCTTATGAGATAGCTCTTGGATCAATGGGTAGAGTGATGAACCTGGAGTCAGGAAGATCTGAGTTCAAGTCCACCTCAAAGCTGTGTGATCCTGGGCAAATCACTTACCTCTGTTTGCCTTGGTTTCCTTCACTGTAAAATGGGTTGCTGTGATGATAGATGATATAATAATTATAAAGTGCTTGGAACAGTGCCTAGCACATAGTGATATTTGTTATTATTATTTCTTTTTAAAATTGTTTTATTGATTTTTGATTGATTTTATTTTTTACATTATGGTTACACCCCATTATCCCCTACCCTATAACATCATGTGGTTATTTAGTTGTGCCTGATTCAAGACCACATTTGGGTATTGGCAGTGATATTAGAGTGGTTTGCATTTCCTTCTCCAGCTCATTTTACAGATGAAGATATTGAGGCAAAGAGTGTTAAATGACTTGCCCAGGGTCATAGAGCTAGTAAGTAACTGAGAACGGACTTGAACTATAAGTCTTTCTGCTTCCAAACCCAGTGCTCTATCCACTGTGCCACCCAGCTGGCCTTACCACATTATGAAACCCTCCTTAATTTTGAGTAGAAATAGTCAAACAGGGGAAGCCAAGTGGCACAGTGAATAGAGCACTGGCTCTGGAGTCAGGACGACCTGAGTTCAAATCTGGATTCAGACACTTAACACACAAACAATAAAACTAGCCATGTGACCTTGGGCAAGTCATTTAACCCCAATTGCCCTGTGTTCCCCAGTCCAAACAAAAAAAAGAGGAAAAAAACGCAAAAGAATAGCAATAACCAAACAAGACAAAATGGCACACAAATGTCTGCCTGTGTATTTGGCACTCCATATGCATATGAAATCCAGATCTCTATCAGAAAGATGCAGATCATCATTTATCTGGATATTACATTAACCTGAATTCTGATGACTTTTAGTGCTGGGTTGTTTTGTGTATAGGGGTCATTGTATTTGTTGTTTTCTCGTTTCTTTAATGACTTCCTAAAAGTTTTCCCGAGCTTCTCTGATTCATCATGCCTTTGCTTATGGTACAATAATATTCCATCATATTTGTATTTTCCAATTTACTCAGCAATTCCTGAAATACCAGATGCCTTCTTTCTTCTGACCTTTTTCTATTTTAAAAATTGTCTCTATGAATACTCCTTTGTGACTTAATTTTATTTACTGTAAAATGGGCATAATGATACTTGTGCTACCTACCTGTGCTAGTGATGTGAACAAGTTTACTAAATGTTGAAACCATATTTAAATGTGAATTATTGCCATCGCTGTCATAACTTCACAAAGAAAAGAAGCAGAGCATATTTTTAGGGATTTTATACCTGGAGTTAGAAGGGACCCCAGAGTCTATTACTTCCCATCCCCTCATTTTATGACTAAAGATACTAAGTCATTTGTCCACAGGACACACAGATAGTAAGGCCACAGGTAGGGCATAGTATCATCTCATTCCAAAGCCAGAGTTCTTTCCCCTGTACACTGCTTTCTATTTCTTCTTTTTTTTCTAGACCAAATTAGGATTTTGTGAGGATCTGGAGAAGACAGTAGTTTCTATAGCAGATATTTTTGCAAGTTTGCCTGCTTCTATGTAAGTTAAAAATGTACCCTTGTTGTAGCTAATTTGCCTCTGTACCCATACCTGCTGTGGTATGTTGTCTCCCATATAGTGCACTTCTGCACATGGAGTTCAAGGAGAAGTCCTTGCATGTTTTATTTCTACTGGGTTCATTTAGCTTTTTCTGGCACGTGGCCACTGACAACCCAACACTCACCAGTGATCTTGTTAGTGCATCCAATTTTCCCCAAAAGAGAATGGGCAGAGATCTGGATGGATGAGGAAAAACCATAATAGTTACTGGAATTAACAATTTTAAAATTAAATTTTATTCTTTTTAATCAATAACAATATACTTTATCCCTCTTTTGCTTCCCCTCCAATAGTGGAGGGGAAAAAGGGAAAAAAAAGAAAAACAATATCCTTACTACAAACTCTTATAATCAAGCAAGTCAAATTTCTGCATTGATCACCCCCCCACACACACACCTGTCTCCTCCCTTCTTACCAACTCAAAAGTCTCAGTCTGCACTCTGAGTCCATTGTCTCTCTATAAAGGGATGAGGAGTAAGTTGATGATGCTTTCTTGATGTATTGAATGGTATGATCTTCCAATACCTCATGTGTAACCAAGGCTAGAAATCTATAGGCTTTTGGTGCACTCAAAGCAGTCTAATTAGGTAAAAGTCTAGAAGTTTCTGACTTGAATTTGGGTCTTAGCAACAACCCTGTGGGCCTGGACACGATGGAATTTAAATCTATTTCCCTTGGACTTAAAAATTATAAAATTCATATATTTATAACTCTAATAATCATAATTATTATAAAATACGAAGCAATGAGAGTGACCTGCACAGAAGCAGATTTATGCACTATGAAAGGAAATTCTTGGTTATAACTAGAGTTGTCCCAAATTATAAGACTGTAGATGGCCTCTGAGGTCCTTTTGCATTTCTATTATCTATTAACCTATTACTGTATGAAGTGGTCATCCAGGCTACCTGTGTAGATCTCCAATTGGAGGGAACACAAAGCAACCCATCCCACTTTGGTACAGCTGTAATTATAAGCAAGAATTTCCTTCCTTAAAGTTGAAATCAACCTCTGTTCAGGTCACTCCCCTTACTCATAGTTTCTCTAGAAGTTCCTATCTCTGCTTCCCACATCATCACTATCATGATCATCATCATCATCATCATCATCACCATCATCATCATCATCACCATCATCACCAGTATCTTACCATCAGTCAGCTAGAAAGTTCTACAGGCTGAGAGTTCATAATTGTAGGTTCTTCTTTCATCTGGGATTCCTGTTCTGGGTATTCCATCATAGAATTTAGAAAGAACTGAAAGCCAGGAATGAAATGTTGTCTGTTCTCCTTTGCTCCCAGTGTTAGAGACACACAGGACCAGCTTATTTTTTAATTTATTCCTGGTTCAGTACTAAATCTAAGTCCTGTATCTTCTCCTTAGTCCAGTCAGGATCTGTGATGCTGAAATGAGCAGTGAATAACCAAGCTACCAGTTGCCAATTATTCCCTGCCCTACACAACTTTAGATCTCTCTGTCCCTAGTTTGGGAGCCCTTCTTTCCCTGGTGCACAGTATCCTATGTTCTGCCATGCTTCCTATAGCCATTTCTAGCTAGATTTAGTCCCCCATCTCCACTGACCTCTCCATCTACCCATGTTGACCTTGCCTGGAAAAATTAGTCACTGCAATTTTTTTTCTTGAACTTATACATCAATACAGATTCTAGTGCATTTTCTAGATCTTTGTAGGGACGTTGTGGTGGGGAACTCTGCCATATTTTGCCCGCTACTCCATCATCTTGATTCCTGAAATGAATCATTAACAAGGCCTCATTGGAATAATGCCTACCTGTTTCTGGTCATCCTGCTCTTCGTTCTAATTCCATTTCTGGAGCCAATTCTATAATAGTTAATGATAGCTAGCACTTAAATCACATTTTGAAGTTTGTAAAAGTATTTACATATATTATCTCACTTAATTATTATAACAACTCTTAAAAGTATTATTGTCATTCCCATTTTATAGATGAAGAAATTGAGGTCTAAAGAGGTTGTGCCTTACTTATGTAAATAAATGTCTGAAGTTGGATTGAACTCAGGTCAATTCAGGAGTAATTTTAACCCTAAGTCCAACAATCTATCCAGTATATACCACTCTAGTTGTAGTATCCAGGAGTGGGTGCCAGACTCTGGACTGCTTCCTCCTGGAAAGAATCATATCTAACAAGAAGACAAAGCCTTACCATCATCATCACCATAATCATCACCATCATCATCAACATCACCAATATCATCACCATCATCATCACCATCATCATCAACATCATCAATATCATCACCATCATCATCACCATAATCATCACCATAATCATCACCATAATTATCACCATCATCACCACCACTACCATAATCAACATCATCACCATCATCATCACTTCATTGCATGACATTATGCTTTATCATGTCACCACATCACATCAATTACACAAATTATGTGTTATAACGGATCATGTATAAGATCATGCTCTTATGCATTCATACCATGTGATTTTATATAGCACCATATTGTTTTGTGTTGTATCATGTCATGTCATGTTACTCCATAACATGCATCATAATATAACATAATAGTATAATATATTCATAATTATATTAATCATTAAATAAATATTGATGCTGGTGATAATCATAATTCTAATTATCATGTAGATCACAGAATTAGAGCCTCCAAAGGAACCAAGAGCAATGGGAGTGATCTATGCAGAAACAGATTTCAGCTCTATGGAAGAATATTCTTCATTGTAATGAAAACTGTCCTAAAGTGAAATAAGCTGCTTTGATAAGTAGTTCTTCCTTCCCTTCAGAGGTCTTGAATGTATAACCACTTCATACCATAGTAATAGATTCATATGTGTGAAGCCATACAAGAACCTCAGAGGCCATCTAGTCAATTCTGGTTTTAAAGATAAGGAAATAGAATCCCAGAAAGGTTGGTCATCTGCCCAAGGTTCCACAATGACTATGTGTCTGTGGAAGAATTTGAACTCAGGTTTTTTAACTCCAGTGTTCCATGCTGCCACTTGATGTCAGAATTCTCCAAAAGATCTTTGTTGTGGTGACATTGAACTTAGGCACGATCAGCGTCCCTCTTAACCTAAAATTCTGTGATACTATGAAATCAATAGACTTACTTTCTCTCTGTCCTTTGTTAATACTGTGCTCATCCATTCCCAAGGTAAGCCCATCTCCTCTGTGTTCTGCTTGCCTCAATATGTTAACATTAATGTACTGCTCAGCATTTCTTTCTTGTTGAGAGTGGTATCTTTCCCTAATTTGTTCTGCTCAATTTCCTCCATTGTCTTCAACATTGTTGTCACTGATAGAATATTTGATGAAAAAGTGACAGTTTTTTTAAAATTTAACTTTCAAAACTTATTAGACCTTGGAATTCACTCACTCAAAAATATATCCAAAAAGGATAACATACAAAAAGTAATCATTTACCCTATGCTTTAAGCCCTCCAGTGAAGAAGGATCCACATGCCCATCTCTGTGATAGTCCACTATACATCTTACATTGTTTAAAGAATTTTTGCTTATTTAGAATGCAAAGCTGTTTGTTAGTTTGTTTGTATTGGTGGAACAGAGGGGATTATTAGATTAGCTACTGTTCACAGGGTTTTCAAATCCTTTAACTCCTAAACACTATGAAAGTGGTAGCTTTGTATAAAATTATTAATAAAATTCCTGCCATATGTAGAAAGCTATGCTACATGAAATAAAAGTTTAGGTCAGATCCAAAAACTGAGTCCCTTCTATCCACAATAGTAATCTATGTAATCCAATCTCACCTGCATTTCTTGGGTCCCTTTTCTCTTACAGAAAACCTTTCTTCTTAAATGACTATAGTATCCCACATATTTTTCCCCTTCAACTCCTCCCCCAAATAAATTTCCATATGACAAATAATGTTTTTGGGAGGGAGAAAAAAAGGAATCACAAATGATTGATATTTTTGAAACAGTTAAAAAATGTGCCAGGAAAAACACCCCTTCAACATTGACTGATGCCATTTGTGTTACTTTTCCCACTTATTAGGGTATTAAGTGAAACCTCAGGTTTGTTTTGATTTGTGCTTCTCTTATTATTAGTGGTTTAGAGCACTTTTCTTGCATTGTGAATACTTTGTAATTCTTTAAAGAAATATTTGTTCATAACCATTGGACATTTGTCTGCTGTGGAATGGTTGTCATATACATACGTGTGTTTGTGCGTTTATGTATCTGGGATACTAAACATTTACTCAGAGAAATTGAATAGAAATATTTTGACCCCATTCAACCAATTTCCTTTTTATTCAAGAAGCATTATGTTGTCTGTACAGAAACTTTTCAGTTTCAAGAAAAAAAATTGTTTATCTTTTCTATTTACCTCTATCTCTTGTTTAGCTAAGAATACATGTTACTTACTAGCCACGTGACTTGGTCAAATCACAACCCCAATTGCCCTACTTTCCCCCCTCCAAAAAGAAAAAAAAGCAGACACATGTTACCTATAGAGGTATATAATCTGCTTTTCCTTCTAAATTTTAAAATAAAGTAATCTTTAATATTAAGGTCACATATGAATTTAAAATATATTATGGAATATGATACAAGGTGTTGGTCTAAGCCTAATCTCTGCCAGACTACTTTCTAGTTTTCCCAGAAGTTTTTGTTCTTTCCAAATCAAATATAGAATTCTTTCCTAGGTAACTTATTTTTCTCACTTTATCAACACTAACTTATTGGGTTCTATTGTTTCTGAATCTCTTTTACTAGTTGGTTCCATTGATCTGTCTCTCTATTCTTTAACCAATGCCAGATGATTTTGATGACTGCTACTTTATAATATAGTTTAAGGTCTGGAAATGCTATTGCCTCTTTGTTCTTACTTCTTTTCATCATTTTCCTTGATGCTGTAAACCTTTAACTTTTCCAAATGAATCTTGTTATTATTTTATCAATCTCTATAAAGAATCACATTCATAATTTTACTCATAAATAAATTATAAAAGCATAAATTAGTTAAAAAACATAAATTAAAAGCATAAATTAGTTTTGATAGTAGTATTGTCATTTTTATTACATTAGCAGGGTCTAAACATAAGCCCTCTGAATACTCCTCCAGCTACTTAAGTTGGTTTTTATTTAAGGTTTTTTAAAATTTCCTTAAGAAGTACTTTGTAATTGAATGTATACAAGTCTTTTATGTGCTTGGGGATGTTGATGTCCATATTATACACACATACATACATACATACATACATATATACATACATACACTATTTGAATGGTGTTTCACTTTGTATTATTGCTTCTTGTCTTTTTTATTCCTATCATATAGAAATTCTATTCATTTCTGAGAATTTATTTTACAGCTTGCAACTTTGATGAAGCTATTTATCATCTCAATGAGCATCTTTGCTGATTCACCAGGGTTTTCCAAGTAAACCATCATATCATCCATCAGTAAACAGGGATAGCTTTATTTCCTCTTTGCCTTTCTTTATTCCTTTAATGCCTTTCTCTTGTCTTCCTATTGTTAGCATTTCCAGAACTATTTCAAATAACAGTAGGACAAGTGAGCATACTTGCTTCACTCTTGTATTTATTGTAAAAAAAAGAAAAAGGATATGTCTGCATTGTATATGATTCTTGCTTTTGGCTTTAGATTGATGCTTTTTTATGATATTAAAAAGGTTCATTTACATACAAATTGTAGGGTTTCTGGAATAAAAGAATATTGTACTTTTCCAAAGATTTTTTTCTGTATACATTGAGATGATACTATAGTTTTAGATATTTTAGCTTTTAATATGATTATTTTGATTGCTTTCCTAATGTTGAATGATACTTGAAATACTGATATACATCCCATTTGATCATAATGAATGATTTGTTGATTAAATTACTGCATTCTATTTGATAGAATTTTATTTAATGTTTTGAGTTTATGTCATCTAAGATATTGGCCTACAGTTTTTTGTCCATGTTTTATCTTTACCTTATTAGAATAATAGAACAATATTTGTCTATAACAGGATCTTTGTAGAACTCTTTTTTCTCAGTTTTTGAGAATAATTTGTGAAGACTAGGTATAACAATTCTTTAAAAGAAGTTAAAAAGAATTACCTTGTGAATTCTTTAGGTCCAGGAGATTTGTTTGGTTATAATTTTTTCTTTGAAATTCTTTTATAGTTGAATCTATTTCCCTTTCTAAGATTAAGTTATCTAAGATTTCTGTCTGGCTTTCTAACAGTTTAAATATTTTATATTTTGAAGGTATTCTATTTCTTTTGTATTTACAGTTTTATTATCATTCAACTTATGGATATATTCAGATAATTCTTTTTAATTTTTTCTGTTTTTTTTGCTGTGATTTCACCTTAATCGTTTTCTATTTTGTTGAATTGATTGTCCACTCACTTTCAAAAATCAGATCAACTTAGGGTTTATCAGGTTTGTTAGTAAAAATAAGCTTGTAGTTTTATTTATATTGTCTATAGTTCTGTTTTCAGTTTATGTATTTCTCCTCAAATTTTCAATGTCGCCTGCTTCTTGCTTTAGGTTTGCTCATTTATGTCCTAATTTTTAAAATGTGTTTTCAATTAATTCCCCTTTTATTTTTTATTTTGTTAATGAATGATTGTACGGTTGTGATTTTTCACCTTTGAGGATTGCTTTACCTGCGTTCCAATAATTTTAATATGTTGTTTCACCATTATCATTTTATTTTACATAACTATTAATTGTTATTATGATTTGTTCTTTGGTCCATTCATTATTCAAAATTTCATTGGCAAGTGTCTATTGGGGCATGTATCTTTTGTTTGTGGTCCTTTAACTAATTTCTATTTTTATTCCATTATTGTCTTTAGAGGATGTGTTGACTCTTTCCACATTTTTATATTTGTTTAAAATATCTCTATGCCTTACTGCATAGTCATATTTTTGAACTTTCTACATGATTCTGAGAAATATATAAATTATTTTACTTTCCAATTTAGAACACGTCCTATGACTTTTAAATGTAGTTTCCTCAGCATGTTGTTTATTTACTTACATATTTTCCTTTTTATTTATTTTTCTCTTAGACTTTTCCAAACCTGAAAAAGCAAAACTGAAATTTCCTGTCACTATTATGTTACTGCCTATGCTTCTTCAACTTCAGATACAATTTCCTTATGAATTTGGATGCTAAAATTTTTATAGTTTATATGATTATAGTGGATACTGGTTTCTTGTCTACAGTTCCTTTCAGTATAATGTTTCCTTGTTTATCCCATCTTTTTTTAAAATTCTCACTTTTGCTTTGACAGCAAAAGAACAATTACTGATTTTTTTAAATCACTTGATGCATTGTGAAAAGAAAATTTCTATCCTCCCAGTTTTATGTTGTATATGTTTCTTTGGTTTTTAAAATGTGATTCTTCTAAGCAGCAGGTATAAAATTTCATTTTCTTAATCAATCTTACTCTTTTTCTCGTCATTATATTGGATTGTTTGATCATTCACATTTAAAGCTGTGAGTTAGAGTAATATTTACTGCAACTGACTTTATTTTTTTCAAATTATGGCATTTTTGTTCTCTTTTCTGCTGCAAACAGAATTATGTTCCTTCAAGTACTTTAAGCTTTTTAAAAATTAGCTCTGTTCCCAACAGCTCTCTTCCCCTTAACCTGCTCCCATTTTCTTATCTCTTACTTCTTTCCCTTTAAGATTTTGTTTATGTGTTCCTCTTTATTGTCTTTATCTGGTTGTATATTTACCCCCCTTTTCCCTGTCTCAAATATTTAAGTAGGTACACACTCCTCTTGCCCCCTCCCCTTTACTTTGCAGGGTGTTTCCAGGTTCTGTCAATTTTTTCTATTATTTCATTTTTGTACACCTTTTCAAAAAGGAATTTTCTCACTTTCTTCATCATGAAACTTTTGTTTTGTTTACTCTAGAACCAAATTCACTCATTTGTGACCCCTGTGATCATCTGGCCTCTGTTTTTTCTCTATACACTTTTTTAAAAAATGCATTTATTTATTTTCTTGTTTACATCATTCATTTCCATGAGTTTCTGAGTTACAAATTTTCTCCCCATCTTTCCCCTACCCATCACCCTAAAACAGCCACTGTATAACCCCTCCCCCAATTTGGTCTCTCTGTGTCCACCCCCATCGTCCCTTTGATTTTCCAGTAGGGAAAGATGGATCTCCCTACCCCAGTGCCTGTATATCTTAATTCCCAGTTGCATGTCATTAACAATAATTATATGTATGTATGTATGTATGTGTGTATGTATGTATATATTGAATTGACATCTTTTAATTCTAGATTCTTTCCCTTCCTCCCTCATCCCACAACCCCATTGGAAAGACAAACAATTCAATACAGGCTTTACATGTGTAGTTATGCAGAACATCTCCACAAAGGGCATATTGTGAGGGACTGATTATATGTCCCTCCTTCCTATCCTGTCCCCCCTTGTTCTATTCTCTACCCTGTCCCTGTACCTTTACAGAAGTGTGTGCTTCCAGCAAACCCTCCCCCACCACCCTGCCCTTCACTCCATGTTCCCACCCCTCATCCCTATCCCCCCTACTCTCTTGTGCAGCAAGATACCCAGTTTAGAGTTTATATCATTTCTTCCCTAAGCCAAATTTAATGAGAGTAAGGTTGACCCTTTCCTTTTTCCCTTCCTGTTCTTCCTCTCCATTCTAACAGTTATCCCTTGCCTCTGCTATATGAGATGATTAATCCAATTCTGCCTCCCCATCTCCTCTCATTCCATTCCTCTCCCACCTCAGAATTTCAGCTTTTAAAGTATTGTCCCTTCCTATTCAATTGATCCTGTGCCCTCTAAGTACACATATATACACATACTCAGATATATCTTCATATGCTAGTATATACCCTACCATATAGACATATTTATATGTATATGTTTATATACATTTGTATTCCCTTCATCTATCCTCATACTGAGATAAGTTCCATAAGTTACAGCTATCATTTTTCCATGTTGCACGTAAATAGTTCAACTTTGATAAGTTCCTTACTAATTCTTTCCCATGTTTACCTTCTCATGCTTCTTGTATCTGAGTGTCAAATTTTATTTTCAGTTTGCGTTTTTTCAGCAAGAATGCTTGAAACTCCTCCACCTCATTGAATAAACATATTTTCCCCTGGAACATCATACTCAATTTTGCTGGGTAACTGATTCTTGGTTTTAATTCTAGCTCTGTTGATCTCTGGAATATCATAATCCAGGCCCTTCAATCCCTTTATGTAGAAGCTGCTAGATCCTGGGTTATCCTAATTGTGTTTCCACAGTATTCAAATTGTTTCTTCTTGGCAGCTTATAATATTTTCTCCTGGATCTGGGACCTCCAGAACCTGGCTGTAACATTCCTAGGAGTTTTCTTTTTGGAATCTTTTTCAATAGATGATTGGTGAATTCTTTCCAGTTCTATTTTGCCCTCTGATTCTAGAATATCAGGGCAATTTTCCTTGAGATTTTCTTGAAGGATGCTTTCTAGGTTCTTTTTTTTTGATGATGGCTTTCAGGTAGTTCAATAATTTTTAAATTGTCTCTCTTGGACCAATTTCCAGATCAATGGTTTTTACAAGGAGATAATTCACATTGACTTCTATTTTTTCATTTGCTTGGATCTGTTTAATAGTATCTTGATTTCTCATAAAGTCATTTGCTTCCATTTATTCCACTCTGATTCTGAAGGAATTATTCTCTTCAGAAAGCTTTTGAGATTCTTTTTCTATCTGGAAAATTTGACTTTTTAAGGCATTCTTATCCTCATAGGCTTTTTGGGCCTCTTTTGCCATATGAGTTAATCTGTTTTTTAAAGTGTTATTTTATTGAGTCAGGTTGTTGATTCTCTTTTCATGATTTTCTTCCATCTTTCTCATTTCTCTTCCCAATTTTTCCTCTGCTTCTCTTATTTGGTTTTCAAAATACCTTCTTAAGCTACTCTATGGCTTGTAACCAGTCTACAAATTTCTTGGAAGCTTTTTGTGAGGGAGTTATGACTGTGTTGTCTTCTCATTCCATGCTTTGATTCTTTTTGTCCCCAAAGAATGAATCTAAAGTTTGAATTCTGTTCTTCTTTTGCTTCCTTTGCCTGCTTATGTTGGTAGTCAATTATTTGACTTTTATCTCTATGTAACTCTCCTTCCAGAGGGGAAAGCTCTGTCCCAAATTGCTGGTGTTTTCGCAGCTGCCAGAGCTATTAGAAGGCTGCTGCAGACCCCACCTTCTTTGGCTCACTGAAAACACACCTCAGGACCACCACCCATGTCCTTGATCCTGATCCAGGCAGGTTAAGGCAAGAGCACTTAGCCCCTGAATGATTGCTTGCCCCCCCCCCTGCAATCTGCAGGCAGGGAGCCCTGAAGCAGGCACATGGAGGTGGCTGCACCACTTCTGCTGCTTTCTTGCCCTGGGGGCAGTTTGGCTGGACTCTCTCCCCCAAATTTAGCCAAGTTCCACTTACCTTTCACTTAGTCTTTATTTCTTATGGCTTGATAATTCTGGAAACTGTCACAGGTGCCACTGATCTACTCTCCTGAAGGCTCCAGCTGTGGCTTGTCCTGCCCCCCCCCCACTCCTGGGGCCAAGACTGATTTCAAAAGGGGCTGGTTTTCTGGCTCCCAGCTTCCTGCAATGAGCCCTTTCTGCCTAGCTTCCTTCAGTGGGAGATATATTTTTCTGTACTTTTGTGAGTTCTGGAGCCCTAAAAGTTGTTTAGAGTCACATTTTATGAGTTTTTGAGGTGGCTATGTGGGAGCTGCAGAGTTTTCCTTCTATGCTGTCATCTTGGATCTGCCCCTTCAGGGATCCCTCTTTATTCTTTATACAGTTAAAGTTTCTAAAGTTTCAATTCTAGAGTCTGTTGCCGCAGCTTTTTTTTTAGTCATTGCCCTTGTAGGCTTTATAGAATAAATTCCTCTTTTCCATTGTACCTAATTCTTAGGACAATTACAATTATTGCAATTTCCAGAGAGGACTTTGTCCCATAAGAGTTCTACTTTCCCTCCACACCACTGGTCTATATATTTGCTTTTTGACCTTTTCCCCCCTATGTTTTCCTGGAAATTTATCCCCTGAAGATTCCAACTTCCTCACCTCAGGCCCCCCCAAACAATTAGACTTTTTAACGACTAAAGCCCTCAGATCTCTTCCATTATAAGAGCATCACCTCCCTTCACTTGTAGGATAATTCATCAGTGAAACAACCTCTCCCTTACAAACTAAGGCTTCTTTCTCCTCTCTCCTTTACTGACTCCTTCAGTTAGTCTCCCCTACTCCTCATCCATTTCCCCATAGGATTTTCTCTTTCTGAGACAACAGAAGTCACCTTTTCCTCATCCTTAGACGATGATTTGATGCTGGAGAAACATACACTTCTCTGTTCTCCAATTTTCTTCTCATCCCCTTTCATGTACCCTCCCCTATTGTAATGTAGTCACATAAAAGAAGTATTCATCTATAGGCAGGTGTAATAATAATCAGTTTATTAGATACTTAGGGCTAAGTAGATCTAGTAACTTAAGGCTAAGTACAGAAGGTGTGAACTCTCTCCATTGGTGAAAAGGTGTGAATTCCCCTGTTGACTTGGGAGAAGGCTATTGGCTGAGACACTCTCCTTTTGACTTGGGAGAAGGCTATTGGCTGAGACACTCCCCTGTTGACTTTGGAGAAGACTATTGACTGAGACACTCCCCTGTTGACTTGGGAGAAGGCTGTTGGATGAGACAAGAGGCCAGTGCTGTATATAAAGAAGAATTTTAGAGAGACAAGACAGAATTTGGAATTGGCTCCTCAGTGAAGGAAGATTCATGGAGACTGAAGTCAGCTGAGAAAGAACGAGAGAGAGAAAGAGACAGAGAGAGAGAGAGAGAGAGAGAGAGAGAGAGAGAGAGAGAGAGAGAGAGAGAGAGAGAGTTCCTCTCCCAGTATCTGAAAGCTGACTGAAGACATGAACAGGATGAGACTATGTTTGTTGCCTGGCTGATCCTTGAGTTCCAGGCAAAAGAATTGGTGAAGGGTTTGAGGTGTGCTGAACCCTGTGAACTTCAGTGTGTGTCAGGGATTGCCCTGAAGACTGGACAAGGACCTGGGAGCTGTTTATCTCTGAGGACTGCACAAGAGCCTGGCTGCTGTCAGTTCATGAATCTATGCAATTGGCAGACTCAGGAGGGAGCTGGGACCAGGGAAGAGGATCCAGGGAATCAGAGGGATTACCCAGAGTCAAAATGAAGAAAAGGCCCCCCCTTGGCCTAAACAGAGGTTTGTTGGAAATCAAGGGGTAGGAAGTTTGTGTGGTTTTCTAAGGGCTTTATTGGAGACTAAAGTTAATGGTTGCCCCATGAGTGCAAGATCAGTATATTGTGAATTGTTGATTAAATCTTTAAGTGTTAAGCTGGTTTCCCCCTTAGGGAAGCCAAGTGATTCTTCTTTTGTTCCTTGTTATATAATATCCAGACTTTCCTTGTTCCAAATATTGTATATGATATTGTGAATTGTTGATACTGTGAATATTGTACTGAATCTTGATTTGTAATGGAATAAACAGAGTGTTCACTACTACTGTGTAATCTGAATCTTAAAAGCTGTTCACAGTAGCATTCTTTCAGGAATCTACTGTGACTTGGCTTTACAGCAGAGTGTTTGCAGAATCTGTCCATAATATCCACAGTCTATCTCTTTATTGATACTTCTCCCATATTTCTGCTTTCACTTTGTCTTCTTATGTACATTTAGTAAGATTTCTCTTACTGGTCTTTCTGTTGCCCTATTGTTGATATTTGCATCTATTTACGCATCTGGGACTTCCTTTTTTTATTATTATTGATTTTCCATCAATTGTCCTGTATGGTTAAGCCCATATTTTCAGGATAAGTCATCCTGGGCTGCATCCTGAAGTCCAAAGCTCTTTGGAACATGTTATTTTATTCCTTTCTCCTTTTCCAGTGGTCATAGAATGATCTTGCATGAGTTGATCATCCTCTCCTATGTATTCTCCTGATGACTAGCAAAGCTTGTTTTCTAATTAACTATAATGACTATGTGCCTTGGAGTTAGTTGTCTTGTGTTTTATTGTTATTGTTGTTTTTTGGTGTTTTTCCCTTGAAAGCTATTTTTGCATTCTTTCACTTAGAATTTCCTTTTCTATGTTCAGTAGTTGTGGGCAGTTTTATTATTTCCTTCAGTATGGATTTAAAGTTTTCCTGTCATCATCTTCCAATAGATGGATGATCTTTAAGTTATCTCTATGCATCTTGTCTTCAAGATTCATGGTTTTTTGCATCATAAGCATATTTTCTTTTAGCATTTTTCTTTTTTCTTTTCTTCTTCTAAGTTTTCATTCACTTCTGTGTATATTCATTTCCAATCTATTGTTCTCTTTTTTTGCTACTTTGGAACAATTCACCATTACAGATTCAAGTTTGTTTCCCCCGCCCCTTTCTATTCATTATTTTTGTCTGCTTTCATAGTTCTCATTTTTCTTTTGAACCACTCAGGAACAGCACATTGTAGTTCTCTTCAGATCTTATAGAGTCCTCTGCCTTATCAAGTATTGAATAATTTTCCTTCATTTCAGAATATTTATTTTTAGGTGCTTGAATTCATTTATGAAATCTAGAAATCACATTTCCTTTTACTGTTACTGTGTTTGTTTTTCTTTTTCACTTATCTATGTTCAAGGTATTTGACATTTTTTTTTCTGGCATATTAGGTATTGTCATTCTCTCTCCCTCTCCCTGTCCCTGTCTCTGTCTCTGTCTCTCTGTCTCTGTCTCTATCTCTGTCTCTGTCTCTCTCTGTCTCTGTCTCTCTCTGTCTCTGTCTCTCTCTCTCTCTTTCCCCTAATCCTGCCCTCCTTATTTCCTCTTATCACTAATTTCTTGATTCCATCCCCTCTACGGTTTCCTTTGGTCATGGATCTCAAAGCATCTCAGCCTCCTCACAGAGTGGGTAATTCAGTTCATGAGCCTGGGTCCCTGACTCAATTGACTTTTGGATTGATAAAACTGACCCTAAGTAGGTGCTGAACTACTTTCCTCAATCTTGGTAGAGTGCTGCATAGCTCCTCACATACACATTCTGTCAAGGTGACATGCCTTACTCCTTCTGTTCCTTAATTCTCTGGCCCTGCCCCAGACATTCAGAACTTTGTATCTGTAGTGCTTCCAGATTTCTACCCCTGGCAGGCTTTTGTTCCTGAAGGGTTATAGTCATCCAGGTGACAGAAAATTAGGTGAGATTATTCACTTTACAAAATAAAATTATCACTTAAAAAAAAGAATTCTCTTTCCAGGTTCCTTCAAATAGAAAGTTCTCTCTATGTATTTAAAAAACTATTTTGATATGTACACTTTTCAGTCATTTTTCTGATGTATGTAACACTCCATGACCACATTTGGGTTTTTTTTTTGGAAAAGATACTGATGTGGTTTGCCATTTCCTTCTCCAGCTCATTTTGCAGATGGAGAAACTGAGGCAAACAGGATTAAATGACTTGACTGGGGTCACACAGCTATTAAGTGTCTGAAGCCGGTCTTTCTTTCTCCAGGCTAGGTGCTCTATCCACTGGGATATCTAGCTGCCCTCTTCATTAATGCCCTTTTGTGTCCAGCTTGAATGCATCTGACAACATTGCTGAAAACATCATGCTAAAAAGCGTGGGAGCAGAAGTCATAGTAGGACTCTCTCAAGGTCTCTCTGAAGAACTTTGGAATATCTTGGGAGATATTGGTGCCATTGGCACAGGACCACCCAGCACCAAATTTCAGTAACTCAAAAGAAAAATGAGATGCATAAATTTAGAGACATCTCCACTCCAAATGTTCATATAGACTATTGGGACAGACACACTGTACCTTGAACCCAACATAGTGAGGTAATTTTGGTCCTTTTTGAAAATGTAGGACCAACCAACCATCACAAAATTTTAGAACTGGAGGGGATCTTGGAGATGATTTGGTCTTGTCATCTTTTTTTAATGGATGAGGGGAACTAACTTTTTTGAAGCCACATAGTTATTAAAATGGACTCCTCTAGTCCAGTTTCACTCTAGGTCTAGTAACTAGATTTATTTGCTCACCACTTCTTTCATTTCTTCCCAAACTACAGCTCCAGTCCTGGTTTCTCATTGTCTTGGTTTTCTATTCTGTTCCATTTTTCCTTCAGTGTCTAGCTCTCCAGCACCTGCTTTTGGGTGCTTCCTGATTCCATGTGTCAGTTTAAATGTTGTATTGATCTTTTTTTTTTCCTTTTTAATTTATTTATTTTTAGTTTACAGCATTCAGTTCCACAAGTTTTTGAGTTCCAATTTTCTCCCCCTCTCCTCCTTCCCTCCTCAAGATGGCACATAATCCAATATAGGTTCTACATATATCTTCACAATAGTCAAGTTGTAAAGAAGAATTTTAACCAATGAATGAACCACGAGAAAGAAGAAATGAAAAAAGAGAGAGAGCCAGTAGTTTGCTTCAATCTGCATTAAGACTCCATAATTCTTTCTCTGGATGTGGATAGCCTTTTCCATCCTGAGTCCTTTGCAGTTGTCTTATAACCTTGCATTCCTGAGAAGAGCCAAGTCTATGAAAGTCAGTCAATATATACATGTTGTGTCTGTAATCACGTATGATGTTCTCCTGGTTCTGCTCTCCTCTCTCGGCATCAGTTCATATAAGTCTTTACAGATTATTATGAAGTCCATCTGCTTCTCATTTCTAATAGCAGAATAATATTCATTACATTCATATAACACAACTTGTTTTGCCATTCCCCAATCGATGGGCATCCTCTCAATTTCAGTTCTTTGCTACCATCAAAAGAGCTGCTATAAATATTTTTGTACATACAGGTCCTTTTCCCACTTCTATGGATCTCTTTCAGATACAGCCCTAGAAGTAGCATTGCTACTTGGTTGGTTCAAAAGATATACACATTTTTTAGCCCTTTGGCACAGTTTCAAATTGCTCTTGGAGGGGATATTTTTAGGCAATTGAAGTTGCACGGGAATTTTTTTTTAATTTTTTAAACTTTATTTTTATTTGTTTTCTTGTTTATATTATTCATTTTCATTACATTTTTGAATTACAATTTTTCTCCCCATCTTGCCCCTGCCCCACCCCTAAAACAGCAATCCCACTGTAAAGCCCCTCCCCTGTGTGTGCTTCCAGCATCCCTCCCCCAGACCCTGCCCTCCCCTCCGTCTTCCCCCCTCT
>CM053600.1:158160963-158179970 GCA_028646575.1 Pseudocheirus occidentalis | reverse complement strand
CATCTCAGAATTTTGCCTTTTAAGGTATCCCTTCACATTCAATTCATCCTATACCCTCTATATACACCTATACACACATGCTCAGATATATATTCATGTTGTATTGATCTTTGACAATCATTTGATCCTATCCTATTTGGATAAAAATAACTCAGATACTACACTCTGTTTAAACTTTGAATGAGTTCATGGGTCCTATCTGTCCTTTCCCTTTATTAGAATCACCTTATTTTACTTCTTGAAGAATTCATTGACTACAACCACACTTCCATTCTGCCCAATATATTCCCAAGAAATTGATCATATGGTCACACTTCCATGTGTGACTTACAACCTTCATTTAACCTTGCTTATCTGCCTGATGTACTGGTTTTGGTCTTCCATTGTGTATTACCACCACGGAAATTTTGTTTACCACAGCCAATTAATAATAAAACCAAGACTATCCAGGTGAACTGACTACTACTTCAATACTCTTTGAATACATTACACATAGCTGCTTCCTATGAAAGGTGAAAAGACTTGAGGGTGTTTAAACTGGAGAGAAGGAAGAAATGCATTTAAATAAATGTATATTTCTCAGTCTATTCAGAGTTCTTCTACAGAGTAGGTAGCCAGCTGTTTTACATTTTCCTTGAACAAGGAAGAAGAGGAAATGGGCTTAGTCTGCAACATGAGGGATTTAGATTAGATATAAGAATTTTCTGACAGTGAAGGTTATTAAACTTGGGAATAGGTCATTGGGATTAGGGGGATGGGTTTTTTTAATGAAATTCTTCTGTCTGGTCTAATTTTATTGTCATTTTCCTCAAGGCAAAAGGCAATTAGATAACCAATATGATACCATCTAATTCTATGATTATTGAGAAAAGTAAGAGAATAATACCTTGTTAGAGAAAGGAGTCACTTTATTTATATGTTTGAATATACCCCAAAAGTTATTGTATGTAATTCGGGAAATTAGCTTTGAGATTATCATTCTGAGTACTTCATTCATAAAACTAAATAATATCATATCACTATATTCATCCATCTACCCATTAAATGAATATATCAATAAACTATCTTGTGTGGTACTTTAAGTACTGGGCAATATGCTGAGATAAATAAGACATAACCAAAGACTTTGAAATAAACTCCTGAAAAAGTGTATATTGAAAAGACTGGAGAAAGGTTATATCCACTCCTACTCCAAATCTTTCTCTATCCATATGATTATCAGTTTGGGGAGAAAAAAAATGACTTCTTAGCAGGTAGCCATTTTAGTTACTAGTTACACAACCATGGTTTGACAGAACTAATCAAACTAATGTCCTTTAGCTTGGTGACCAATTTAGTGTCCCTATAAATACACAAACCTTGTTTTCAGGGATTTGACTTAGTCACAGAATCCAGATCAATGTGGACTAGCTTTTCTACCACTAGCTGCCTTTCTCCTTTATCCTATTAATTGTCTATTTTCCCTCTTGACCCTGGATCTTCCTTATATCAGCCCCTTCTTGCTTACATAAGGGAAGAATGTCTGAACTCAAGTCAAAATTGTATTACCTGGCAACGCAAGATACACTTATTTTTTGGATGTCCTGCTCATGCATTGCTATTCTTCTTTATCTTTTATTCCCCTAGAAAGTAGCTAAGATCAGTTCCTTTTGAATTTTGTTAACCTGTTATTCATTTGGGGGGGGGTGTATTGTGTCACATATCTATTTGGAGTCAATCACGGTTTACAATATAACATAAGTTTAACCTAATTTTTGCCAAATTTCTATTCAGATTTCTAAGCTATTCTTGGTAAATAAAGTCATCTCAATACTTTAGGTACTTAACTTTATCAGATGCAACTCTACTACATTTATTTTCTTTCTGGTCTTTTTATCCATTGTGACACTTAATTCTTTTTCTATTGTGTGACTAGCACAGCTATTTTGTAATACAGTTTGAAATTATTCTTATATCTTCAATTTTCCTATGAAATTCTTGACATTTCATTTCTCCAGATAAATTAAAAATTATTTTCTCAAATTCCACAAAGTAAAGCCTTGGTAATTTGATTAGAATGGCATTGAATGCATAAATGAGGTTAGATAGTATTATACATTGGTGTTAGTGAACTACAAGAAATGAATGTCTATCCAGTTATTTGTCTTACCTTATTCCTTTTATCCCCCTTTATTTTTGTAAATAATACTTTGTAGTTATATTCTTCAATGTCCTGAGATTGTTTTAGTAGTTTAAATCACAGATACTTTATTCGCTTTTATTGTTGAAGAGAATTTATTTTTCTCCCTTGTTCTGCTATTTTGATTAGCAATATACACAAAGGCCAATGGTTTTCTTAGCTTTGTTTTATACCTATGTGTTTTACTGAAATTACTGCTTCCATTGATGGTTTTCATTCAGTTGGGAAATTTCTAAGTAAATTATCATGCTACCTTAAAATACAGATTTTTTTCTCCCTTTTCTCTGGGAAAAGAGAAATTTTCTCTTTTCTCTTTTTTTCTCCCTTTTCTCTTCCCCCATCGTAGAACCTGGTGGTTCTAGAATTTTATTAAATAATAATGGCCACAACTGAAATTTACACTTTATCCATGACCCTACTGGAAAAAATTGATATTGTTTCTTAAATAAAAATAATCATATCTCTTTGTTTTAAATAGAAATACCAAATTCTTTTAAGGAAATATCTCTTTTATTCATTTTTCAGGCTTTTATTTCTATCTCTGATTTTGAGAGTGCCAATATCTATTGGGAGGAATAGTATAGAAGTATGCAGATTTTCAAGTATTTTAGTTGTATTCTCAATTTGCTTTTCTGTTCTATCCCTATTTTCTTGATTTATTTTTAAAGAGATATCAAAGTTTTTCAAAAGAATCTCTTTGACTTTATCACAACATTTGGTAATTTGACCCCATGTTAATTCTTATCTTTGAGTCCATTTTTTCTCAAGACCTCTAATTTTACTTCTTTTCTTTCATTTCATTTAGCAAGTCTTCCATCCACCATCTTTGGAGTCTATATGGTCCATTTATCTTCTTTCCAACATTGTTCCAAAAAGCAATGCCAAGGAATCCTTTTCTGAAGACTTTCCATGTGTCTCTTCTTAACCTTCTATCTATCTCTATCTCTATCTCTATCTCTGTCTCTGTCTCTGTCTCTGTCTCTGTCTCTATCTCTATCTCTATCTCTATCTCTGTCTCTGTCTCTGTCTCTATCTCTATCACTGTCTCTCTGTCTCTATCTCTATTTCTACCTCTATCTATATATACCTATATAGACATCTATATCTATATCTACATTTACATCTATATCTATCTATACACTCATATATGTACACAAATATTTATTTGTACATATCTATATATCCATATATGCAAAAAATATACATGCACACACATGCATGCATGCACACATCAGTAGACATGCTTACATGTGCTGATTAATTTCTTGGCATTATAAATGGTGAAATTACTATCAAGCTATGCCTTATTACAGTGTCGAAGTAGGACTGAAAAGTCACTATGAGCCTTGCAGGGGTCTTAGTTCTTGGCCAGAAGGAAGGGAGTTGTATGGAAAGATTAAAAATTAGTTGGGAATATTAGTGGAGATATAGGAATATACTTTTGAATATGCATTCCCAGTTTGTGTGGGCACCACAGTTCAGATGATGATGGCTACTGAGTAAGCACAGTAGAGTAGTTGTTGGACCAGGCACCAAATTTAGGGGTGCTGACTTTGATTAGCATCAACCAAGAAATGTTTGGTTACTATCTTTCCACATAATCTGTGATTCATAGGAAGAACCTTAATGAGCTAGTAGGTTTTTCTCCTAACTTGCCCACATTTCTGACTCTGATTCACTTGACTAAGAACACTTAGGTGTTCCACTGTGTTTTCTTCTTTCCCCCTTCTGCAAATTTTCTTAGCTTTAAGTCTTTCTATTTATCTCATTTGATTGTTGTTCTTTTGATTCATCTCACCCCAGATTATTATTGTTCTTGATGTGTTTTTAGAGGAATCCGCTTTTATCTGAAACTATTCATGTTCACATTTTTACTAGTAGTTTTTTGGCTAACTTTTCATTAATATGTCATTTACCAGAAAGATCCATTTATAGATGTTGGATTAGCCATTTATAGAAAGAATCAAAATCCTATAATTGCCTGAATGTTGAGAACCATTTTTAAAAGAAACAGTCAGATGTCCTGTAAAGGAGCATGACTTTAGTCACTAGGGGAATTGCAATTTCCTGTGCTTCTGTTTAGCACTTTCTTAGTTAGAAATGGAGTTTTGTTGAATAACAAACCAGTTTTAAAACTTGAGGTTTAAATAAAGTTCGTTGAATTATTTGATGACAAAATTTCCTACTGTGAAATACAATAGAGAATTTTTGATAGAAGAGTGGACAGAAATATCTTTGATATATCTCTTATCCTTAATAAACATATTCTGAGGCTGCCACCAGTAGCTGTCAGAACTGAAGGCTCTAGGTGTTGACACATCAAGTAGTGATGTTGACCTACATAAAAGAACTCTTCCTTCAAACACTTTCCAAAGGAATGCTTTCTGAAAGGAGTCAAGTGAGAGGACAGGAGCAGAAAAGTAGGCCAAAGATTGGAGGCAGCCCACTGCAGAGGAGAAAGAGTCAAGGAGCCAGGAGACTCAGATCTCATTCTGTCTTTACCACCAATTAACTGCACGACATTCAGTAAGTCATGTCCATTTGGGTGGGTTTTTGCTTTGTTTAGAGAATTAAGACTTTAGTTCAGATAATACTTTGACTTTTTCCAAATGTAGAATTTTATGATTCAATTTGTTCCCCAAAATCTTCAATGCATAAGAGAGTAGCAGGAAGCAAGCCACAAAATGTCTCCCCCCATTGGCCCAATTGTCATATTTGTTCATCTTTAAAGAATTGAAGATGAATGTTAAATTTAAAAGTGTATCATACATTCCTTTGTCAATCACCTCCCTCTACTGCATATCTCACCCAGTCATCTGCCCAGGTCATCTTCTTGCCACCAGCTCTGCTACAGAACTTTCTGGCTACCACATCCAGAGATCCTTCCTGTAAGGCATAAAATCTATTCAGACTCAGAACTCTCACTCAATTCTGTGCTGCCCTGATTGGTAAGTAAGCACAGACTCACATTGCCCACTATAGGTACACAGCCCCAAGCCATACCATCCAAACAACACCTATCCCTCTCAGCATTCCATCCCCCTCATCTTATCTCTTTGTCATCTATACTGTTGTACACATTGCCCCACCTCTTCCTCTGGGAACCCTAATCAAACACAATCTATCACTTTTGGAAAGACAGTATCAATTTAATTCATTATGGTCTTACATATCATGCCCATCCATTCCCAGAACATCCTTCTCTTGCGCACACACACACACACACACACACACACTCACATACACACATACACACACTTTTTATTTGCATATATTCCTTGAGATCAGAGATTTTCTCCTTTATTTGTATCTTGCACACATAACACTATACTTGGTGCTTTCCAAGTGTTTGAGAAACATTTTTCATTCATTCTTTCATTCATATACTCATTTATTCTTATTCCCCTTGAAGGACCCTGAAAAAAAGCAATATAAAATTGGTTTACTATGATGGGGAAGAAAAAAACCTTGAAAATGTAGAGTATTGAGTAATCCTGATAGGATACTGCAGTGGAGATCTTGGACACTCAGAACCAGTGGGAGAACCTTAGAAGCCTATGGAAAGAACACAGAACTAAAAAAATAAAAGTACAGAGTTGGGTAGAAATAAGCCATGATCAAGTTAGATAGGACTTAGGTAATCTGGCTGGTAGGTCTTCTGTGATTGACTAGCTGTGTCACCTTGAATGAGTGCCTTATCTGATTTGTGAAATAAGTACATCATCAGTAAAATAAGGGGATTTGGTTAAATGATCTTTAATGTTCCTTTCAGTTCTGAAATTCTGTGAATTTTTTTTTAACTTAGGATTAGACTTGGTAACAGAACCAATGGAAAAAGCCGCATGTAGTCAACTGTATGGAACACTTTCATATACGACAACATAGTAACCCATGGTATTTCAATGGGTGTTTCTAGTTGGGTGGCATTGCTGTATTTTTGCTTGTTTGTTTTTGCTGTTGCCCTTTTCCCCCTGAGGATACTTTATACTTCTAGAATATGCCACTTTTTCATAACTATGGAATGTATTTTTGTATTCTTATTTGACTATTTCTGGCCATCTTCAGTAACATCTGACTTTTCATAAACACTTTTGGGGTTTTATTGGTGAAGATAGTGAGATGGTTTATCAATCCCTTCTCTAGCTCATTTTGTAGATGAGAAAACTGAGTCAAACAGTTTTAAATAAATTGCCCAAGGTCACCCAGCTAGTAAATATCTGAGGCCAAATTTGAACACATGTCTCTCTGACTCCAGACCCAGCACTCTATTCACTGAGTCACCCAGATATCATTTCTGGCAAATATATGCATGTAAATTACAGAATAAAGGAAATTCAAATGCATTACTAAGAATATCTAAAGTTCATAGCATCATGGATTGTGTCAAATCAGGTGAAAATCAGGTCATTCATTTGGAGAGATATTATATATTCTATAGTTGGTTAATTAGTTTGAGAAAAAAGTTGCTAGTAGTTGAGTGGGACCTCAGGAAAAGCTGCTACTGAAAGGTCATGCTTGAGATGAGTCTAGAAGGAAAGCAGTGGTTCCAAGATGTGGAGATGAGGAGAGGGACATTCTATGCATAGAAGAAAGGTGGTTGGGTGACAGAATAGGAAGACAGCTTATTTTATCCACCTGTGTCCTAGTTCATAGAACTTCAAATATGAAATCTGAAACAAATTTGAATAGAAATAAAGATAGCAATCTGTCAAGATAATTTCTATCTGAATTCCATCATAAAAGATCATGATAATGATGGTGCTGGGAATGGTGGTGATAATAATTGGGGAAAGGGAGACTAGGATTTACAAGATGCACATTTTGTTATTGACTCTCTTACCAACTCTATGTGAATTCTGGGAAATCACTTTCTGGCTCTGTAACTCATTTCTGTCTCTGTCTGTCTCTGTCTCTCTTTCCCTCTGTGTCTCTGTCTCTCTATTTGCCTCTGTCTCTGTCTCCCTCTCTTATAGGAGGTTAAACTAACTGATGGCTAAGATGCTTTCTAGCTCAGAAATGCTAGGGTCCAACAAATTCTCCTTATCTGTGTGTGTATGTGCATTTGTGAAAGATAACACGTACTCAGGTTTATTCTGGAGATGACCCAGGCTTTTCTAATCCATTTTCAACAATTGTGATTCCTATATCCTTTTATTTGTCATTTTATTTTATTTTATTCATGTCAGTGGACTTGCTATACTTTCTTTTTCATACCCCTCTTATAATCAACATAGCCTTATAGTCAATGGATATTGTGGGAATGACCTCATAGTTCTTATGTGCTATAAAAAGAACTGGAAGATCTATTCTCCACCACCTCCTTCCCCACACCATGGTTGTTGAGAATGGACAGGCACCTACACTCACAGACAAGGACCAAAGCTGAGATCCTGCCCAGCATGCCTGGTGACCATAACCAACAGTGTTTACTTTATAGATGGGTATGCCACAGGGGGATATCACTGTTAAAAGCATTACATACAAGGATTTTTTTTTTACTTTAGAGGTGAGAAGATCTACATCTGTTATAGAAAAGCAAATGAAAACCCCCAAGCTGCTCTTGATTCTGTTGCCTCATAACCATGACACTTCTTCATCCCATTTTCCAGGTGAAATGATGATGTGTTGGAAAACATTATGGGGAAGGCAGTGTAATGGAATTTCAAGTAAATTGCTTATTAATTTTATTTATATCCAACACAGTAAACTGAGTCTGAAAATCAATCACAGTGGGTTCTGAATTCCTACTGCATAAGACTTAGAAAATGGATAGGTTGCAAACTGCACTAGTGGAGGCCTGGTAAGATTACAGATCCACTGTAGTCTCTGAATGAGGTATATAAAGATGAATGTATTCATAACCAAACTCTTCATTGCCATTCACAAGGGCCCTGTCTATAAAGCTATATATGTTGTATAAACCCACATACTCTATTCATTTGTCCATATAACAAATATGAACACAAATTAGAAAACATTTAGATTCAAAGAATGACAGAGGATACTTTAGGAAACAAAATCCAATGCGAATTACAAAGAAACAACAAGACACTTGTTCCTCCCTCCCTCCCCCTCTTCCTTTTTTGTTTCCTTCCTTCCTTCCTTCCTTCCTTCCTTCCTTCCTTCCTTCCTTCTTTCCTTCCTTCTTTCCTTCCTTCCTTCCTTCCTTCCTTCCTTCCTTCCTTCCTTCTTTCCTTCTTTCTTTCTTTCCTTCTTTCCTTCCTTCCTTCTTTCTCTTGCTTCCTTCTCTTCATTCCTTCCTTCTCTTCCCTACTTCTTTCTAGTTGATAGTAATAGCACCCTGGAGGACCCCAAATTATTTCCTGGTGTCCACACAAAATGTCCATCATGACTTTATGTTTTAAGGCCCTAGGAAATCAAGTTAACAACCCTACACTTTCCCCATTGTTCAAATGTTTCAATAAGTTCAAAGATCTAGAGCTTCAAGTCACCAGGGGAGAAACTCAGGATGAGTGGAGTACAATATAGAGAGCCATATGCCTTAGGCAAATAAAAGAATGCAGATAGGGTTCTTGGTCCATTTCCATGGCTTACTGACACTCAGTATATTCTCCTCTTGTATTTCCTTATACGGTCATAAGTTCTTTAAAGAAAAAGACTACTTATACGGTCTGTAACCCTGAACCAATTCCAGTGGCTTGCATAGAATAGGAACTCAATCAATAAATGTTAAAAGATTAGGAGGAAGAAGAAAAAGAAGGAAAAGGCACATACTTTTCCAGCTCTTCTCCTTCCATTTCAAATGAAATGGAACTTTAGACCCATAGGGACCTCTAGATTCTACCAAAGATTGCTATGGTGGGGCCTACATAATAGCAAACCCCAGACAAAAGGCTACCCCTGAGGTTCATATATGTGTGAAATACTGCATCTTTACACTTTCTTTACAATCAAGATGCCTTACTTCACTCCCTCCGACCCCCAAAAATGTATTTGGTGGAAGGGAGATGCAATCTCATTATCAGGGTTTAGTAAGGATACACAGATTAGGGGGAGTTTTCAATTTCCCTTCTCTTTAACACACACACTCACACACACACATTCACACTTACATCCACAAAACAAAAAGAAAAAATGCAGAACTATTGGACTGAGTACAAAGACCTTGCTTATAATCTCCAATTCTACTGTTATTTGGCTTTGAGTAAGAGTCTCTATTTCAATGTCCCTGAGTTTCCTCATCTAACGTGGAAATATTAATTGTATTCAACAAGAAGGAATTTTTACTTCCACATCATTGGAGTAGAAGGATCTGCATGAAGAGTTGTAACTACTGGCCAGATCAGGGCAAAACTTCCAAATGTCTCTCCTAATACCTATATCTTTCATGGAGGACTGCGGGTACTCTGGATAAATGTGAGTCATACTATACAGAAAAAAACAGAAATAATTTATTTTGATAAAAGTTCACACGGGAAAAGGTGTGAATGGTTTGTGAGTTGTCCTGATAGAAAGAGCATTCCTAAATCAGTGTGCCCATAGACCTATCACTATTAAAATCTAAAAATCCGTATTTCATTTCAGAAACCAAGACTTAACTGAAGAAGGATAGTCCTCATACAGAGAATACAACACAAGGGAATCCTCACACCGTCCTATCAGAAGAGAGACATTTGGGATGTCTTCTACCTCTTAAATAAAACACAGGAGCATTCTTTTTTTTTTCTCATTAAATTAGTCAGCGGGTTTGGCCAAAGAAGTGATATTCCAGATCTACTGAACAATGAGTTCAATGTCTGGCTGCAAAAATATTTAGCCTATTGTGTGAAATCGCTCCACTGAAGTTCAGACAAGTTGTTTTTTCCCAAGCACGCTGACATTTTCAAGCTCATGTATTTGTAGTTTTGAAATAAACCAGGACCTTGTATTTTATATTTCGTTTACAGCACTCACATGTGCTTTGGTAGTTCATCATATCAAACCCAGACTACTAGGGAACCCTGGCACGCATCTAGTATTTGTCCCAGGCTTTCCATCTCAGAGATTTTGCAAAATGTTCCCCTTGGAAAAGTCACCGTGTGTAGCATGAAACTGTCCAGTCCTTGTTCAGCCTAGCCACAGACTCCAGCCTGGGACGTTCAGACCTCAGGAAATGTGCTTGTCATTGTCAAATTCTAAAATGAGTCGAGATGCCCTCATTCCATGCCTGCAACTCCTGGTCAGCATCAGATGTGAGATATAGGCATCTGAAGGAGAATTTGACACTGAAAACAAGGGACCAAATTGTGATACTATTATCAGAATGGAGCAGGGCAAAACACATACATACACACTCACTCACACACAAGAGAGTATTTGAGAAATAGAGATAATGATGTTGGTGGAATGTGTATCATGTCAAGAACATTGACAACTTTCTGAAGCCAGGAAAAAATGAGCAACTTTTGTTGATAGTGAACGTGCCTTGATAATTTTGACCAAATTTATCAAAAGAATAACAAATGCTTCTGGACCTGTTTCATGCGTTTTCAAGGTTTCTTTTTCTTTTAACTATGGTATTTGTGTGGAATCTGACATGGCATAGAAAACATGTGAGTTCTAAACATGGCACAGATGGTTATTTCAACATTATTGTTGCCCACGTTAATCAGTATCTGATAATAATTGTGGAGTGAAAGGAAAATTGAATTCCGAGTCAAAGACCGTGGTTAACTTTGTTACCTATCATCTTTGTTACTTAGGCAAATCACCCAATGCTCTGGACTATTTCCTTCTCAGAAAAAAAATTAAAAATATGTATAGATTAGACAACCTCTTACACCATTTCTAGCCCCAAATGCTTTAATCCTAGTAGTAATGAATCACTACACTATAGTCAGGTCTGAGACTTCCTAGAGGCTCATAAAAAGAAAGGAAAGCCCTCCATCAAGGGGTGTTCTGGCAAATGTTTAATAACAGGTTTTCCAAAAAGAATTTATACACAACACATTTTTAAATGTAATCTGCATTATTGCCATTTTCCCCCATCACTTTCTTAAGTTTAAACAATAAAAAAGAGAATACTTTGGGTTGTCTTATGTGTGAATTTTGGAGGCATAAATGTTCACCCTGAAAATAAAATAATCAGTACTCCAGAGCAGCGTGTGGGAAACAGCTCTAGCTCACTCCTGTCTCTAGCCCACTGATTTTTTTTTGTTATTCACAAAAGGTAGGAATGTAACATTTCTGAAATTTTGGTTGGAAGCTTCAGAATTTTAGTTTATATCCTGAATCTAGAGAGAACCATTAGACCAAGAATAAATGACAGACCAATTCTGTTCAACTCCAGTCCAGCTCTCTCTACCTCCCAATTTGATCTCAACAACAACAACAAAAAATTTGAATAAAAATGCAAGAAAGCAAAACAAACAAAAACAAGGTTAGCTTATTAAAGAGAAGAAACTTATTTTCTTTTGATCATAGAAAAAAAAACCCTGGAAATGCTTCTAAAACAAATGGTTTAAAATAACAACTTATTTGCTCATTCAAATAATATAGACATCAAGTGTAAGTTCAAACCATTTTTGGAAAACATGAAAAGTAAAATGACTATTTTGTTTTGGTTCATTTCTCATTCTGTTACCTCTTACTTGTAAGTTCCCCAACACCTTACTACTAATACAGGGGAATAAGTAGGTCATTCCAATAGTAAGAAATTCCTTAAGATTATGTTCCAAAGAATATCTGCAATCTTGAATACTCATTTTATTCAGTAGGATCAGTCAATTAGCTAGAACTTATTCTTGTTATCATTTGTGATTGGTATGGCCACTTTCAGTAGGGTTTAGGTTATCAAATTAGCTTCATTTGAAATTGGAAGAAATGAGGGGGTCACAGGAAATATTTTAATAACAAACAAAAATAAAAACAACTGAATTTGCTAGTTAAAGAAGGGACTGAAGAAAATAAGAATGTTCTAGGGCAGCTAGGTGGCACAATAAATAGAGTGCCTGGTCTGGAGTCAGAAAGATTCATTTTCCATAGTTCAAATTCAGTCTCAGACACTTACTGTGTGACTGTAATGTTAATGGGATATAAGCTCATTATAGTTAATGCTAGTTGATAGTATTTTCCTTCTATGTTTTCCAGTGTTTTTAAGAGCAATAAGTGTTGTATTTTGTTAAAAGCTTTTTCTTAATCTATTGAGATAATCATATGATTTTGTTGGTTATGTCATTGATATTGTCAAATACACTAACAGTTTTCCTAATATTGAAGCAGTCTTGCTTTCCTAATATAAATCCCACTTGGTCTTAATGTATGATCTTTCTCATATATTGCTGCAATCTCCTTGACATTTTATGTAAAATTTTTTGCATCACTATTCATTATGGAAATTAGTTTATTATTTTCTTTCTGTGTTTTTGCTCTATCTAGTTTAGGTATAAGCACCATATTTGTGTCATACAAGGAATTTTGTATAACTCCTTCTTTTGTTATTTCTGCGAACAGTGTGTATAGATCTGGTCCTTGGTGATATTTGTTAGACAACTCATTTATGGCTTGCTTAATATCCTTTCCTTTTATAGGGTTATTTAAGTACCTTTTCTCTTTAATTAATCTGGACAATTTATATTTTTGTAAACATTCATAATTTTCACATAGATTGCTGAATATCTTGGCATATATAATTGAGCACAATATTTCCTAATAATTCCTTTAATTTCATCTTCATTGGTGGTGAATTCAATATTTTCTTTTTTGATACTGATAATTTAGTTAACTTTCTTTTTAAAATCAATTAATATAATATTTACCTATTTTATTGTTTGTAATAAGACCAGCTACTAATTTTATTTATTAGTTCATTGATTTCCTTAATTTCAATTTTGTTATCTCTCCTTAGATTTTAAGGATTTCTAATTTAGTGTTTAATTGGGGATTTTAATTTTTTTTCTAGGTGTCATTTATACCTGGGGAAAAAGGTATATTCTCCTCTATTTTCATTTTCCAGAGGTTTATTATGTCTAATTTTTCTAAAATTTTATTCATTTCCTCAACTTATTTTGTTTATTTTATAGTTAGATTTATCTAGTTGTGAGAGGGGAAAGTTGAAGTTCCCTCATTATTATAGTTTTATTCTCTATTTCCTCTTGTGACTCATTGCACTTTTCCTGTAAGAATTTGGATGCTATGCTGTTTGGGGTATATATGTTTAGTACTGATATTACTTCACAACTTTTGATACCTTTTAGCATAGATGGCTTGCAAATCTATATCACTGGACAGAAGTTTCAAAGTGACAAAATCATAGATCCTTTTGAATCTCTGAGTTTCTTTTATGATCTCAGTATGTGAGAGATTTGGAGTACAGATTTTTAGTTTGCAACTTTTTTTCTATTCAGTCAGAAATTTTAAACAAAAAATAGAAAACCAAGGAGAAATAAGACTGTGCTGTTAATAGGGGTAGGGGGGGAAGTAAAGAGAAATCTCCATCTTTTCCAGTTTTTTTGTAGACAGTTCAGTCATAGTTAATTTATAGAACAGACAACTATAATATCAGCTTAAGAAAGTGATTAAATACTTTTCACCCATCACATGATCAGTTGCATCATTTTGTTTCAGTAAGCATATCACTGCATATATTTCTAGCCAGGGTATTAATATAACAATTGAGAACTCAAATTATATTATCTACTTTGATTATATAATAGTTAAAGGGAGGTACTCAGGTTCAGCAGTAGAAGAAAGCGTAGTCAAGGACATAAAGCATGTTAACTTAGAGAAGATTCCCGGATATAGTTCTGAGAATATTCAAGTAGATCCAATCTCTCTTACCTTGTTCTACAGCCTAAATGAGAGGAAGAGAAAAATTCCTCAACGTTAGCTAAGAGGGTTAAATGAAAAGAGCTCTAACTTTCTATCACTGAATATTTAAGGAATAGGTTTACTTAGCATATCAGCTTCATGAGATGGAGGACAGGTAGGAGGTGGTGTAATGTTAATGGGATAATAAGATCTTTGGAGCACCTTAATAGCCCTCAAGTGGAGACCATTAGGAGAATGTAAGGAGACAAAGGAGAAGATTGCTTAGGGGGAGTCTTGCTTGTAGGAAGGCTTCCAAAACTTTTGATACTAAGTTGATTAGGCACTGAGTCACAAGGGTTGTGATGTCTTCTGGCTCTGATTTGGGGACTCACTTATGAGAAGGACCATTTGATATTCTGATCAAGCCTCTGAGTAGTCATATATTCAGAACCTCCTGACTGCTCAGATGTTGTCTGTGCTCCTTTGGTCCAGTGATGTATGTAAAGTGTAAAGCAATATCGCTTTACTCAGATAGCTGGAGCCCTGTCTGTTGGTCTTTGTTTTAATTTGTCTGCTTATACTTTCTCTGTTTGTATTTTTTCTACATTCAGTGTGCTGATCTTTCCTCTGAACTTGTGAATGTAATTAATAGTAGTATTGTTAACCTCTTTTTGAGCAGTCTTTCCTTTAAAAGCAGATCAAAGAATCTTTGTTAGCAGGCCCTCCTGTGTGTGCTAGTGTGCTTGCTGTTACAGGTAGCCATCTAGATAGTGCCTCAACTGGAGAGAGAGTAAGGTGAGGCAAAGTCAGAGGTTGAAAGGAGGTTTATTTAACACAGTCAATCAATAAACACATAGGTGCCTACTATGTTCAAGGAATTATTCACTGTGGATACAAAAAAAGAAAAAAAAAGCAAAGGACAACCTGCAGTCAAGGAGCTCACAATATAATGAGAAAGACAACAAAGAAGTAGTACAATCAAGCTATACACAAAACAAATAGGAAATGACTAAGAAATGGAAGACCCTAGAATTAAGAGGGGTTAGGAAAGGTTTCCATAAATCTCCCCAGTGAACAGCAGTGATGTCTGAAACACCTAACAAACAGAAACTCTGTCTTTTTGTAGGTAACAGGCTAACTAGTCATAATAAATGAATAGGATGTTTGATGTCCCTAGAAACATTCATGTAGATACAGGAGAGAAGTGATGCTTAACAAGGTGTAGCTTAGATTCAGTGCCTGGTGATGAGAAGTTCCAGCAAAAATCCATCTGATGCCACTTAGAGAGGACATGTATTAACCACAAGTGCACATACTTTGTGTGTTTCCCATACAAGTTCACTTTTCAGACTAATTTTTGTGTGAACTTATAAAAGAGGGAGTTTGAGATTTAAAAGGAGAATTTTCCATTCTATATCATTAAAAGTCTTTCCTACTAAGTATGAAATAACAACTAAGTATGCCCTCTCACTAACTGGCTGAAGTAAGCATATTGGAGAGGATTCACAAGCTCTAGTTTAGAGATTATTTTACTGCAAACTCCTATAACCTAAGGTAGCTAATTGTTCTTTTGTATATGTGTGTATATACAAGGTTAGAGAAGAAGCCAATCACTATTACTGTGATCAACAAATTGTAAATACAACAAAGTTATCTATTTTCTGAAGTTTTCAGTCAATTGTGTGACTGAATTCTTTAGATCTGGTTTGCTAGAGAAAATACTTTAGGAAACCCCACATATCCCTCTCTCGTATTTTGGTTGACAATACTCTTAATGTATTTGTAGATAATTTCATATAAAGGCTTTGTAAAGATGACAAAGTAGCAATAAAAAGCACTGGTTATTATTGTCCTCTCAAATCACTTTTTAAAAAATATGTTCAAGATTTTTGTTCTTTTTTGAAATTTTCTTGAGATAGCCAATATTTCCTGATACCTTTAAGACTTTACTTCTTCTAGGCTAGCTTCTTAGAATGTCATCATCTTTTATAATTCACTTTATACTTCCTTGAGGAACTGAGGTTTTGGAGTGCAACTACAGTGATTCCACTGCCATCAATGATGGAAACTGATCATTTTTAAACTGCAAAAAATCATTTCCAATTCCCTTTTTCTTCCTTCATAGTTTCATCTATAGATGCTCTTGAGATGATATGGTTTTTATGGGATCTCACAACAAGCATTCTCTGGAAACAAAATAAAACAAAAAACCCTGACTGCTTCTTTAGCTTTTCCTTGTTTTATGAGAAAATATTGTTTCTAATGTTTTTCTTCCCTCAGTTTTTTCTTGAAAAACGAATTTGCCTAAAAGAATGGTAGAAATACAATCATAGAGCATAGTAATAATTGTTATAAGAACTTCTATTTAAATAGCTCTTTAAGGTTTACAAACACCTTTCTTCACAAGACATCATATTGAGGCAATTGACATACTTAATAGACTGATGGACTTGGAGTTAAGAAAATCTGAGCCTGAATCCTTCCTCAGCCCTTTCCTAGCTCTGACCCTAGACAAATTACTTAGCTTCTTGAAACCTTAGCTTTGTCGGGAACAAAATGAGGCCAATAATAGTACCAACTACACAAGTTTGTTGTGAGAATCTAGTGACATATTATATGGACAGTGTTTTTAAAGTCTGTTGTACTTTTTTTTCATACGTTGTACTCATGCATTGTAAGGTGATATCTTAGCTTGACAAACAAAAGGGAGGCATTAAGGCATTAAACAGACATGTGAATAGGGGAAGATGTCTTCTGTGCCTGCAGTCTGATGCAGGTGATTTAAGAAGACAAATCCTAGTCTACATGCTTCCTTTTGTTCAGTCTGGACTAGCCCCAGACTCTTGGGAACAAGGACTTGCATCTATTTTAAGGATTCCTCAAAATTGAGGCAATACCAGAAGTAAGTTCAAATTCATTGCAGGTCCAAGAGAATCATCAGGTCTTTATATTAAGATAGTTCTTCTCAAATAAACTGTCAGCTTTGTCACATCATATGAGGGCCTCTGAAGGTTAATGGTCTTTCAGAGCCAAATATGATATTGGTTAACTCATTCAGTTCTTATTTCATTTCTCCAGGTGCACACCAAGTAGACTGCATTTCTTTTAGGAACAGCCACATTTGCTGCAGTTTTTCTGTGATTTCCTACATTGTCACCTACTATAAAAAGGTGACATATTGCTCACTTTGAAGTTGAAGTGAATGCAATTGATCCCTTCCTGGTCAACAGGATTCCCACAGCAGTGAAAACTCAAGTATGACAATGAGCTACTTGAGCAGGAAGCCTTGCATCATAAACATCCTCCAACTTGTCTTTGGGGACTTGCCTGCCATTACAGATCTTGGAAGCTATTAAAGTGCTGACAGGACCCATTAAGGGACATGCAAATGGATTTAACAAATCTTCAGTCAGTTCATTTAAGGTCACAGTCTCCATGGAATACATAAGCTATAGACATCTTCTTAAAACCTATTTTTGAAAGTTCTTTTAAAAGAATGTTTTAATGAGTGCATTTTTGGAACTTAAGTCCACAAAATTTATTTGGCTTACCATGCCCCACTGCCCCAACTCCAGGGAAAACATGATTTAAAATAAAACCTCGGTGCTTTTTGATGGAGTGACCTGGGGCTCTCTTCTTTATTCTAATATATGGAATCCAATGACCTAATCATAGAAAGAATCTTCACTCATTTGATTCATTCTTTTCTTTCGGCTTCATTTTTAAGCTCAGGAACTGGCTCATGGCAGATGCTTGATATATATTTGTTGATTGCTTTCCAGAAGAAGGAAGTGACAAATGGAAAGATTAAGTGATTTGCCCAAGATCACACATGTAGTAAGCATCAAAGCTTCAATTCAGACTCAGGTCCTCTGACTCCAAATCTGGTATGTTGAAGTATAACTAGACAGAGAAACAATGGCAGAGCAATAATGTACAAAGATCTCTGTAAGTTAGGTGACTTGGGTTCTAATCCTAACTTTGTCATAAATTTTAGGCAAAATATTCAATCTTTGTAGTCTCAGTTATTCTATCCCTAAAATTATGAGATTATACTTGATGACTTCTTGAGTTCCAGCTTTAGATTTAAAAATATGTGCTCAAGAATTGGAAATTGAGGGGATGCTCACCCAATTGGCGAATGGCTGAGCAAGTTTTGCTATGTAAATATAATGGAATACTATTGTGCTATAAGAAGTGAGGAGCAGGCAGTTTTCTGAAAGAAAAAAAAACTGGAAAGATTTGAATGAACTGACACTGAATGAAGTGAGCAAAAGCAGGATAACATTGTACACAGTAGCAGCAACACTGCCAATAGCCAACTTTGATAGACTTTCAGCAATGCTATGATAGAAGACAATTCCAAAGACTCATGATGGAAAATGCTATCCATAATCAGAGAAAGAATTAGGGAATCTGAATGCAGATCAAAGCTGCTATTTTTACTTCCTTTATTTTTTGTGCGTTTTGCCCTTTTTGTTCTGTTTCTCCTTTCACAACATTACTAATGTGGAAATATGTTTCATATGATTGTACATGTATAGTCTATATCAAATAGCATGGCATCTTGGGGAGCGAGCCAGGAGAGAGGAAGAAAAACATTTGGAACTCAAAACCTTAAAAAAGTGAGTGTTGAAAACTAAAACTTATTTAATTAAAAATAAAAATCTGTGCTAGCCATATTATCTTGAACAAATAGAATGATGGCAGAAGTGGTTTCATTGCTATCTTCGTATTGGTAATACCTTGCATGGCATCTACTATATGGGCACTTGAGAAATTCTTTGAAATGAATTGAACTCCTGGAATCTCTTTGGGCTTCAGTTTACTAATCTATAGAATGTGTCATCTCTAAAGTGGCTCAAGATGCTAAAATTCAATGTAAGAGGTTAAACGTTAAAAAATATTGCTATGGGGGGTGGAGCCAAGATGGCGGTGTAGAAGCAGCAAGGATCAGCAGCTCCTGCACGGCCACCTTAAATACACATAAAATCAATAAATTCTACAGCTCCAAAATACATGGAACTGCAGAAAACACGTCCCCTGCTGAAGGCAGTTCGGCAGGAGGAACCCATCGCAG
>CM053600.1:158127925-158160463 GCA_028646575.1 Pseudocheirus occidentalis | reverse complement strand
CAACCAGACTATTGTACAATGTGAAAGAGTTTGCAGATCCTGTACATGATTGTCACCATGGGGGAGGGGGGGATGGGGAGGAAGGGGAGAAAAATCTATAACTGAAGTGACTATGGAACAGAATCTTGTAACCTAAAAGTGAACAAACAAGTTAATAAAAAATAAAAAAAAGAAAAATATTGCTATTACTGATTCTATATGAAAAGAATCAACAGTAGAGGGTATTCCACATCTTCATAACACAGCTTCAATGTCAATAATGATCTCTAGCATCCATGTATCACTTTGAGGTGATAAAACCAATTGCCCATATTATTTTATTTATTCCTTCAAATATCCCTAAGGGGTATATATGGATATATTATTATATCTTACAGTTGGGAAAACTGAAATACAGAGAAGTTGAATAGATTGTCCCAGTCATATGGCTGGTGAGTATGGCAGAATTCAAACATGTAGGTGTGTATCTATATATATGTATATACATCCATGTATATGTGTATATGTATATGTATGTTTATCTACATGTGTATATGTGTCTATATATGTGTGCATGTATGGATATATATGTATATATACATTTATTTATAATTTCATATATATCATTCATTTCAATCCATTAAAGTCATTTAACCAAGTAATATCTATAAAGCAGCTACCATGTCCCAGTCAATGTACCAAGTACTGAGTACACAAAGACAGTGAGAAAGACAAAATATTTGTGTATTTGTGTATATAGATAGATATAGATATGTATATTATATATTTGTGTGTTTGTGTATAGACATGTTTTATGTCTATATCTGTGTATAGATGTGTATGTATTTGAATATGTATATGTATGTTTTTAAAGACATCTATAAATCTAACGCAAAGTAACTCTGGAGAAGAACAAGGTACCAGTAAAGATCTCCTGCTAAGTCTTGAAGAAAGTCAGGTTTTTAAAAAATGTATTTATTTTTATTTTTTTGGTGAACTTCTGGTGAGTTCTGACACCAAAACAAATTCAACAATCTGAAAAATTAATTGTTCACCAGAGATAGCAATTTCTTCTTTCATCTCCCCTGGAAATCTCCAGAGGGAAAGAGGACTTCCTGATTCTATCCATAGATTTGGCCGCTATCCAGCCACTGATCCAACCATTCTCTGAGGGGTGTCCTCTGCTGTTAGTAAAGGGTTTTGAGGACAAATTCTCAGGACCTGCTTCCGAGGATTGTTATGAGAATCAGATGAGATAATGTTTGTAAACCTCTTATCATACTGCCAGGAACAGAAAAGGAGCTTAATAAAACTTTTTTCTTTCCCCTCTATCCTCTTTCCCAGAGAAGCTGGCCAATCTACTGACAGTCTTTTTTATGTTTTTTTTTTTTTAAGTTTGTATTGTGTGGGTAACAATACATCACTTAAACCATCAATTTGTTCTACTTCACCACATGCCTAGGCAACTTCTTTTTGTGGTCATACATTCCTATGTGATATTCATCACCCCACTGAAAGGCATCATTAGAAATATACGTCAAATGCATTGCCAATACATGATCTAAGCTAATATAGCAACTTTATCAAGTAGATACTACAGCTATAATTACTGTTATTAGAACTATTATTTTGTTATTATTACATCCATTTCCTTCAACAAGAAAACTGAGTTTCAGAGAGACTAAATGTGTTGTCTGATGCCACATATCTGGTAAGTGACAAACCCAGGCTTAAACCCAGGTCTTTTGAACCTCCGCCTCTCCCTCTCCCCCCGCCCAGTCCAATAGGGCTTCCAATCCACAGAGCTGACAACTCAGGGAACATGGCTGTGATTTCCACCTGGAAAGTGAGCTTACTGAAAGGAAATCTATATTCCCAAAATATTTTGACTGAACTATGATTATATTTTTAATGACCATTCTCTCCACAGGGTTTGTGGTGTAAAAAGAAAATCACCATTTTTTTTTAAAGTACAGAATGAGAACCTGCCAGTTCCCTACTATATCAAACCATTGAAATGCATTAAAAAGAATGTTTATGCATTATTCACCATGCTGCCCGGAATCAACTTTGTAAAAGGCCACAAAAGACAAAGAAAATGTATAACGGATATTAACACTGATCATAGTCTTTATTTGTTGTCCTAATTCCATTTTACATTTACACAATAAACAAGGATATTAATATTTAATATGATGGCCCTTGTGGAGCCCAAAGGCCAATATTATTGTTATGGGGGATGCAGAGCAAAGGACTCCTTATCTTTAATGGCAACTCCATTTGTATCTTCTTCTACCACCTCCTGTCTTTTGAATGGGCCAAAACAATAGTATATCATTGCCGAATGTATTTTCATTATTACATAATTTTTATACTTAATAAAAGTTGTATCCATTACATATATATACATAGACATATAGACATGTATGTCTAACTCTATACATATACATGCATATATTTACATACATATATCTTTTATCTATCAATTATGCATCTATCTATGTATCTGTTAAAGGTAACTACATTGAGAATAAACAGATAACAAGATGGATGGATAGATAGATAGAAGAGAGAGAGAGAGAGAAAGAGAGAGAGAGAGAGAGAGAGAGAGAGAGAGAGAGAGAGAGAGAGAGAAATATATAGATATCCATTAATTTTGTTTTGCTTGTCTGGTGACCATATGTGGCATTTAATGTAAGATTCTTGGCTTTAGAAGAATATCAAAACCTTGTTTCTTTATATAATGTGTGAAAAGAACAGGAAAGATATAAAGAGAATTGTTTCTTCCATTTCGTCTTCTACATGGCCTATTCAACCATTTTAGTTGTCTTTAAAATTTATTGAGTAAAATTTATTTTTGAGTTCCAAATTGCAAGTAAGAGCAAAGATACAAATAACCTAAAATTCTGAATGTGTAACTATAAAACTACAGCATTTAGTTTTGAGTCGTAACATAAATGCACAATCATAGGTGAAATCATAGTACTTTTGGGAGGGTTCCTAGGAACGAAAGATGTGATAAACTCATAATTCAGAGTACCAATAGTAAAATTTTAGGATTGACGAAGGAAACTTAAAAGTCATTTGTTCAATCCCTACATGACACATACTCTGCCCCCCCCATGACATCCTATAGCAATGTTCAATGTACTTGGAAATGGTAAATAATAGGATAATAGGATGTTTGCCAGCCCATGAGACAGTCCATGTAGTATAACATTTGTTAAAGCCATTTTGTTAATGTTATTACATTTACTGTACCTAATTGCTTCAAATTTCTTTCTTGTATTGATTGAAAATTGTTGTTATTCAGCTGATTAGTTTGACTCTTAATGATCTCACATGGGATTTTCTTGGCAAAGATACTGGAGTATATTTCCATTTCCAGTTCATTTTGCAGATTAGGAAACTGAGGCAAAAGGCAGTCAGTGACCTGCCCAAGGTCACCTGAGTAGTAAGTGTCTGAAACTGGATTTGAACCGAAGTCCTCCTGAATCTATGACCAGAATTCTACCCACAATATCTCCTAGCTGTCCTGAACTGACAATTGACCCCCTCCCCCCCTTCATTTCTACTACTTAGTTCTAACTGCCATTTTGGAGGTCAGAGATAATAAAGCTAGTCCTTTTTCCATGCTACACCTTTTCAAAATTTTTTACAGCAAGCATGTCTTCTGTGTGTGTGTGTGTGTGTGTGTGTGTGTGTGAATGTGCTTTCTCCTGAGATATGCATCTACAGTTTCATCAATTGCTTCTCATAAGGCATGATTTCATGATTTTGAGCCCTTTCCTGCTTGTCTTACTTTGGACTCAAGCCAGTTTGTCAACATCCCTCCTAAAATATGCTTCACATAACTGAACACAATGCTCTGGTTAGTGACTGACTAGTATAGATTATGCTCCCTTGTACTGGGCCCTCTACTTCCATTAATGCAGCCTAAGATCATATTAGTGATTTTGGCAACCCTGCCACATTTGAAGACTCATATTACTTCTGTGGTCAACTAAAACCTCCAATTTCCCTCAGGAAATGATTTATATTGCTAAAATATGTGTGTATGATGCATGTGCATATCCGTAGTCTCTATTATACATTTCTATATACAAGTGGACAGAAACGTTGCATTCGGAACAATTTTTGAATAATATTGCACGAATACTAAATTCATTATAAAGTTTGAAAGGACATGTGGCCGCAATACAATAATGCAACAAAAAGAAGGAAGATTCAGAACAGGGCCTTAATTCAGAGACTGGACAGACCGAATACCAAAGGAAATGAAACAAACATATTGCATATGAATCAGCATGAAGAAAGCAACTAATGGAGCATGCATGTATGAATATATATTTTTAAAAAGTTTGACATTGAATCAAAATCAATCATTTCCTTTGGGAAAAAGACTTATGATTGCAATATTGGATTTAGAAGGGAATTAGATGTCACCTAGATTAAGCTTATAATTTTAAGTGGGGAAACTGAGTCCAAGAGGGATTAATGAGAACCAAGATTATAGAGTTATTAAGAATCAATGACAGAATTTCAGCCCATATCTGCCTGTCTCTAAAACTGTTTCTAAAAATATCATTAGTCTCATCATGTCAATTGTGTATTCAAAAATCTTTAGTGGTGCCTTATGGCCTCTAGGATCAAATGCAAATCCTTATGCCTGACCCTGAAAACCCCTCCACAGTTAGACTTAAAATAACAGTGGTATGCAAATTACCCAGGACAAAGTAAAATAATGAAATTTATTGACATACAATAAACATATATGTATATAAAATAGTATATTATACATCATATTCTACATATTTATATATTAATACCAGTCAATAAATAAAGTTTCTATACTTTAGAAAACATGAACTATATTCTTGTATTACCGTAATTTATACATGATTAGCAATTGACATATACACACATGCATACAGAGACACACATACATATATGTACATATAAATACACAGAAATTCTTTCATACACACCTTAAATCTTCATCTTCAAATCATACTTCACACTGGACATTAAACATGACTTTGATGAGCAATATATTTTTCCAAATCTATTCTCAATTATAACAAAAATATTTTCAGTGGAGTTTAAATCAGGGTCACCTTGTTGAAGCATCCTTCTTTGCATTTTCAAGAAATTTAACTGGCCATAACAGGAGGTATGCAAAGTCCTGTTGCAGTATGGATAATGTTAATGGGATTTAAGATCTTCCCACCCATTAATAGGCCTCTAGTGGAGCCCGTAAAGGGAAACTTGCTTAGGGTAAGTTTGATTCTTGGAAAGCTTTCACACCATTTGCTAATTTCTAATTAGGCACTAAGTCAGGAGGGTTGTGATGCCTTCTGACTCTGAGAATGTGTATGTATATATGTATGTATACACACACATACATATACATATACACACACACACATATATATATGTATGTATATATAAAACACAGCAAAAGATTAACAGAATGCATGTGAGTGACACAAAACATATCTAACGGTGGGAAATTCAGTTCAATCATATGTTCCACATCAGTGTCCTGAGTTAGCTTTATTTCAGGCAAAAGTGGACACTTATGACCACAGTAATGATAAGATGAAGCCCTACAAGTTAGGCTTTGTTTCTATCATGTTTGTCACCTGGCAGATGGTCTTCAGCCAATGCTCTATAGGGGCAGCTAGGTGGTACTGTGGATAGAGTGTCCAGCCTGGAAGTCAGAAGACTCACCACTCTGCGTTCAAATATGGCTTCCTACACTTACTAGCTATGTGAACCAAGATAAGCTACTAAACCCTATTTGCCTCAATTTCCTCATCTGTAAAGTGAACTGGAGAAGAAAATGACAAACTACTCCAATATCACTGCCCAGAAAACCCTAAATGAGTCTTATAGAGTTGAACATGAATAAAATTTTGACTGAACAACAACAAATGCTCTACAGATTTAATTAATGTATTGCTTTTCCAAAGAGTAGAACAATATTTCCCATTCCAGTCAGTAAGTCTAAGGAAAATTTCTACATCTCATCTCCATTTTTTTTTCATTTTACAATCATATCTAACTCTTCATGACCTCATTTGGCATTATCTTGGCAGAGAAACTGGAGTTGTTTGTCATTTTTTCCCAGCTCATTTTACAGATGAGGAAACTGAGGCAAACAGGGTTAAGTGATTTTTCCCAGGGTCACATAGTTAGATAGCTTTGAAGTGTTCATTTCACCTTATACAAAATATGTTGGTCATATCAATAATTCAGGGTCTCACTAAAACTTTCTTAGACATCTTGAAAAACAGAAGCTCACTCCAAAAAACAGAAGCTCACTTCATTGTGTTCTGATATCCTTCATCATGGCACCTTGTCTTTCTAGGTCTTGGATGTTCCATAAGAAATGGATAAGGCTTAGAGATTTTTTCTGAATCACCAAATTTACCTTTGGATGGATAGCAAGCCATGTGCTCTATTTCCATCCAGACTTCTCTCACTGCCCCTAATTCACACAAGACAAAGGCATTACAGTTTCCCAACAAAAATGCTTTTAAAAGAACTCACACTATTGAAGCCTTTTGAAGGCTTAGAGGACAGAATGATATTGAATCAGGATGTACTGGTAACCTTGAAAGAAAAAATAAAGCTGAGAGCAAATAGAAAAAAAAAAATAGGATCATAGAGGTCACCCAAACCAATCCCTCATTTTATAGATGAAGAATCTGAGATATAAATAGATCAAAAATATTATACAAGGTTATGTAGGTAGGGACTATGTTTGGTGCTGCAAAGATAAAGACAAAAGTGAGACAGTCTTTTCCCCTAAGGAGCTTACATTATAGCTGGGAGAGGCAACATTGTATGTGCATATTTGAAGTAGACAAATAGTAACTCCTTTGGCATTCATGATGGAGAGGCCCATATCCCCATCCTTCACTTCAAAGCAGACACAGGTATCCTCTAACTGTTTCCCACTGGCCATGAAGATCCATTTAAATGGCTACTGAACCAGAACTGTATGGATAAATAAATAAAAGGGGCAATACCTACCCTCTGGTCCTCTTTTTCCTGCTGATCTCAAAGAACAAGGATAACTATCTGAACCCAGGAGGGGCCACAGTTTGAAAAGTAGCGGGCTGACTTTCCTTCCCTAGCCGACTGCAGGCAATGAGTTCACAGACTCTTAGCTGAGACTGTCTGGGATCAAACCACATCCTGTGTGTGTCTTCTTTTTCTTAGTATGAATCACTGAGAGATCTCAAAAGTCATGTGACATCTCCTCTTTCTAGATATCCTTCTGGCAGGATATTGGCCTCATCACTCTGAAAGATCATCTTAGCCCTGGAACCCCCATTTTGCAGTATCATTTTCTCCTGCCCCTCCCCACACTATTTGAAGATGGTGCACAGACTGACCACTTCCTCATTTCCCAAATGGCTGTACTCCTCTGGACTTCATCATGCTCCATCTCAGGTACTTTCCTCACGCCCTCCCCACTTCAGCGTCTTTTTATTTCTAATCCATCCTATTGGACTGTGATCTCCTTGAGGACAGGGACTCTCTTTTCTTTTTTGTCCCACTGCTTAGTAGAGTTCCTAGAAAATATTAGGTGATTAATAGATGTTTGACTGATAGCTTCACTACCGGGTAATTGTGGTGGGAAAAGTAGTATGAACAAACTCATAGAGAGGAAATGAAATGTCTCTACCAGAGTGAGAGAAATCAGATGGCTTAACATTGATTAGAAAGAGAGAAATAGCTTTTAAACAGCCTTGTTGCAAATATTTCAAAAAGGCTTGAATATTACCCTCTATGGAGCATTGCCACTCAAAGATTCAATGTTGCATCCTGTATGTGAATAAAATCACCTCTTTCATATCTGATTCATATTTGTAATCTGGGTACCATTGAAAAAATTTTCATTCTACTCCTTTGCTAAGGAACACCTCTTTATAGTAAACCAGAAAATATAATTGTTCCTCAGGAACCTGTGTTTAAGTGGAAATGAAGCTCTGGAAAACTAGCTAGATCTACAGAAATGCCAGTCAATCTCAGACCAATGAACCAAGGGCAAATCACAAGGGCCTGGGGAAAGTCTCCCTCCAGCTTAGCTTAGTGGTATGCAGTGGGTTAGACATGTGACTTGTCTTTTTTTTTTCCCAGAGGGTGTTATGGGTATCTGAAGATCTTCCATGCCCCTAGGCCCTTTGATAGGCTTAAGTGGCTCTGAGAATCTTCCCTGATTTGAAAGTATACTCTGCCCCCTAGTAGGCTGAATGTGGTCACATGGAGACTGTGTGTGTGTGTGTGTGTGTGTGTGTGTGTGTAGGGGGGGGGGTGTTGTTTTTTTCAGGAATGCCGGTGCCTTGTTGCTTTGTGATTGGGCAGTGGGTCAAGAGGGCTGTGACATTATCTCATCCAGGAGAAGGCTATATATACTGCTGATGTGAGGTTTTGCTTTGGAGCTTACTTTGAGAAGAGTTATGTGATTTGGCCAGACAAGACTTTGGGAAGTTGTTGAGCCACCCAGCTTTGAAAAACCCAGATGTTGGTGCTTCTCTCTTTGGTAACTGAATAGATATGGATGTAATGGTCAGATAGCTGGAAGCCCGTCTGCGGATCTGTTTCTCTGTTTTCTTGTAACTTCTGGTTGTAACTTGTGTTTGTATTCTGTTTGCATTCTCTGAAGTTCAGGGCGCTGACTTTTTCCTTTGAACTAGGTAAATGATATGTGTTTTATTGATTAAAGTAAAACTGTTAACCCATTTTGAGTTGCTTTCCCTTAGAAAAGTAGATTTAAGAACCTCTGCTAACAGCCATCCTGGGTATGCGAGGGTGCTTGCTGATACAGAGGGAAGGAATGTAGAAGGGTGGATACTGTTTCTTTTTCTTTTCTCTTCTTCTTCCTTCTTTTCTTTTCTTTCTTTCTTTTTTTGCTTTTTTAGAGGGGGGAAAGCAGGGCAATTGAATTAGGTCATTGCTCTTTTCACTAGGTGGATGCTGTTCTTGAATTGAATTTTTAAGGAAACCAGAGATTTTTCAGAGGAGAAGAAAGGTGGACAGTTAGGGAAAAGACATGAAAACTAGAGTCTGAATGTCATACATAAGGTATAATAGCAAGGCTAGAGGCCCCATAGTAGTTGTGAAGGCGTGTAAGATGTAATGAGGGGGTGGCTAGGTGGTGCAGTGAATAGAACATGGGCCCTGGAGTCAGGAGGACCTGAGTTCAAATATAACCTCAGACATTTTACACTTACTAGCTGTGTGGCCTTGGGCAAGTCACTTAACCCCAATTGCCCTGCCTTCTCCCCTCCAAAAAGAAAGAAAAAAAAAGATGTCATGAGACTAGAAAGTTAGGTTAGAGATAGTTGTGAAAGCTGATCTAACCTCATTTTCCATACTAGAAAACTGAGGCGCAGAGATGGGGAAAAGCTGCTTCTTACTTGAGTAACAGAACCATAAATTGAGAGTAGGAAAAGAACTTAGAAATTGTTTAACAGATAGGTGATGGATTTGAATTCTAAGAAAGATTAAGTGGCTTGTCTGTGGTTCTGTTGTTATTACTTAGTAATTTTCAGTCGTAGCTGACTGTGAACCCATTTTGGAGGGAATTTCTTCACAAAGATCCTGAACTGTTTTGTCATTTCCTTCTCTAGCTCATTTTTATTCGTAAGGAAGCTGAAGCAAACAGGGTTAAGCGATTTGCCCAGGGTAACATACCTAGTAAGTACCTGAGGTCAAATTCAAACTCAGGTCTTCCTGACTCTAGGCCTAGGCCTAGAACTCTATCCGTCTGTGGTTACATAGTGGACAAGTATCACAGTCAGGATTTGAGTACAGGTCTTCCTGATATGAGTTTAGCCTTCTGCCTCCTAGTTCACCGAGTCAGTTTTTGTTTCCTACAAATCTTTCAATTTGACGCTAAGAATGCTGAATGCATCAAACAACTATTTTATTAAAAAATTCTCTGGTCACTATCTCAGCATGAAAATTAATAACACATGGTTAAGATTATAGGGGCATTTTCAGAAAGGGGAACAGGTCATAATAAATGATGATTAAGTACACAGTTTTCTTCCAGTGAAAAATTAGATCTTATTTGTCTTCAGTTATCTGTATATTAGAGGTATTAATTAATTAATGCTTGGGGCACTGAGGCAGGGAGGGGAAGAGAAGAGAGTCAACACAATATAGTTCTTAATGATTAATATTTCTGGTGGTGCTCATTCCTAAATAGAAAGTTTCTCAACATTTAGGGACTACTGAGGCAGTGAGTAGGAAAGTAACATGAAGTTGAGTGAAGGATCTTTCTGTATTAAAGGGGTAAGTAGTAGTCTCTGGATCATAGCAATGATTTGACTTTCACTCCTTTGTACTAAGTAGGTGAAGGATACTCCAGGGTAGACCTTAAATGAGAAATGTATCATGTTACTCATGATTGCTTTCAGAAGAATTTGCTATTAAAAAAAAACATCAACCCATTTTTAAGTCATATTCAAAGGGTGAAGATACAGGTGCTTCACAGGTCTGACTCTGACTCACCAAATAATTAAGTTTCCTCTTTTAAGGGACAGGGATTTTGCTAGGGGAATTGGTGCACTCAAATAAAGTCAGCTGAAAATGTGAATAGCGTAACAGGCAGTTATAAAAATCCAGAGTCAGCTTAGAGACTGTTTGAAAAGAGTTTCTATTTCAGGAACCAGTTTTGTTTTTATTAACAGCGGAGTATACCCAAACAAAGGGAGAATGAAACCAGATAAATTCATTAGGACTTAATAACATTATTCAAAATTTTCCTAAATGACAATAACTACATCACAGAGCAATCAGGAGAAAATGTAGGCTAACGAATAGAAAAGATCCATTTGCATGCTTTCGTGATGTAAGAAAAAATGCTGTTTTTTTCTTTTTCATTTTTTTCCTCTTGGCAAGCTATCTCTGCATCTCATATTACTCAAGACTACTCATATTTTATCTATATGGTGAAAAGCCCAAATCCATGTTCATGGGGATGATGGGTTCATATTTCATTTCCCTGTGAACACATAGATTATTTAACCTCACTAGGCTTCCATATCGACATTGGCAAAATGAGGGGACTAGACTAGATGGACTGTGAAATGCCTTTCGGCTATAAATATATGACCACTCTGATCTATATTCGTATCTATAGTTACCAGTGATCTCTTCATTGCCAAATGGAATGTGGTTATTTTTTTCTCAGTCTTTATCCTTCTTGACTCATCTGAAGCATCTGAGAATATTGACCATTTTCTCCCTCTTGGTACTCCCTCCTTCTCCTCCTACCTTTCTGACCAATCTTTTTTTAAAATTGATTTGTTTATTTACTTTTAGTCTACAAGATTCAGTTCCACAATCCCCTGAGTTTCAAATTTTCTCCCCTCTCCCCCCCCCCACATGATGGCAAGCATTCAACTATAGGATCTGTGAATACTTTCACATTGGACATTAGTCTAGTTGTCTGGAAGGGTTGTAACCAATGGAGTGAACAATGGGGAAAACACATGGAAAAGAACAATAGCATTTAGATTGTTTCAGTCTGCATTTAAACTCTGTTCTTTCTAGATCTTTCTCTGAATGGAGATATCTCCTTCCATCCTGAGATTTGTAGAGTTGTCTTAAAGAAGTTGCTGAGAAGTTGGTCATCACACAAATGACGTGTCTGTGATTGTGTACAAGTTTTTCCTGGTTCTGCTCTTCTCACATCAGTTTGTATAAGCCTCTCCAAGTAAATATGATGTCCATCTCCTCCCCATTTCTTATAGCACAATAGTATTCCATTACATACGTATACTGCAACTTGTTAAGCCATTTCCCAATTGATGAACATCCCCTTAATTTCTAGTTTTTTGCCCCCACAAAGACAGTTGCAATAAATATTTTTTGCACATATGGATCTTCCTCCCACTTCTATGATCTCTTTGGGATACAACCCCAGAAGTGCTGACCAATCTTTTAAACCAACTGTATTGAATCTCCAGCTATATAACGTCCACTATTCCTTAAGTTTCTGTCCTTGGTCTTTTTCTCTTTTCTCTCTATACAATTTCAGTTGGTGATCTCATTAATGTCCATGGTTTAATTGCAGATGATTCACAGATCTTCTTATACAGCATTTTTCTTCCCTCTGAGCATTTAGATCTGTGACACCAATTAATGGGCATATCAAACTGGATTTCCTAGAGGAAACCCAAAGTAGATATGTCCAGAACAGAATTAATTGTTTTTCCCCCAAATCTGTCCCATTTCTGAAATACTCAATTGCTGTCAAGGACACTACCACCCTCCTATGTACTATTTGCTGCCTGACCCCACTCTTTTGCCTACTCTATATATCCAATCAAATGTCAAATCATGTCAATATTATTTTGTATCTTTATCCTCTGCTTTCTTTTCTTCTACTATTTCAATAACTATTCTAATTCAAAGTCTTATTGTCTTTCTCCTAGAATATTGCTATAGCTCCCCATTAGAGACCCAGTCTTCAGTGTCTCATCACTCCAACCTATTCTACTTAGTAATGTCAGAGTGATCTGGACTATATATAACATGTGCATCTACCTGCATATATGATGTTTGTGTGTATGGGTGTATATATATACTTGCATATATAATGTTTATGTGTATGTATATGTATACATACACAGACACACACACATATGTATATGTATGTGTGTGCAAATATATGCACATAGATATGTATATATATAAACACACATATATGTTTGTGTGTAATATACATACACACATGTGTGTGCATGCAGGAAGATTATGGATATATAAACACAGGCATTTACGCATAAATACATGAATATATATGACCTCTTCAGGATTACTTTGCATTTATTTCCTATTTGTATTTAGTTGCTTAAATAAATGCCATTTCCTCTCAATAGCATGTAAGTTTTTTGAAGGCCAAGAGAATTTTTGTGCTTATATCCTTAGTATCTAATAGTGCCTGGCACACAATAGGGGCTGAACAAATGTTTTTTTTAGCTGAATTGAATTGAACCGAATCATTCAATTAAAACATCTGGAGGCCATTCAACAGGAAGAGAAGAAAAGGGGATCTGGTGATTCCACTTCCTACAACTGAGGAATAAGAAGTAAGGCAGGGAACATGCAATATTTCATGAAGAGTCAGGACCAGGCAGGAACGGTGAATCAGGTGGTTAGTTCAGGATTGCTGGGAGGGAATCAGCTTTGATGTGGAACTTAGATGTTTTAAAATGCCTCACTACCTTGTTCCCATCCTTTGGATCCTCAGATCCCAGCCTTGCTGAGATGCTACATACATAGCAGTTTTTCCTCTCACTTCTCATGTATTTTAAAATTATTTATACTTTGGTCAGCTTACATTTCCTTTGCGTCCTTTGGTTGGGTCCCTCAGAAGTAGGTAGTATATAGTCTAGAGGGTCTAAAATGGGCCAGGCCTACTGTGAGCACTTAAATATTTCTTAAGCAAAAAATAACACATTCTGTCCTGTGGTTTCTCTGCTTTTCTTGTTCCTCTTCCCTGATGAGAGAGTAAATTGAGACTCTTCCTTGGGTACAAGTTCTGATGGAAATGAAAATGCCGACGAAGGTAACTGAGGTGATTAAGATGCTCATTTTCCCTCCTGTATTCTGCATAGGCTTGGAAGACCAGTGGACCAGGGCTTTAAGGTCATAAAAAAGAGTAAGACACCATTGATAAACATACTTCAGTTTGTTGATTAAAGCTGTATTTGTTTATTAGTGTTTTTCCAGTTTATAAAACAGGGTCATTGTAAAGGTGCCTCTGGGAGCTCTATTCACTATATTAAACCCAGTGTTGACCCCACAGTCAGACAAAAATTGCTCTAAGTTGTATGAGGTCAGGTTCATGTGTCGGGGCTAATTGGGCATGGCATAAAATAATTCGTGGCATTCCCATATGGTAATCCTAACTCTGCTTGTATGTGTCTGTATGAACCCCACGCTATGGTAAAAGGATAAATGAAGGGGGAAAATGGAACATACAACAATAGATTTAGAATTGGAAGCAAAAGGCAAAGCACTCTAGTATAATCCAATTAATTTACAGATGAGGAAATGGAGGTATAGAGATGTTAAGCGACTTTCTCAATATTATCCATGTATAAAGAATATAAGATGGGGCACCTAGGTGGTACAGTGAATAGAGCACCAGCTCCAGGATCAGGAGGACATGAGTTCAAATGTGGCCTCAGACATTTAACACAAATCTAGCCATGTGACCTTGGTCAAGTCACTTAACCCCAATTACCCTATCTTCCCCCCTATAAAAATCCAAAACAAAACAAGAATACAACATGAATTGATGGGGGTGCTGATAAGGAAATATCCTAAGATCCAAGAGAATAATAAAAAAGAACTAAAATAGAATCAAGTGGTAATCACTGTGTGTTAGGCACTAAAGGGAAAATAAGAAGAAATAAAGCTCAGTCTTGACACTTCTATTGCTCATACTGTCTTGTTAAAATCTCCTCAAGGAAAAGGCTTTTTTTTTATCTTTGTCTTTGTATTTCCAGCACCCAGCACAAAACCTGGTACATCATAGTCACATAATGAATGGTTATTGACCACAATAATTAGAGAGAACTATGAATCTTATAGAAATATTACAGTAGAGAGAAGGTTTGGAAGACCTTTGTCCAAGTCCTGCTTCTGACATTCACTAGCAACATGTAGGATTTGCCACTTAATTTCTCAGGACCTCAGTCATCTCTCTAATACTATGTTATACTTAGATTTCTGATTCAGCATTCGCATTGGTGGAGAGAGTACCCAAAATGGCAAACTTCCATATTGTTGAACTTATACACCCTTTCCACCAGTTTTCCCCCTCCCTGATGCCTCATATCTTTTACACCCCTGAGAAATATTTTTAAAAAATGATGAATAGGGGACAGAGTAAAGATGGCCACATAGAAGCAGCAAGGCTACACAGCTGTCTCCTTAACCACCTTAAATACATATAAAATATAACTCTAAATAAATTTTAAAGCTCCAGAACTCACAAAATGATAGAGTATCAAAGCTCCAGCTGAAGCAGCCTGGTAGGCAGACAGGAAGGGTTTCATTGCAGTGCACTGGGAGCCCAGAGCAGCAAAGCATGAACCCATGGCTAGAGCCCAGGGGCTGCCAGAACAAGCCGTGGATGGAGCACAGATCACCAGAAGCTGTAGCATTTTTCAGAATTACCAACCCATGAGAAACAAAGACTAAGTGAAAGGTCAGTGGAACTCAGATAAATTGGGGGAGATGGTCAGACTGAATGCTCCAGGGATAGAAGTAGTCTGAAGCAGCAGCAGCACTGCAGCCACCTCGACTGTTTCAGAGTTCCTAGCCTGCAGATTGTAGGGGGGCCAAATGATCATTCAGAGGCTAAGTGCTCTTGCCTTGATCTTCCTAGATTGGAACACAGTCTTGTGTGGTGGTCCTGAGGTGCATTTTCATTGAGCCAAAGCTGGTGGGGTCTGCAGAAACAGTGGCCTCCTAATAGCTCCAGCAGCTGCAAAAATCCCAGTGATTTGGAACAGAGCCCTCCTCTCTGAAAGCAAAGTTCTTCTGAACCTAAAAGTCAAAAAATTGATTGGCAACACGAGTAGGCAAAGGAAGCAAAGTAAACTCAGCAATGCAACTTTAGATTCCTTTTTGGGGGGACTAAAAGGATCAAAGCATGGCATGGGAGGAAGACAACACAGTCAGAACTCCCTCACCAAAAGCTTCCAAGAAAAATGTAGACTGGTTACAAGCCATAGAGCAACTTAAGAAGGATTTTGAAAACCAAATAAGAGAAGTGGAGGAAAAATTGGGAAAAGAAAAGAGAATGAGGTAAGAAAATCATGACAAGAGGGTCAACAACTTGATTGAACAAAATAACACCTTAAAATAGATTAACTTAAATGGCAAAAGAGGCCCAAAAAGCCAATGAGGAAAAGAATGCCTTAAAAAGTCGAATTTGTCAGACAGAAAAAGTATCTCAAAAGCTTTCTGAAGACAATAGTTCCTTCAGAATTAGAGTAGAGCAAATGGAAGAAAATGAATTTGTGAGTAATCAAGATACTATTAAACAGATCCAAACAAATGAAAAAAATAGAAGGCAATGTGAAATATCTCTTTGAAAAAAATACACTGGCCTGAAAAATAGGTCTAGGAGAAACAATTTAAAAATTATTGGACTATTTGAAAGCCATGATCAAAAAAAAAGAACCTGGGAAGCATCCTTCAAGAAATTCTCAAGGAAAATTGCCCTGATATCTTAGAACCAGAGGGCAAAATAGAACTGGAAAGAATTCACCAATCACCTCTTGAAAAAGATCCCAAAAAGAAAACTGCTAGAAATGTTATAGCCAGGTTCTGGAGTCCCCAGATCACAGAGAAAATATTACAGGCTGCCAAGAAGAAATAATTTAAACAATCAGAATAACCCAGGATCTAGCAGTCTCCACATTAAGGGATCGGAGGGCCTAGAATATGATATTCCAGAGATCAAGGGAGCTTAGATTAAAACTAAGAATCACTTAGCCAGCAAAATTGAGTGTCATGTTCCAGGGAAAATATGGTCATTCAAAGAGGTGGAGAACTTACAAGCATTCCTGCAGAAAAAAACCAGAAGTGAATAGAAAATTTGACATTTGAATACAAGAAGCATGAGAAGGTAAACGTGGAAAAGAATTCACAAGGATCTTATCAAAGTTGAACTATTTACATGCCAGCATGGAAAAACAATAATTGTAACTTATGAAACTTTTTCAGTATGAGGGTAGTTGAAGGGAATTTAAATGTATGCGTATATAAATATAAATATATATATACATATATATGCATGTAAATGAATATAAATGTATATATAAATGTATGTAGATGAATATAAATGTATGTATATATACTTACACACATGTCTATATAAGAATGTATGTAAGAATATGAATACATATGTGCATGTGTACACATGTGTACATAGAGGGTGCAGGATCAATTGAATAGGATGGGATAATATTTTAAAAGATGAAATTAAGAGGTGGGAGAGGAATAGTATGAGAGGAGACAGGGAGAGATAGAAAGGGCTTAATCCTCTAATATAGAAGACGCAAGGGATAATTGTTACAATGGACAGGAAGAATAGGAATGCAAAAGGGAATAATTGGTCAACCTCACTCTCATTGAAGTTAGCTTAGGGAAGGAAGGACATACATTCTAAATTGGGTATCTTGGCCTACAAGAGAATAGGTCGGAAGGGATTAGAGGGGGGAGGATGGAGGAGGGCAGGTTGGGAGGAAGGGTTGTTAGAAGCACACACTTTGGTAAAGGGACAGGGACAAAGTAACGAATAGAACTAGTGAGGGGTGGAATAAGTAGGAGGGAAATATACATGTATTTAAATAGGGAGTTCCATCTTGCCCTACCAGAAAGTCAGAGGCGTGATGGGGGAGGATAGAGGAGACAGCTGATTGGGGGAGGGTATATACAGAGGGATCACTGTTTTGGGGTGCTGCGTAGGGGAAAGACAGGAGAAAACTTGTAAATCAAAATCTCATGGAAATGAATGATGCAAACTAAAAATAAACAAAAGTTAAGAAGAAAAAAAGTGATGAATGACATTGTCTGGTCCAGGGAGAGTGAGATACAGTGCTAATTAGGTAAAATGGAGATGGTTTGGGGAAACTTAGAATGTAAAGAGGCATTTTAACTAAACTTCTGTAGTTTAATCACAATGAGAAAGGTATTTTTGGATGATTACTCTGGTAGTAGGATTCCAAGTAGGACACAGGTGTAGAAGTTGAAGTTGGTTGGTCAAGCAACAGCTCAAATATGAAGTACTTCAAATTAGGTTGATTGTAGTGAGAATGCAGAACAAGAGAGAAATCTGAGAAAACTTTATTTAAAAAATCTACACCATTTGCTGAGTGATTGAATATAGGATATTGGTTTTTGATCTGTAAAAAGAGGAGACTCAGTGAGAAGAACTGAAAGATTTCTTCTAGCTGGTAAATCTATAAACCTAAGTCCTTATAGGGAAGAAAGAAAAAGAAAGGGTGATAGGGAGGAAGAGAAAGACAGACAGAGACAGGAAAGAGAGTCAGAAAGAGAGAAATAAGAAAGAGTAAGAAATATAAAGAAAGAGAGACAGACAGAAAAACAGACAGAGAAAGAGACAAATAGAGACAGAGACAGAAGGACAAGGAAAGTCTTAGGAGATTTTCTTTTTTAAGAAATGGGAGAATAAAAAAAGAATCAGCAAATCATCAATTGCAACAGAAAAAGTGAAGTTGAAAAAAGAGCTGGGAGGAGGGTCAGAATCATAGTTCAGGGTCAGATGAGTCAAGTAATGAAAGGAATTCAAGACAATGGAAATGGGATATAAAAGGCTTCAAATGCTAAAGAAAGATTAAGGAATATAGCACTGAGAAAAGACTGCTATAGTGGCTTATACTCATTTTGATGTGTGAAAGAGCTTTTTCAATCACTAGGATGCTTGGGTGTTTGTACAAGGGGTCAGGCAGGTATAAATCAGATTTTGGGAAATATGGGAAACACAAGCTTCAAAATTATAGTGTTTAATAAGCATATTGAATAAATATTGTTTAATTAAGTGTTATCAAAAAAGCAATAATTTTTTCCTTTAATATAATTAGACATGTATAAAACAGAATCTGTTTTAATATTATACCAATCAGGAATATTTGTAACCATTTACTTGTTATTTATTACTAATTTTTCCATTATTGTTCCCTTAAATAGCATTTGATATTTTTTTTCCACATAGAAATGTCCTCAAAACAGGAGGTGTAAACTGGAGTTTGAATATGTGGGTGTGCACACATACATACCGCACACACACACACACACACACACACACATGCAAATAAGAATTTCTGGTCCTTTATTATTCAATGCCTTCTTCCTTTGGGAGGATTTGCCCCCCTCCTTTTTTTGCCCCATTGGGCCAGTTGTCTTTGTTTGACTGTGAAATCAGAAAAATGTAATTCAAATAGTACTGAAGAGACACACACACACACGCATACACACACACACACACACAGAGACTCAAACCCTTCTGTTACATAAATTTCATCTCCCTACTTTGGTTTTTAGGCCACAATTTTCTTTAGTCTGACCATCTCCAGGAAATGTACAATCACAAGTTTTTCCTTCCACTGTTCAATTTTCCATTAAAAAAGGAATAAGAATTTGGGAATAAAAATAACTTTACGCAGATGGATTTATAGAATTATTAGTGTTAATTGAAATTTGAAGTTAGGGGTGGCTAGGTGGTGCAGTGAATAGAGTACCAACCCTGGAGTCAGGAGGAACTGAGTTCAAATCCCATTTCAGGCACTTAACACTTACTAGCCATGTTACTCTGGGCAAGTTACTTAACCCCAACTGCCCAGCCTTCCCCCCTCCAAAAAGCAAAAACAAAACAAAAAGATATTTGAAGTTAGCCTTTCCAATTAATGTGAAGGTTGAAAATCACATATGCCTCTGTATGACAAAATCAAATTTGTTATAGACTCAAGACTTTGACAAACTATCACTTAGAGATAGAGAGCCAGAATTCTCCTCAAAGGTAAATTTAAATGAAGTTTTAGGTCTATAAAACATTCATCTGCTGGGGATCAGGGCCTATAATTATTATTAGATAATTTTTTAAATCAAGAAAGACAGAAGTGAAGTAGTAGGAACCAGCAGAGAGTTGACAGGGGCTGTTTCTGTGATGCAAATACTTGCTGGGTGATTGATTGTTTCTCAACTGATACTTTTTGGGGAGGTAAGGGATGGGGCATATATTCATAGCTTTTGAGAAAACAATTCAGCTTTGAAAGACTTATCCACCATGATTCTTATAGATTGGTACTGAATAATACCTACCTCCTGACAGAAAGGTGAACAAAGACTAGGACACACATTTGGGGACAGACATTTTAGCCATTGTGGGAATTTGTTTGCTTAATCATGCATGTTTTAAAAGGTTTTATTTTATTTTCTTTTTTTATTTCATTTTTCTAACTTTTAAAATTTTCTTTCTTTCTTGATTCCATCCTCTCTCCATCCTTTTTTCTCCCTCCTTCCTTCCTACCTTTCCTTCTTCCTTTATTCATTATTTCTTTCTCTCTTTCTTCCTCCCTTCCTTTTAGATGGAGATAGACGGGAGGAAGAAAAATATGTTTGTTCATTGAAAAGTATTTTAAGTTTGGAAAAAGAGAAAGTAATTTGTCAACTAAAGCAAAAACAGTAGGAGGAAGTACCTAAGCAACTTAAAATACTATTTCAATGAGTTATCATCATCATCATCATCATCATCATCATCATCATCAATGCATAGTCAGCTTGATTAGATCACCTTTAGAGTCAGACAGGAATATTGAAATTGAAATAGCAATAGATATGATCTGAAGGAATCAACATCTTCTCTGTTGTTGCAATTGTTTTTTTTAAACTTTTTGACCTAAATCTCCAAGAATAAACCTTTAAAGATGTGTAAGCCTTCAGTGATATCCATCACAACCATCAAGTAGCAGGGTATACACATATAGTAACTGCTACAAAAAATGATTTCTCCTTAAAGATCAGCTGAGCTCTTTACTTAGTTTTACACAGGCCTAAACATGTATTTACCAAGTTTCTCTCTCTGTCTCTATCTCTTTCTCTCTTTCCCTCTCTGTCTCTGTCTCTCTATGTCTCTCCTCCTCCACCTCCATCTCCTCTGTCCTTTCTCCTCTCCTCATTCCTCTTATCTCCTGTTCTTTCTCTCCTATCTCCTGTTCTCTCTTATCCCCTGTTCTCTCTCTCTTCTCTTCTTTTCCTCTTTCAATCTTCTCCTCCTTCTTTTCCCATTATTCTCCTCCTCCTCCTCCTCTTCCTCCTTCTCCGCCTCCTCTTACTTTTTCTCTTTCTCCTCCTCCTCCTCCTTCTCCTTTTCCTTCTCCTTCTATATACACACATATTCTTTATCAAAATGTCAAACATCAACAACATTATCTATGTTGGAAATGATATTTTGGAAATGATATTTCATAGCAATTTAAGAAAATGTGTACCTCAAGTCAAATTCTGTACCACTACACAGTAGATAAAATGAATGGCTAAATGAATAGAGATCTGAAGTTCCAGAAAGGAATTCCAAACATCAAGTTGTGCCTGAGATACAAACTAGCTGTAAGACAGGGGACATATCACTTTATCCCTCAGGACTAGGCCACTCTCTAAAGCTCTGACCTGCAGTGGTGGAAGGTAGTGTTGGTGTTGGTATTTTTTTTAAATCCAGGAGTTCTCTGTTCTGCTAAAGTGACAGTTCCTATTCCTATTCTTACCCTATAAATAATGTTTGACTCTCATTCATCAGCCACTATTTGCCTTCTAGTTGCTGGTTGAAGGCTTCTTAAGCGATTTGGTTTTCACCTTCAGACTCAGTATCTAAGATGTAGTGACTGGCTCTGGAATTTTTCGTTTAAGGAACATTCTTGTTCATATCAATAGACCCCTAATTGCAACATGAACCGAAAAATATAATGGAGACATTCATATTTCATAAATGTCAGATTTTAGGAGAAGGTGTGTGACCTGAACTCTAATAATTATAATAATTATATTTCTTATCTGTCCAGTGTTATGAATAGGTTTCAGTTCACAAACATCAGGAATTTGATTTATGTGAGGCAGGACTGCACAAAGTCATCAGCCTCACTCTCTCTTCCAGAGTCATCAAAGTTCATTGGCAGGACAAAAGTCAAGACAACCCTGGGATTAGGGCTTCTCTGTTACCCTTAACCTGGTTTAGCTTGTATGACAAGACAGTTTTACTGGAGGGTGGCCACTTGGAATGCTACAGCTTCTTGGAGCTATAGGTTAGTGTCAAGTAAATCAGGTAGACCCCAAAAGTGGATGAGAATCCCCGAAAAAGGACTTAGCAAGCCCTCACACCAGAGGTTGTAGTCCTCTCTGAAAACTCCATGGTCCCCATGTTGCAGTAGAGTGTTACATTTTGAGGAAAACCTTAGTTCAAACATCTAATCTGTCTTTTACTCCCTGTGTGCCATTGGACACCTCTTTGGACTTCACTTCCCTCTTTCATAAAGTTAAATATATTTTATAATTCTATAGTCAAGCTAACAATGCTTAAGATTAACTTAACCAGTACCAAGAAAATGGGGCTTGACTAGTGTCTCTTCTAGTTCTAAATCTGTGGTTTTGCATAACAACTCCAGAGATCCACAACTGGTTAATGTCAGAAATGGGATTTGAACAGAAATCTTACTGAATCTAAGCCTAGCGCTCTTTCTGACACTTCCAAACCATGTTCCCTGCATCATCCCAGTTCTCTCCCACCACCACTCTGACCCCACCTCTGAGACCCTTGACTCTGATAGGTGAGTTTTCACTTTATCTTGCCTAGAAAAAGTCTGCTATGCCCTTACTTACCATTCCCAAGCAACACTGTCACCCCTTCCAACCGTCTCTCCCCTGTATGTTATTTTACCCAATTAAAATGCAAGTTCCTTGAGGCCAGATATTATCTTTTGTTCGTATTTGTATCTTCAGCATGTAGTGCTTGACACATAGAAAGCATTCTAGAAATACTTTTCTATTTATTTTCTTTCATTCACTTATCTATACTCCATTCACTGTATCATGCTGATTCCATTTGTACAACCTTAAAATGTTATAAATGCCAGGTATTACCAGTATTATCACCAAAAATGGGATGATTGGACAACATACCCCCATTTTCAAACTTCTGACTGAGGTGTCTGTGGGGAGGGGTTGGGTCAATTGAATCAGAATCACTGGCTCCTTTTTAATTGAACAAAGCCTGGCTATTCAGTCTCAGCATGGTAGACAGGCATATTGGAACATACATTTTTTAATTCTAAGTCTTTGCTTGAGTTATTATAGCCTCTCTTGCTCCTCTGTGGGGCTCATCTACAACACAGTACTCAGCTTGAAGATGACACTTTACTATTCTCCACTGTGGGAGATATTCTTCACATTAAACTTTCACCACCAACCTGCCTCAAATAAAAGCTCTCAGAATTTCAACTGACCATTTTTCTTCACTGACAAGTTTTCATTTTATGGCTTTCTCAGGACAATTTAGAAATTGATCCACAGCTAAGGACGAAATGGAATGAAGTGGGACCACAAACATACCTAAAGAGGCAAAGAATACCAAAAGCAAATGTCCATAGGTCTTTAGTCTCAATTACATATGGTAAAGCCTTTTTGTTTCCTTCTCCCCTTCCATCCCTCCCATCTCTTTCTGGCTCCCTCTGTCATCCCTTAAATTTACCTTACAATTTATGCCACTCTGACTTTCCAAAGATAATGGTAAGACACACAGGTATGATGGAGGTGTCATAGAACCCAATGAGATATTATAACATTGCTGAACGTGAAGGCAGGAAGACTCAGGTGTCGTTGCTAACTACCACATTGGCTATATCTGACCATGAGCAAGTCTCACTCTTTTAAGTGTCAGTATCCTTATCTCTCTGAGTTGTACTGAGGTTCAAATGAAATAATGTACTTATTAGTCAGTCAACAATTATAAGTGCTTGTCACATGCCAGATACTGTATTAAGCACTTACAAAGAAAGCCAGAAGCATGTCCCTGCCCTATAGAAACTCAAAATCTAATTAGGCGAGGGTAATTAAACTATTATATAAATCTTAAAATGCTACATAAATACAAATTATTATTCCCATTCTTCCCATCCTAGGTTCTGTAGAGTTCAAATTGAAATGATCCCAGGACACGTGACTGCTCTGTTGTCTTCTATTGTGATTAATATTTAATGGACAACTTTCCTAGGTGGAAAAAGTGATTATTTTGTTTGTTGTTTGTTTTTTGTAACTGGATAAAAGTGATGGAATGCAACTTCTACTTTCTCTTACTGTTTCTCTTTTCCCCTCTTTCTCTTAACCTCATTCCTTTCTTCCTTCCTTCCATAGACTTGACACCTCAGGAGGTGATCTAATGTTCTATCTCCATGCTGGTTAATATACTGGGAAAATAACCATGACCTGTCAGATCCGCCCTTCAGGATGCTACTTTAGGGCTTCCATTATAAGAACACGTAAAGAATCAGCCCTGTGGCTATGAAGTATAATGTGGCTGTGTCATTCTTTATTATCTTCTATTTTAAGTAGTCCCAGACTACCATCATGTATAGGCAACACAAAGAGTGGGTAGCCCAAGGGACTGGAAGCAAATGGCATCAGCAAGACTCCATCTCCCCACTCTTTGCTGGCCTTTCAACAGTCTGAAATTGCATTTGATACTTGGGGGTGGGTGAGTTTAATGATAAGAAGAGGGGAAAGAGAGACAAAGTCATCTTAGATAATGGCTACATCCAGGGCTACATAGATAATATGACTTTTAAAGAAGGAATCATTGGAGAATAGTCTACAACGGGTGTTGCTGACTTTGTTTTCTGTCTTCTCTAGGTTATGGTACAACCCTCCCCCCCACCACCACATATAAAGCCAAAGAGTCAGTCCCTATCCCTGTCAGAGAGAATAATTATATTCTTTCTTTCTAGTGGTATACTGACAAATTGTGAATGTCGAGAAATGACGTCATTATATCAATCACACAATTGTGGGGCTTCAGAGAGGGTTTCAGAATGTAGACTCTCTATCTGCGTCTCATTAACAGTAGTTTGGTCAGGGCACATGATGTTATTGTAAGAAGAAATTTCGACAATGGTAACTACTTCTAATCATGTAGATTAGAAACTTGTCTGCAATTTATAGTTACACGTTATTGTTTAAGGCACTGAAAGACGAAATGATTTCCCATGGTTGCATAGCTAATATTAGACTCACCAGATTTGAACCTAGGTCTTTCTGACCCAAAGGTTAGACTTCTTGTTACCATGTCACGTTGTCTGTAATCTACCCTTCAAATTAGAAAAACAATCGTAATAATGATAATACTTAGGTACTTGTGTCTTAATCTTGTGTACTACTTTGGGGCTTGTACTATCTCTGAGAATAAAGAACTGGTGACCCGTGAGCTAATTTAACTTATTTTTTTAATTGTAAGACTTAAGTGTAATGCTAAAATTGGTCTTTTTAACAAGAAAGCCCCTTATCTAACATTTATGCTGGTGTTTGCCAAGCTGCCCAAGAGCTAAATCATTGACATTGGGGCTGACTCTCCGATATTCTATCTGGCTTTCTCTCAGTTGGGGTTTTTGCCAAGAAAGTTAAAAAAAAAAGAAACACTATTTCATGAACAAATTCTGTGTAAGGAATTTAACTAATTCCAGATTTAGAACTTAAGCATGTAGAAAACCACAATACGTTAGGTTCAAAGTCCGTTTAGATCTCCCCTAGCATGAAAGAGTGCCAATTTTACTTAGGCCACTAAGTATATCTAACCAAAAATACCCAGGTGATTTAGACAATACTTGTCTTACTTTCATCAATATTATCCCTCTAATTGAAAGTGGGGGGAAAGGAGCTTTCCTAAATGGTAATTTTTGGCTGACTATGCAGAATTAAAATTGGGCAATGAATGAAATCATGTATATAAAAACACTTTGAAAAATAATTTAAGTACTTTGGGATTTCATTGGCACAAAGAGTCCTCATGAATGCAAATTTCAATTTCTACATTCTTTCTTTCCCTGTTATGATTGCCACCATATTTAGGGTGTGTGTGTGTGTGTGTGTGTGTGTGTGTGTGTGTGTGTTTGTCCATCTCCAAAAAGAATCTAGAAAAAAAGGTAGAGGAGAGACTGTATTTTCATTCTGTTAATATTTTACACCTTCCAATGTGGCAATTCGTTATTTGTCACCCACATTACATGATGGGCCTGCCCCCTTTTATAGCCTTTTGTATTCACAATAATGCTTTTATAACTTGCCTCTGTTCTCATAGACAAGGAATCATTGGTAACATGCTGCAGGTAATTGGTGCCTACTCTTTTCCATGCCCTTTTCTTATTTTAGTTTAGCCAATTCTTCCATTATCCTCTCCGGGCACCTGTTTTATTTTTAACAAGTGACTTTTCATGTCAGACCCATGACCTGCCCCTGGAAGTTTAGATGGTGTTTCTAAGGAGGATAGGGATTGTTTTATGTCTATCTTTGTATTATCACATCTAGCACAGGATCTGGCCCATGGCTGGTGTTTCGTAAATGCCTGTTAAACTTAATTTTAATCACCTGCAATTTTGTTCCTTTCAAAACTATAGTGTTCTATGACTTGAAGGCATGTATCACCATCCAGACAAATAATCCTGATGTTAATCAAAGGGATTTTGGAGATTGTTCTGAGCTGGGTCCAAAGGATGGCAAGGATGGATCAGTCCAGAGCTGTATGGGATTACTGAAAGAAAACTAAGAATGTGAAGCAGCCCAGTCCCTCCCACTTATATAAATCTGAGGCTGAATGCTTCATTATTGACTACCTCATTTGAGAATTTCTTTCAAAGAGATCCATACTGAACTGCCAATTTAAAGATCTACTAATCTAGCCGCCTGACTCAATGATCTGGACAGTACCGATTTTCCATTTACTTTGTTTTCACTGAGTGGATGCTTAGGCCCATCTTCTTCCCATTGCTCTAGATTTTAGTAACATGGTTTTGATGTGTTACATATAATTAGTCCAATGCCATCTTCAAAGAGGAGTATTTAGACAAAAGAATCTTGTCTTTAATCAGGATTCCTTTTGTTTGAACTTTATGTAAGATTTGAAGAACTATAAACTCTCATATAAATGTGAAATATTTATATGAAAGTTTATAGTTTCTTCAAGTATTACTATTTAAGCTTCTATGTTGTTTCGTGGCTTAACAACATAGTTGAAGAATATTATACTCAAAATCACCCATGCTCCTCTAGTTTTAGATTGAAATGCTCATTATCCAGTTTGGAATAAGTGATGTTTGTATTATAGCAACCAAAAGATGTAAATATACTGGTTATGAGAGCTGTTTCTACAGGAGAGCAAATAAATATTTATCAGAGAGTTAGGGGATGTCTGCCCAAAATATGGGGATGCTGGGGTGCTTGCTGATACACCATTGAGACCCTGATCATTGTCAGTCATCCTGACTTTTGTCTTGTCCCTGGACTTTCATGACGCTGGAAGAGATAGTAAGGGTGCCGACTTTGTGCTATTCTGCCTCACTTAAATCCAATTCATTCTAAGAGTTAAGGCATCATTGGTTCTTTTCAAAAATGAAAGATGAACAACAACAGCCAAGATGTCCATAGATCATCAAGAATTCTACTTAAAAGTCACAAGGTCTCCAAGGGAATAACTTTAAGGAGGAATTTGTTCCTCAAAATCATTTCAGTGATTGGTGGGAGAGGTCATGGTACAAGAACTGGTAACTCAAAGTCCAATAATTCTGAGGAAGGAGGTAGAATGTTTCCTAGATAGTCTTGTTCAAACTTAGGAGAAGGTTGTTCAGTGAAAGGGGAGATGAGAAGTGGAAAAGCAACCTTGGAGGTGATAATGTAGTGCTAGGTAAGACATGGCTCTCTTATGTGATTTGATCCAATGGAGAACCATGAAGAGCAAGTACATCATGCTGAAATGCTGCTTCACAGATAAGGTAAGCTCCATGAATGGAAGCCCTGGTCAAAGCCCCAGTTACCCTAAAATCACGTTTTTGATTTTACTTTCTTTCATATCCTAGTGCTCTTCCTTCTGTCCTAAGCCTATGGTAATCATGATTCTCACCATACACACACCTCTCACTAATTAGGCACCAAGATTCTTTAGGAACCCACTTTTACCAATATAAGGGGAACATGACCTGATAGGAATTGTGACTTCTTCCTGGACAAAGCAACTTGTTAAAATGCTCTCTACCAAATCCACGTAGCTGTGCCAATGTAGACTCATCTAGTTGTTACATATGGAATTTATTAAAATAGACAAAATGCCAATTTCTTAGTTTATAACAGTGCAAAGAATTCTATCCCTCAAATCTAAACAACCAGCTATTAATGTTTAATTCTCATAATTTGTAAAACCTTACTAATCTCATTTTTCTTTCAGCCTCCAGCTGAGGGATTAAAAAAAAAACTTTAATCATTAACATAGCATCAATGTTATTTGTAAGGCAATACATTCACGAAGCCAGTTACTGATTGTGCTTTAATGGCTCTGGGGTGGGATACACGACTGTTAATGATGATGTATTCATTAAAGGTCTCCTTACACAGTAGCAAAGTCAACTAGAAGTAAATGATAAATTTCACTTGATGTCATGGATCAGATATTGTGATTCTATATTCTACTCAGTTAGCTTTCTTTGGTAAGAGCCTAGCTCAACAACGGGCCTTGGTATAACAGCCTTGTGTGCAGAATCAAACCCTGCACTAATAATTTATTTTAGTGAATATCAAATACCTTCTTTCAGACTACACACACATATACACATACTCACTATGAAGTGCTTACATTTTTTACAAACCCGCAGTTTATGTAGAGATTATTTTATGTTTAGATATCACTCGTAACTGGTTTCGAGCCAGACACAGATCTACATAAACAACAGATTTTATACATTTCATAGTTCATACTGAATTTTTCTCTAAGCCAGTTATTTGTATATCAACAAGTGGTTTAATACCTACCCTGTACCCTGATAGTCTTTTTTGGGGGCCAAGAAAAGCAATTGGAAATTTTAAAATGGTCCCTTATCCCTTCCCCCTCCCAAATCACATCAAGCATGTGCACGTTTGTAAACTGAGCATTCCTGTTACTGTAAATCACTACCAGATGTCAAATAGCAAAATGTTCATTACTCCCCCTAAATAATAGACTTGATTAATGAGGCATATTTCCATTATGGAACCTAGGTCTCTGTCATGATGGAACACTACTTAGGAAGAGAAAAAAAAATCCATGCAGATGGGGAAATCATTCTAGCTATCACACTTCAAAGGAAAAGCAAACATTGGCATCTTGGGATAGTCTTTGGTCCTCCAAGGAGTAATAACTTCCAAATGAAACCAGTCTTCCTGCTAAAAAAACGGTGCCCAATGTCATGGAGGTAGAAAATGAAATTAATTTCTGGGCAGTCAATAGTTTATAATAGCCCAAGATAGTCTGTGTGTGTGCACGTGCATGCATGTGTGTGTGCATATTTCTCTCTTGTTCTCTCTCTACGTGTATGTGCGTGTTCATATATCATATATATGCATATATATTTGAAATTTTGTGCAATGTATACATGACTTTTTAAAGGCAGTTCAATTTGTAAACTAACTTTACTTTTGCATACTCAGGCAATTGACTATATTGTGCATGAAAAAATGTGCTAGTAAAAAATCTTAGACAAATCTCCCTGATCTAGATGAATATGTTGTCATCTTTATCATCATTCAAACAAGGTTCAGTCATTACCTCTTATAGAAGATTTTCATAATCTCAATTCAGAGCATCTCAATTACTTGGTGTGTTAATGTATTTACTTACATGTTCTATTGCAACCTTCCGTTCTTTGTGCCCAGTAGAATGTAAACTCTTTAAATGGATAATTGAGAAAACATTTTTATACCCGGTGTCTCTGATAAAGGCCTCATTTAAAAAATATGCAGAGAATTGAGTCAAATTTATAAGAATACATGTCGTTCTCCAATTAATAAATGATCAAAGGATATGAACAGGAAGTTTTCAAAGGAAGAAATGAAAGATACTTATAAGCATATGAAAAATGCTCTAGACCACTATTGATTTGAGAAAAGTTAATCAAACACCTCTGAGGTAACACATCTCACTGGTCAGATTGGCTAAGAAGACAAAGCAGGGAAATGATAAATGCTGGAGAGGATGTGGAAAAATTGGAACACTAATGCATTGTTGGTGGAGTTGTGAACTGATTCAACCATTCTGGAGAGCAATCTGGAACTATGCCCAAAGGGCTATAATTAACTTCATACCCTTTCACCCAGCAATACCACTTCTAGGGTTGTATGCCAAAGAGATCATAGAAGTGGGAGGAAGACCCACATATGCAAAAATATAGCAGCTCTTTTTGTAGTGGCAAATAATTGAAATTAAGGGGATGCCCCTCAATTGGGGAATGGCTAAATAAGTTGTGGCATATGAATGTAATGGAATACTATTGTTCTATAAGAAATGAGGAGCAGGCAGAATTCATATATACCTGGAGAGGCTTATACAAACTTATGCTGAGTGAGAAGAGCAAAACCAGGAGAACATTGTACACAATTACAGACACAATATATGTGTGGTGACTAACTTTGATAGACTGGACTCTTCTCAGCAATGTAAGATTATATGACAACTCCAGAAGACGTATGATGGAGGGAGATGTCTACATTCAGAGAAAGAACTAGGAAGAATTTGAGAGTTTGAAGGCTGTTTGAAGCAAACTACCTGCTTTTGTTATTTTTCTTGTTTGGTTTTATTTCCTCTTTCCTATTGTTCATTCCATCTGTTATAATCCTTCTTTATAACCTGACTAATGTCTAATGTGGAACTATGTGCAGATCCTATACTTTACTGCTTGCCACCATGGGGGGAGGGGGGAAAGTGAGGCAGGGGGAGAAAATTTTAAACTCAAGGGACTGTGGAACTTAATCTTGTAAACTAAAAGTAAACAAATTAATAAGGAAATTTTTGGGGGGCGGCTAGGTGGCGCAGTGAATAGAGCACCGGCCCTGGAGTCAGGAGTACCTGAGTTCAAATCCGGCCTCAGACACTTAACACAAAAACTAGCTGTGTGACCTTGGGCAAGTCACTTAACCCCAACGGCCCTCCAAAAAGCAAAAAAAAAAATTTTTTTAAATGTAAGCTCTTTGAGGGTAAGGACTCTTTCCTATACTATCTTTGTATTTTCTGTATCTTGCTAAGTGTCATAAACATAACACATATTTCACAAGTATTTGTCAAATACAATTCAAGTGATGGGATATGGTATGAATGAAAGAATACTGAACTTGGTGCATTGGGACAGAAGAGTCTTACCTCCGTGTCTGCCAGTAATTGTCGTAAGCTTGGGCAAATCATCTCAGATTGGACTTCAGCTCTCTTATCTATAAAATGGTGGTGATGTGAGGAGGATAACTATTAAAATGAAGACAAATAAATAGGAAAATGAGAATTAGATATCACTCCAGACATGCATTAGTTAAAACAACTGGACATAAGTAGTCTAGAAGAGAGAAGCTTGGGGACAGGGGTTCTAGGGAGGGGGAAGACTGGGTAGTAGTTTTCATATTTTCAGAAAGTCTTTCTTAGGAAAAAATCCATGGGACTTGGCCAATTTATGCTTGTTCCCTGAAAACAAAATCAGGGCCTATGGGGAGAAGTTGTGCGAGGCATATTTAGGATACTTTGTGTAAGGAAAATAGTTGCCTGGAAATGGAATGAGCTTCCTTGTTTGCTGTAGTGAGCTCCCTGTCGCTGTAAATTTCTGAGGAAAAACTGGATGACTTCTTGCATTTGTTAGAGAAAGGCTCCTTAGTTACAGGTTGGACTAAATGAAACTGCAAGTGCCTTCCAATTCTGAGATTCTGTTAGCAGAGCTTACAGTCTAGTATTAGAACAAGAAAGGACATAGGAAAATTCCAACAGGCTTTGAGGAGACATATTGAGCCAAATGGTTGGTTTCCTAGTACTCCCTCCATTCTGTTATCCTGATCTGGCACTAAAACATTGCCTTGATTTTCTTCTTCAGCAATTTGTTTTGACTCATTCTCTTTAGGGCCCTTGAATTTCAACATTCCACAAAACCCCAAGGAACAACACAGTCTAGAATTTTAGTCCACAGCTTGTTCATCTCCAAATTCTGATATACACTCTGAAGCCCTAGTAATGGAATGCCCTTCTTTTTCCATAATGTATGTACCACAACAATCAGCAAATAAATTTACTTTTATTATTTCATTATTATTAATTAACATTTTGTATTTTTAATAATTGCTATTTTCAGATATTGTGCAAAATACAAAAAGCAAAAAGAGGATTCCTATTCTTGAGGAGCTCACAATCTAATGCGGGATACAACAGGCAAACAATCATGTACAAGTAAGCTATATGAAGAATAAATTGGAAACAATCAAAAGAGGGAAGATGCATTAAGGGGGAACAGGAAGGGTTTCCTATACAAATTGGAGTTTGACTTGGAACTGAAAAGAAGCCAGGGAAGCTAGGAAGCAAAGCTAAGAGAGAGAGGATTCTAGGAATGATGGATAGCAATTGAAAATGCCCAGAGATGGGGACATGTCGTTGTTGTTGTTGTTGTCATTGTTGTTTAGTACATCTTTCATTCTCACAGAGGACCAATGACATCACAAGGATGATGTCTTGACTTGTCTGTAAATTTAATTTAAGTGAGAGAGATCTGTGCAAAATTGTCAGTGTCATTTTGTCCTTTAGCCAGGGATTGCCCTGAGGACTGGACAAGGACCTGGGAACTGTTCATCTCTGAGGACTGGACGAGAGAGCCTGGCGGCTTCCAGCTCCTGAATCTAGGTGATTGTCTGGCAGATTCAGGAGGGAGCTAGGATCAGGGAAGAGGATCCAGGGAATCAGAGAGACTA
>CM053600.1:158061339-158127425 GCA_028646575.1 Pseudocheirus occidentalis | reverse complement strand
ACACTGAAGTTCCCAAGGTTCAGCACACCTCAAACCCTTCAGGACTTCTCTTCCCTGGAACTCAAGGATCAGCCAGGCCACCAACAAACAAAGTCCCATCCTGTTCATATCTTCAGTCAGCCACTCAGGAACCAAATCCAAGATCTGCCCTGTCTCTGTAAAATTCTTCCTTATAAGCACTGGCCTTCTCCCAAGTAAACAGGGGAGTGTCTCAGCCAATAACATTCTTCCAAGTCACAGGGGAATTCACGCCTTTTGGCCAATGGACAGAGTTCTGGGAATTCACACCTTTTCACCAATGGACAGAGTTCTATACTTAACACTAGGTTACTAGGATCTACTTAACATCTGATCAAACAAATTAATTACCATTACAATATTATAGGTTTATTTTATACTACAGAGACAACTAGATGGACCAGTGGATAAATCACTGGTCCTAGAATCAGGAAGACCCAAATTTAAGTTCAGACTCAGATTCTTAGTGGCTGTGTGAGCTTAGTCAAATCACTTCATCTCTGTCTGCCTCAGTTTCCACTCTAATCTCAAGGTAGTAATAGTATATACCTTACAGGGCTATTTTGAAGACCAAGTGAGATAATATTTGTAACCTGTTAAATGCTTTAAGCACTTGAAAAATATTTTTCCCTTATTGAAAACAATCCCTTTCACACACTTGAGGTTCCAGCAAACTGAATTTCTGACTTTTCTGAGCTTGACATTCCAGCTCTCATGTGCCTGAATTTCATAAAGAGTTGCCTATTCTTAGAATGCATTCTTTCAGCTTATTTTCTGAGAATCCTTATCTTCCTTCAAAACTGAGACCCGGTGCCATGTTCTTAGTGCTGCCTTCTCTGCTTTCCCAAACCTATGAGATACAGGCATACCCAACAGAAAACAAGTTCTCCGTAATGGCATTGATTCAATTTTCACTTTTGTAATTCTAGCACCTCGCTCAGTGCCTGGCTAGGCATGGATACTTATAAGGGTTTGTTGAATTAAACAGAAAGATATGGTTTTGAGTTCCCCCCATCATCTCTGTCATCCTCTTCTGGACATAATCCAGCTTATTAATGTTACTCTTCACAATTCACCCACCTGTGACCAGGCTTTTGCATGGAATGTTTCCCTCGAATATTGTATTACCTAAATAGGACCTAAGGTGAAAAAATGTTCAATGTGGTCACCTGTATGTATAATAAACACACTAGAACAACACTGTGCAAACAGATTTTTATTGTTACCAAAATATCACCTCAATGACTGTGTATATGTGTCCAAAGAGCGCTACTCTCTGGCTGGAACACAGGATGACACAGTCTGAGAGTCTAGGTAAATAAATGATTTTCCTAAGCAGAGTAAAATGAGGACAGAGTTTCCCTTGACTTCATATCAAGATTTGCTCAGTGAGTCCTAAGAAAAAGCAGCCATAAGAAAAGCCCCAAGTTTGGCCTCAAAAGAAGATTCCACACTGAAGTTTTAGGTCAATCCATGATCATGCTATGTGCAAAGCATTGGGCCTATGAATAGAATGACAATCCCTGCTTTGAAGGATCTTGGTCTTCTAGCAGAGCAGATGCCAAATCTGAAAAGCTTCAGGTGCAAGTCTGATGTCACCCAGGTTTGTAACTTTAGAGTTATCCTTAATCCTTCCATTTTCCATTTACCATATGCAATAAGTCACCAAATCTTATTGGTTTTCGAGGCCCCGTTTCTTTGAGTATTATGGTAAAGTCTATTGTAATACCTCTTCTTCAAGGTTATTTCTTTCCTTTCCTTTCCTTTCCTTTCCTTTCCTTTCCTTTCCTTTCCTTTCCTTTCCTTTCCTTTCCTTTCCTTTCCTTTCCTTTCCTTTCCTTTCCTTTCCTTTCCTTTCCTTTCCTTTCCTTTCCTCTTTTCTCTTCTTCTCTTCTCTTTTCTTTTCTTTTCTTTTTCTTTTCTTTCCTTGAGAAAGGAAGGCAAGGCAATTGGGGTTAAGTGACTTGCCCAAGGTCACACAGCTAGTTAAGTTTCAAGTGTCTGAGGTTGCATTTGAACTCAGGTCCTTCTGACTACAGGGCCTGTGCTCTATTCACTGCACCACCTACCTGTCCCTAAGGTCATTTAAATCCATAAAATGGTATCAGTTTCTGAAACTGAACCATTTCACAGTGCCAACAACTTTGGGGGCAAAAACTTTCTTTTCTGAGTCTTTAATAGCTGTCTGTTGCATGTTTAAGAGTGGTTGTCAGGCTGCATCTACATAAGGGTTGCTTTCCAGGATGTCAGCAAACCAGGACTTGGAGCATTGCTAATTCAAAGGCTCTTGGTTTTGAATCCTGGTCCATCTCCATGAGGGTCCAAGGGAAGATTTTAGTCAAAGGGATGGTTTTAGTGTTAACTTGCCATAAATGTGCTACCTTCTATCTTTCTCCCAGAGCCCACTGTTATGTAGGTGGTAGCTGATAGCAATTGGAAGGGATTAATAGCCGCCTCTTTACAGGAGCTGCGTCCACGGACAATGACTGAGAAGACTGGAATGAATCCAGGACTGTCGGGTGGTAGGGGCCATTCCCAGGATTCCTGGGATCATCTATATTTTGCTGGCAGTTGGTTAGTCACTGCTAGTGGTAATAAGGAAGACTGAGTCTCCCTCAATAATGGCTGCAGGACCAATCTAGAAGCAGGTCTAGGGGTTTGGAGGATACCACTATTCTCAAGGCTCTGGGATTCATCGCCATTGTTTGACTGTATCAGGGACCAAGGAAAGATAGTTTCCAATATGATATTGGTGGTTCAATTTGTCTAGCCCATATTGCCACCTGTGTTTCCCTCAGTACCCATGGCTTCATCTGGGCAAAATGCCTGTGATATCCATCCAACTATGGGCCAGTTAACTTAAAATGAAATGAACTGGTTTTTCACCGCATGAGGTCCCCTAATAACCCAGCCTTTAAACTCTAATTGAAAGTGACCTGGGCACTCAAGGGGACCAATTTCCACCTCTGAGCCTAACTTTTACCATCTCATCTGTGCAGCATAGTGAATGGGGCCTTCTCAGAACAGTATAATAAACAATGTGCTGCTATGGTTCTGTCTGCCATGATGCTCTTGCTGTTGTCATGCTGTTGCATACATGCTATACCCCCTCGACACTGCTTTCTGTGACCTAGCATGTTGCTTCGTCAGTTACTTTTCAATTACCACGATTCTACCTGTGGGCTGTGGTTTTATATTATTATTACTATTCTGATGAGTGGATGATACTTCCTTTGCTATCTACACTATCTATGCTCCCCTTTTCAGAATGGGTTATTCAACCTTATGGGTTTCTTTCTCTACATTTTCTGAACTCAAAAAGACAACAGGTATACTGTACAATGCATAGAGTTGTCGTAATTGTTATTACCATCCTTCCAAAGGATATTGGTGGCACTTCAAAGATCAAGAAGAACAAGATGAAGCCAAATCTAAAGCCAAGAGAAAAGAAGAACCAAGTTCTATTTTTCAGAGGCAGCGTGTAGATGCTTTACTCCTAGATCTACGACAGAAATTTCCACCCAAATTTGTTCAGCAAAAGCCTGGAGAAAAGTCTGTCCCAGTGGATCAGACCAAGAAGGAGCCAGAACCTATACCTGAAACAATAAAAACAGAGGAAAAAGAGGTCCCCCCAAATGTCCAGCAGACAGCTAGCACTAAATGCTCCCCTGAGAAACGAATGAGACTGCAATGAATGTTGGGTTGTTGTTTCCCCAGCGCAAAAGTACAAAATTCTCTTCCAGATGACACCAGACTTCTGCAGCAAAGACTTTATATCATTACAAGATTTAAAATCCTTTGTTACAGCTTTCTCTTTTTTATAAGAAGCTCTTGTTCTTTAGGAAAGGATTTTTTTCTTCTCCATTCTTTGTATGTTAGATTTTTGGAGTCTAGAAGATCTAGACTTGGAGTCTAGACTTTGGAGTCTAGAAGATCTGAATTAATTTCTTGTCTTAAACACTGAGTAACTGTATGGCCATGGGCTAGTCACTCAACTTCTCAGATTTCAATTTGCTATACATGCTTGAATAAATTGATTTAGTCACTTCACTATTTTTGATAGTCTTTTGTTGACTGGAATTTTGGGGGAAGGAAACAGGCCTCCATGGCTATACTTTAGGGGTGTTCCTTTTTTTTAAAGGAAGATTAACCAGGAACAGATCTTGAATATAAGAAAAAAATTTCCTTAGACTAAGAATATGTAGTAAGGCAAATAGATGTAATTCTAGTCTATTTTTCCCTTTCTAAGGTGAACAGAGTGGTCTGCCTAGTGATCCCTCCTCTGGCTCTCCTTCAGCGGATATCAAACTCTAGGAAGGGGGTGGTCTAGATTCCTGAGAAATCTTTCTCATCTACTACACTTAGACAAACCCTTGTGTACAAACACATAGCTATAGGGGCAATGCACATTACATTAGAAATAAAGCTAATGAGTTAAGAATTAGCAGATAGTAATGTTGGTTTTCAGAAATCTCTAAATATTATGAGATCCTAGTGGGTCTTAGGAGATAGCAATATAAAAAAAAATAAACAAACAAGCAAATTTTAAAAAGGTCTATGTCCAAACTGGCTTGGAGAGCCCACTCTTCTTCAGAACCATAGTGTTAATTTATCTCATTTATGGCATCACTAAAAAAAAGTGCTACTTCAATTAGCCAAAAAGGCTAACTATGACAATATCTAGGACTTGGTTGATAAGTTGCATTTAGTTGATCAAGACTTGACTCTACTGGGGTCAACGATAAGCCTTTGTTCCTTTAGGGCACTCAACCTTCCCTGTCCTATTGGCCTTCCTTCTCTGTTGTTGTCCTGTGATTCTGGCCTCTTTTTCCTAAATCAACTTCATTATAAACCCTTCAGTTGCTAAGAGTTAGATTTTAGTTCAATATAAAAAAAGAAACAAGTTACTACAAATAGAGCGGTCAATCAGGAAGTGATCATAGTAGCATCAGAAAGTAATAGATCCTCCCTGGGAGTCCTTAAAGGAAAATCAGAAAGAATATTTGTTCAGGATATTACATAGGATATTTCTGTTCATCTACAGGTTAGAAAGAAGGGAACTTTGAGGTCTCTTCCAGTTCAAAATTTTCTTGATTCTATGAAGTCTAGTCAAAAGATTAAAGAGCTCAGTTAACCCAGCAAAAAAAAAAATCCTAGATGCAGCAGGGTTGCGTGGTGAATAGAGCACTGGTCCTGGAGTCAGGAGGACCTGCGTTCAAATATGGTCTCAGATCCTTAACACTTACTACCTGTTTGACCTTGGGCAAGTCACATATCCCCAATTGCCCTGCCTTCCCCCCTCCAAACAGCAAAAAAAAAATAGCCTAAACTGCACTGGTTGTTTTTTCGTTGCTCTGACTTGCCTGCTACCCATGGCTCAAAATTCTATTGGAACTTAGCTAATTCTTTGTAATTGCTGAACCACACATGGTAACTTATTAAGTCATTAGAAAGCAATTTAAAGAAATGAATACACTTTCATGGGTATCTAACACACTTCCTACTCAAGCTTCAGGATTGGACCCAACCATTTGTCTCATTTATCAAGTCAAAGAGAGGATGAAAAGTAACCAAATCACAATAAATATCGAACCCTGAAGTGTCAGATTCCCTTCTGTCAGGTGGGAGATAATCCTACACTCAACATAAGTAGATAAATATTAAGTAATCCAGTTGATACCATTTTTTCTCTACTACAATTGTTTATGGCACGTGTGACGGGTTTCTTGAGACACTCATGACTGACAAGTTCTGTTAGTTATTAAAGGAGTTTGTTAGTTTAACATTGGTTCTGCATGAGCAATAGTTATCCATTTTCTGTGTCATTTCTTTTACTTTTGCCTAGAAATAGAACAGCCATAATGCAATGGCAACAGGCCATGACCTTTCTTATACATTCCATCTGCATTCCATTCATCCCAGTAAAGGACTGGGATTCGACAATACTTCTGTCCAGTTTGAATAAGGATCCAACGTGAGAGAGGGCTAGCTAATAAGTCATTCCCCAGAGGGTCCCCAACTGCTGAGAGATGGCACCTCTTTCGGGATTTAAACCATGAGCAACTCTGGTTCAAATAGACCCTAAAATGATTGCGGTTTTCTTAGCAGCCTATCTTTGGATGTGGTAACACTTCATTTGAGGGGATTCTGTGAAAAACAAAAAGAGTAAAAATTTGAAAAATATTATTCACTGAGATTTGGAGTGAACCCATTAAGACTCCATCAGATGGGTTAGAATCTATAAGGTTCTACACTCCCCACTTCTCACCCCTATCAACTCATGGACTCACTTAGCTTCAGTGAAGACTTAAAGGGAGAAAATCAGACTAATGTTTGATTGATTCAAAAGTAACTAGGCAGTAGTGAATAACTGGTTTTTGATCATTTTATTCTTCTTTTGAATTTGTGTCTTGATGGGCACAAAAGTTACAGCAGCTAAGCATTCTGTAGGACACAAACATTCCACTCTAAGTTGGTAGTCAGTACGGTCCAATAGGAAACAAACAAACAAGCAAACAAAAACACAAAACAAATCTCTGGATTTGCAGTCCAAGGACCTGAATTTGAACTCTGGCTCTGCCACTTACTCTTACTACCTATACGGCCCTGGGCAAGTCACTTAGCCTTTCTGGGACTCAATTTTCTCCATTCTAAGGTGAGGGGTTTGGAGTAAATGAGCTCTGTGGGACTTTTAGGCTCTAGATCTACTATCTCATAGGAGACCAAACCCTGTGTTCCAATCTTGGTTCTCTAATTTAATTGGTGGGTTATCTCACTGAAATTCAGATTCCTAATTTATAAAATGAGACTAATTGTACCTACTCTGTTAAAAACATAGTGATGATTATGATGGTTCAAATTATAATGCGCTATGCAAATATTCAGTGTATTATAGCTCCAAGTTATTTAATCTCCCTAGAGGAACTATATAATACTACTCATGCACATAAACACATACACACAGAATTATGTAGAGGGATACTATTAAAAATCATATTAAAACTGTCCTTTTCTCTGTTTTATTGAATATGCATATCAACTAAAATCATTTGAGAAACAAAATTTTATGTATAAATGTGATAGCTAAAGAAGGTACAGCATATATGCTTATATGCACACATTCATTCACATGTAGGCAATTACACGTGACAGTAGAGAACAGTAAATTGATCAAATAAATGTATAATATGTTCACATTCCATAAATACATTTTTATGCAATATAAAATACACATAATATACAAATAAAATAGCAATGCAATTTTGTACATCTACATGAAAATGTAAAACAGCATTAACTTCTTGTTATATAACTATGTGTATTACTACATATATTGGCAAGCCTAAATAACTTAAGATTACTTTAAGCCTTTGGGGATACATTTTCTATATAAAATAACAATACGTTTTTTTTTGAAGGGGGGAAGGCAAGACAATTCGGGTTAAGTGACTTGCCCAAAGTCACACAGCTAGTTAAGTGTCAAGTGTCTGAGGCAGAATTTGAACTCAGGTACTCCTGACTTCAGGGCTAGAGCTCCATTCACTGCACAACCTGGCTGCCCCAGATAAATTCTTCTTATAGACATTTATTGCTACTAAATAGGCAATCATGGCTTATTGCTATCACATATGTATCATAGGTAAATATATACACACACTGGATATATAAACACACAAGAAATTAGTGCTACGTGCATATATTTGTACTTATCTATGTACATAATAAATAAAGCATAACCATTTATAATAAAAATTATTGCTATTATAACAATCCACACTGGAATATGTACATATGTATATGTATATATATATGCATGCATATGCTTTTATCAATAATAATATTTTCTTATTTCTCAAATAATTTTTAAACTTGATGATACTCTGTATTACAAAGGAAGAAAGACTTTTATTATGACATTTGATGTTCTCCCTCTAGATAATCCCAGTCAAATCTTGATTTAAAAAGACTAATGAAAGGAAGCAGTGCATAGATAATTGAAAATGACAAATGATCTTAAAGTCATGTCTATTTGGTTTAGGAATGTATTTTTGTAATTACATTTGAATATGGGTATATGTGATGCCAGTGACATTTATATTACTGCAAATAATATAATAAAGCAACTAACTGGGATGACATGTCATAGATGCCTCCTGTTTACGTATTCCCTGTTCTCATAAAATTGGGGTGTTATGGGATAGTATCACTTTTCAGAAAGATAACTCATTCTAGGTTTGCAATCTTCTTGGATAACCACATTAACATCTAATCTAAAATTAGGTAACTAATTGGAGAGTAATGAGGTATGAGTAAAAGAATATTTAGGTGAGAAAGAGGGCATCTCAGAAAGAAGGACAATGTTGTAGAAAAAGCAAATGCTGAATTTGGAGTCATAAGACCTGAAATCAAATCCTGTCTTTCTACCTATATGAAACTGGGTAAATTTGTTTGTTCTGCCTGAACCATAATGCCCTCACATCTATAAAATGGGGGAAATCTGCTAGATTTCTGAGATTCTATACTTACGAATATTTCATTTTAAAAAAATGATTCTCTTATCACCTGCTAAATTCCAGACTGCTTAGCAAAATAAATTTAATGTGACAGTGATAATAATTAAGTGTGTAAGTTGTGCTATCAATAAGAAGTTTATCACAAGCAAAATTGACCATAAATTATCTAGAGCATGGATAATCTGCAGAAAATGGGGAATTATATACATGTGCTTTTTTTATACTATGAAGTTTATTGAATTCATTAAAATACTATATAAATATATATATGTATATATGTATGTATGTATGTATATATATTAGTTCCTAACAGAAGAAAAAGAAAAATGTTATGTGATATTTGATAGACCTCCATGAAAATCATGAGAGCTCTTGGAACTTGGTTGCTTTGTGCTGATAAATCTTTCATAAAATATGTTTAATTTTTATCTAAAAGTCTTCCTTTATAGTACACCTAGGAGAAACAACATAAATAATCATTCAGGATTGTTATAAGATCATTTACAGAAATCTTATTGTTTCCTCTCAGCCTTTAACTGAGATAATATTGTTTTAATGTATATATTTGTTCATTTTAATCCTAAAGTCTTATCATAAAAGATACATTTATTCAAAGGACAGAGCAGTATGACGGAAGTTCTGAAGATCATATTCTATTTTGGCATTGATTTTTTTCCATTAACACAAACCAAATGGATTGAGGTGAAAGCATTTGACTGGATGATTACTTAACAGTTGTTTATGTATTAGTGATTGTCCTCCTTGACAACATGAAAAATGGTTTTACCACCTTCTATTCTATCCCTTCAATTACTCCACCTTTATCACACTGTTCTTTTAATACCCATTCACCTTTAAATTCTCTTCTGTTTGATGCTGCCCACTCAATACCCTCACTCTAAATTTCATTCTAAACCCTATGCATGATCAGAAATTCCCTGCTAGAACTCAATACCTAAATGTCTTAGTTGCTTGAAGTACATAATTGGCCGGAACTATGATTCCTGCTCTCGAGAAGCTAGTGTTTGCTTTTATACATGGAACACAGGAATAATTGCATTTTTCTAAAAAATGATAATCAATAAATCAGTAGGTTCCTCAGCCCCTAAGTGTGAGTATTTATTTTGCCTGAGATTATTGAATTATCTGTGCATACTACAGTTTTATACAACTCTTGTCCATGTCTTTCATTTATTGTAGAAATGAAAGACATGGATAAGATACATTTATTGACTGACTAGTATGGTTCAGGCTTTAACAAGTTTCTGGAAATAAATCACAAGAAACATATAGTCTTCAATCTCAAGGAATTTGAGATTGTCCTTGGAATGTCCTTCCATGAATTCTGCAGAGAGAATTAAACCAAAGTAGAAGGTATCTTCCTCTGGTTCTTTTAAACACTTTGAGGATGCTAATGCAACATTCAGGGTATTTACCTGTTATTCCAGTCCCTCTTACTATGTGAGTAGCCCAGATCCCTTTTTTGGTACCAGGTACAATTAATTAATGATGCATTCAATGATATTCTGTTGAGGAAGTCACTAGTGACAGTTTTCTGTAGTCTATTATGTTCATCATGTCTCATACTTTGCCATTTGAGTCATCTCCCCTTGTGATTTGTCTGAGATCCTGGTGTTTCATGATTGAAAACCATAGAACATCACTGAGATAATAATGATGTTACTGAGATAGATGTTAGCATCAACTCTGACACCAGAATCATTGAAAGCACTGCATAGTTGACTAAATGTGATTCATTCTAGTTGTTTCCCCATTTTATTCAGGTCTGGTACCAGCACCTAAGTTCATCATTCTCTTTATTGTTTTTTTTTAATTGTCATTACTGAGATCAAATGATGTAATATATGCAAAATATATGTAAATAATGAAGCACTATTTAAATGTCAGCTATCATCATACACAGATACAGATAAAATATTTATATCCGTATTGACATAAATATATTTCAACTTTATTTATTAGTAGATGCTGTGCTAAGTGCTAAAAATTCAAAGACAAGGAGCTTATATTCAATGGCAGGAGCCAAAACATACATTCATACAAATAAGCATGAGTCGTATATGAAATAAACAGATGCTAATTTTCAGTGAGAAGATTCTAGCAGCTGGAGGGAACAGCAAGATCCTCATATAGAATATAGTGTTTGAAGTTGGCCTTGAAGGAACCTAGGAATTCTAAAGAAGGATGTGAGGAGACATTATATTCCAGCTATGGTGAACAGGCTGTAAAGAGACAGGTTGGCCCAAGATGGAGGATTATTAACGTGAAGCTCCAAGCATCCAGGAGTCGTGACAGGTAGAAAAGAACAAAGAGGGAGTGATGTCATGAAAACTCAGAAAAATGTGTCCAGGGGGTGAAGTTGGTCATCAAGATCAAATGCAAGGAGAGTTCAAGAAGAATAAGAATTGAGAAAAGACCAAAGAATTTGATAATCATCAGATTGCAGACAAATTTAGAGGGAGCAGTTTCAGTTTATTGCTGAAATTAGAAGTCAAATTGTAGAGAGTTTAGAACAGAGTGAGATGAGAAGAAGTAAAAGCAATGAGAGTAATCAGTGTATGTATGTAAATCTGTCAAGCAGTCTGATAACTCCACGGACTTCCTGTTCAACTGAATAGGAGATGGGTTAGTGGAAAGAGCACAGGACGTAAAATAAATTTTCAGTTATAGCTTTGTCATATCTCTGTGACATATAAGTCACAACCTCTCCAGCCAGCAGTATCTCTATTTATAAAAGGAGGGCTTTTTAGCTATTTGAGCTCTAAGATTCTTTCTTGGATTTTTCATTCTGTAAATACCCTCCTCCCTTTTCTGCATGTCTCTCAGTTCCCACCTTCATTGAGGATTCTATCCTAGGGCTACTCAGGGTCACCACACTGTCATGTTTTTCTCATTCTGTGCTAAGAGTTATGCTCCCGCCCACATCCCCAGGACTGTGGTGGTAATTTAATTCCTTTTTTTAAATTTCTAGGTGTTTTTAATAAATTTATTTAATTTTAGTTTCAACATTCAATTCCATAAACTTTTGAGTTATGATAAAGGCTCTACATATACATTCTTATTAAATATAATATTTTAGATTTTCTTAATTTGAATCAGTTCCATGGATTCCATTGTCTGCCCTGAATTCTTCTTTATGTAATTGTGGAGCTAATTCTAAGTACAAGAGCATTGTGTGCAAATCTAGGAACTGATAATGGTGGCAAGTCTGAGAACTTTCCCGTTTACATTGTATTGATATTTTAAGTTAAAAGCAGACAAGTAAGCCATTAAAATGAGGACATTTTATCAGTTTGAGCTCTGTTCAAGAGAGTGCTGGAAGAGAGGAAAAAAACATTATTAAAAGAATATAATAGGTCCCTTTCATTACCTGCTTATTTTTAGATACATCAAAAGATGATTGCCAGTATTTAATGATTGCAATTCCAGATATTCTTCTATTAATTTGTCAGTGTACTGCTAGCTATCTGCATATTTCTATTGAAACCACATAAATCATAAAGCAATAGACAAAGAGAGTTGGAAGAGATTTTATGTTTTATCTAATCCAGTGCATTCATATCACACATAAGTAACCTAATGTCCAGGGGGTGTCAGTGTGATTCACCCAGGGTCCCACAGCTTGTTAATGGTGAAGTCAAGGATAAACCTGGCGACAACAACAACAACAACAACAAACAACAACAAAATAGCTCAAGGCACTGAATATTACTCATAGTATGTTTGTTGTTCAGTTGTTTTCAGTTGTGTCTGACTGTCCATGACACCATTTTGGATTTTCTTGGCAAAGATATTGAAACGTTTTGCCATTTCTTTCTCCAGCTCATTTTACAGATGAAAAAACTGAGGCAAACAGGGTGAGGTGACTTTTCTCATAGTTAGTAAGTACCTGAGGGTAGATTTGAACTCAGCCTTGGCACTCTAGCTTTTGCACCACCTACTTGCTCACATTAACAATGTGTTCATTTTAAAGATTCCAGATACTTATAAAAGGGGACTTTTGTAGGGCAATGGAGGGCAGTGACAGAAACCAAAATATATCATTGTATGGAAAACGTTCTGGAAATTGCATCCCCTGAATTGCACCCCCTCTAATGACTGTGAGGCTACTGACTAGTAGGATACTTAATAACACTTGGTCCAGGTAAAATGCTGAGGTCTACATACTGTAATTTGGACCTCTGCTCCTTCCAGTGTATTTCAGGAAGCCCACTTCTTTTACTCATGTCAGTTTATGTTAATTTGCCCCCATATTTTAAGACAAATATATGGATAAAATAAAATACAAATGTATTTTTGTTTTGCCATCCCACTCTCCAAACCCCATACAGAGGCAACATGGCACAGTGGATAGACCTTAACTGAGAGTCTAGAAATGCTGGGTTCAAGTCCCACCTCTGACACATACTGTCTAAGTGACCCTGCACAAGTCCCTTACCTCTCAGTATACCAAGAAACATTCTAAGGAACCATGTTGCAGAACATTTGCTGATACCCACTGGAAAGGAAATTTCTTTACTAGATACTTCCTATAACAATGAAACTAATTTTGTTCTCCTCCAAAATATTTTTACTCCAACATTCAGCCTGATCTATGACCTCATTGACATAGTTGTTTTGCCCTATCCCCACCTGGTAACAACCCATCCGTTAATCCCTATCTATCGTCATGGATCCTTCTCCATATCCTACCATAAGTTAGACATAGGTAGCACACCCAAAGTCGACTTCCTTTCCCCAATTTCTCCAAACATCATGAAGCTACCAATGGAACACACTTGTCCACTTACTATCTGTTGGTCTGGTTGCTTATGTATTTCTTTACACAATTTCTCCTTTGAATGTTTTTGTTTATAATATGTTGCTATATGCACAATACATACATGTATTTTTTCGAGGGATTTTTATTTATTTGTTTTGGTGATTCTCATTTTCAGTTCTTTGAGGACTATTATCTTCCATGTCTAACATCCATTAAACACTGTAAAAAAAAAGTTCTTATACAATAAAAATGAGACTCTCATTATGATAGTAGCTGTTGTCCATTAAAAACAACAAACAATCCTGCAATTTCCCAAAAGTAATCCTACTCACTTTCCTTCTAATATTCAAATCTAAACATGCCTACAATGACCATATATTGCCTTGCTTAGTGTAATGGGAATGGGAATTTGAAGACCTCCCCTTCTTTGAAAGTAAACTCTTCTCCCTAACAGGTTGAATGTAATCTCATGGAGCCTGTGATAGAGGGAATTTGCTGAAGGGTAGAGCAGAGCCCACAGTAATCTTTCCTGATGTGAAGATAAACTCTGCCCTCTAATAGGCAAAATATAATCACCTGGAACCTGTGGTGGGAGGAGTTTGCTTAGGGAAGCAGAACCCACAGGATCCTGGGAGCCAGAGGTAGTGAGAGGGTGGGAAAGAGATAACACATGGGCAAGGAGACAGAGAGGTTTGTGTGTAAATATTGATCTTGTATTGGTTTGTGGGAAGGCTGAAGGATGATGTAGCTCCCAATGTTATTATGACTTCTGAATATCTTAGGTACTATGATGGAATCAGGTTACTGGTTTTGGGATTCAGTTTTCTGGTGTATAAATAAGTGTTTCAGTTCTGTCCTCTATATGGAGAGCTTGGTATATTTTAGGATCTAACATTGCGGTCTTTATCATGACCATGGGTTCTGTAAATATTGCAGTGGCACTGCATTTAGTTAAACTGACTATCTTTGAACTCTCTGTATCTGCCTCTCTCTCTTCATACAAACAAGTTTATATTTAAATATATGTATCTATACATATATCTGTACATATATACATGCTATATGCACATGCTATATATGTGGAGTACATATATGTATTCCACATATATGTTAGAGTACAAATATTTTGGAGGAGAACAAAATTTATTTCATTGGTACATAGAGATCAGAAATGTACATTAAAAGGCTAGTAATATGGCATGAATACTGCTCACATGCTATTGTAAGGTTGAGCTCTTTTAAATGCCCTATGCTGATGGGTTTGGGGATATGTTTCAGCTAGCAGTTCTGTGTAACCAACCCAGAATACAATTTATCTGTCACTGCTGGGGCAGTCAGTTGTATCCCAAGGATAGATACTACAAAAGTCAGTAACTTCTGACCAAGTGGCTTCATTGGACCCTTTGAGAGCTGGCTTTTTGTAGTGTTTCTAGACACTATGGTAATACCTAATCAGTTGTTACAAACAGTGTAATTTAGCTGTTTGTTAATCTTGATCATATGATACATAGGGAGTATATTAGGGCAACAGCACTTAGTTTAATGAATCAAGCAAGGTTTAATCATAGGAACAGTTACATATTCCAAATGTCTTTTGGATGTTAGTAGCTTTAAACTAAATTCAATTGAAGTGAATTCTTCATTACCCATACCGATAGGGGGATCAATGATATGGATGTTCTAAAGTCATAGATATTTGCTGCAGAATGATCTATGTGTTTTTATTCTCTGCAATAAATTTGCATTCCTAATGTAATCTACATTACATTATTTTCTTTATAGGTTATTAGAGAGATAAATGATATAGTCAGAACATTTATTAAGCATTTACTATGTTCCAGAGAATACAGTACCTCTAGATGCTGAGGGTAAAAAACAAGAGAGTCTCTGCTTTAAAATAGTATATATTCTAGTAGGGGAAGACAAAACACAAAGGGGAACAGGAAAGGAGAGAGATGAAGCAGACTAGTGAGTGATCAGGAGCCAAAATCCACAGTATGGCTAGGGCTCCATGAGATATGATGATCCTGGGGAGGAAACTCATCAATCTGTGAGAAACTCTAAATGCGTTTTCATCCCTGGGCAAAGGAGCTGGTAAAGACGTGGAGAACATCTGAGAGGGAGCAGGATGTTAAACTGGAATTTTAAAAATTAGTTTCTATTTACTGCAAACCTGAGATTAATTTTAAGACAATTTAATTGGGGGGGGAAATATATTTTTAGGAACTATGATATGAATAACCCACAAAGAAATCATTTTGAAAAATTGAGTATTGAGAATGATATTAACTTCATTCCTCAACATATTCACAATCTCACCGACCCCAGTTTATATTCAAACCCTTCAATACCTTCTCATTTTGCATAATTAATGTTCATGCGTTTCTATATAACTTTTTGCAGAAAAGATATGTATAAGTTGTCCATCTATTACCTCTCATTTTTACTTAAGACCAGCCCACTATCCATTCTAGCCATATGTACATTTGATGATAGATATATGCTACTTCTTATGAGCAAATCATCATTGATACATGTTTCAAATTACTTAGAAACATCATGAGTATTGCAAGGTTCTGTTGGATAACATACCAAGTTGATTCCTCTAATATTGTTCCATGATTCATGGTCATCACTGGGAGAAAACGGTACTAATGATTTTGAGTCGGAATTCTGATGTCATTAAAAATATTATTTTCTCATATGTTTTATGGCCTAATCTCATTCCATTGTGGGATTAGTCCTTTATCTATCTATCTATCTATCTATTTATCTATCTATCTATCTATGTAGATATACAATGTTGTATAAAATAAGTATTGATGCAAGTGTACATATATTTATACATTATCTTCCCTCCCATAAACATACTCACACAATCACACAATGTGTGTATATTCACAGAAATGCATTATAATAATAGGCAGTTAAATTTAATATCATATTTTGAGCAATAATAATTTTTCGTCCACTTTGGCTTTCTCTTTTATGTGACTAATCTGATCTCTTTTGATTGAATTCGAATATAGTGTTTTGGGGAAACCAGGTTACATTTTTTTCAAATATATAGATATTATCCATAATAAGTGGGGTTTTTTTTCATTTCTGGGTACCACAATAAACTTAGGTAGTCCTGAGAAAGAATACACTCAGTGAATTTATATGGAGCAACGAAACCAAAATATTTCTGTACATGATCAAGGAGAGGTTGAACAAGGTTAGCACTAATATCTTTCTTAGGAGACATAGTCCTAAAATATGGTATAATTTGTAGTGTGTTGTTGCTACCTGTGGATGGAAGCTTTCTTTTTTTTTAAGGAATGATGGGAGAGCTCCTACACTTCAATCAATAAACATTTTAATGAGACATTCAGAAATAATTTAGATAGTGTCAGAGCCAGAGATTTATAAAATCACAGCAGAAAGATGAAGACATAGACTCATTTCTGAAATAAGCCCCCCACTTTTTTTTTTACTTCTCAAAGTAACTAGGGTGGTGTAGGGTGTGTTTTTGTTTCTTGCTTCCATAAAGGAGGAAAGTGAGGAGAAACTTCCAATAGATAAAATAGGTGAAATGAATTGCAAATAAAGCTTCGAAAAGCATTCTTTTTGTTTTGTGTTTCAGGATTCTATTTTGTGTATTTTTTTCTCATTACCATATTGATTTTTAAGAAAATTATATTTCACAATTTGCAATGTACCCACATGCTTTGGTGAAGAGGACAATCAGTAATCTTTTCTAAGTACTTTTGATATCTTCTAAGGCAGGATATTATAAAGGCAAATGATTATAATAATTATCATTATCTATGCTTGGTTTAACTTATGTGGAACATAATTTTATAAATCCATAGTTTCTCAGGGTATTAAGCAAATTCTTAAAAAATCAAGTCAAAGAAAAACATTTTCACTCCCAGAGAAAAGAGGAAAAGCTAATGCAACGATATATTATGTCTTTTGTGCCTCTATATTTAACTACTTTGTTAACCCTTCTTTAATAACGATAGAAATCAATTTTCTTCTATTCTAAAGTATCCAACAAAAGCTGTCAATTAAAGGGGGGGCTAACTTTTAATATGTAAGATATATCAGAACAGCTATGTGTGAACTGCATTTTCAAAAGACAAATTATATTTTAAATGCACTAAGGCCAGTAGATATATAAAGGAACTCAGGGTTACTCATTTGGTAAAACAAATCAACATTTTATAAAGTAATGAATATTTTCTTAAAAGTTATGTTGTGCTAGTTTTTTTAAAGCAAGGCAATATGATGTTTGAAGACTAATTCATTTATTCAATAAGCATTTGTTAAACTTTTAATATGTATTCAGTACTTGGTTAGGTCTCAGCATACAAAGGCAAAAATGAAAGGCTCCTTTGCTCAATGAAGCTCTATTCTGGTATTGGCACAGGGTTTTTTAAAGTATAAAATACCTACAGAAATGAATGGAATGCCATTTTGGATGAAGGCAAGTAGTTTGGTGAGGGAAAGAGATACTCTAGTAAAGCTGTCTAGGGGCCAGATTCTCTAAGTTGCAAGGAAGGTGGAACATTTTGGGACCCAGGAATGTACACCATTGACACCACTGATTCTCTACCAACATGTCTTACAGAAATATTTAATGAGACTTATTCTGTATTGGAGTCTTGGGGTCACCTGGTTTTGAATCCATACTCCAAATAAAGGACTCAGATTAGCACTCAGACTGCTGGATAAAAGGAACTCATTTCTCCTGGGTCAGTCTCATTTTGTTACAACACACACACACACACACAGAGAGAGCACTATTTAGCAAACATGAGTGTTCAAGATATCAAAGATTCACAGAAATTCAGAGTGGAAAGATAATTCAAATGCTGTTCCAACATATTTGAACAAGTGGTCATTTAGTCTTAGCTTGAAGACCTCTAATAAGAGAATCCATCATGTGCTGAGATTTCCTGTTCTAATTATGAATAGCTCAAATATTTAGGAATTTTATTTTCTTTATATCAGTCCTAAATATGCCTCTTTGCAGTTTCCATCTACGACTCTTAATTCTGGGAAGATGCTTCTAAACAATTCATTATGGGAGCAGCAGTGGTGACTGGCACTTAGAGCAATTCCTGGAGCATAGTGGGCACTTTACTTAAACAATGCTCTCTTTTAAGACCTTTTCCATGTAATGACAGTGGAATTATATATAACCAACATGCCTGGTCAGTATAATTTAAAGTTTCTGAAAAAAAATTCTTGAATGAATTCAGCTAGTTCTCTTATTATATAGCCCTGAGAACAGCAGGGATGCCTCCCTACCTCCTTCATATGTCATTAAGGAGACTCACAACATCATAGATTTTAAGCTTCCAGGGACTTCCTTATGTTTTAGAATCAGACAGATGGGAGTGACTTGCCCAAGGTCGAAGCATGATAAGTAGCTGCACTGAGATCCAAATACAGAACCTCTTCTTCCAAATCTAGTACATCTGTCCATTGTGCCAGCCTGCCTACATTAACAGTCACAGTGAATTGGACTGTCTTGATCTTTTGGCCCCATCATCATGTAGAAATGGCTTATGATGAAGGACCTTGCAAGGCAGCGGGCTCAAACTGCTACCACACAATGTTACTTGTATAGCCTTGTTTTTACATAAAAGACCTGAAAAGTAGCAGGCAGATGTAGAGTGACCTTATTCTTAGCACATAGAGGTAGCTTTATGATATAGACTTGAAAGCTCCACATTCCGTTCATTTCTTTACCCCTTCTTTTATCCCTTTTAAGATGGTCTATGCCTGACCTCCTACACAAAGGATAGGCCTGTCCACTGTCTCCAGGAAATTAGGGTAAGGTCATATAGGAATGTCTAAATACTTGCTTTATACAAAGCTCCTTTTATATCTTCCTAAAAGCCACAGACTACCAAAAGTAGATTGTGGACAGGACCACTCAAAGCTAAATAGCTTAGAAGGAGGGATTTGGGGTGACCTTTCCCAGTCCCTTATCAGTGTACTCTATGGATTTGCAGAGATTTCAAACTAAGAACTTCATCCTTGTGCAAGACATGGATTAAAAGTACATCTTCCCATGTGCTTTTTTTCATCTTCAGCATTTCCAGAGATTATTTAGATTCCCACAGTCATGTAAGATAATTCCTGAGAAACAAAATCCCAGCACTTTGTACTCAATGGTACAGTTTCTAGAGTTAATAAACTGGGTAATTTCCAATGATCTGTAGTCAGTTGCCAGGGGAAAACTTCCTGGATTGGGTCTTAACGAAATCTAAGTATAACTTCAGATGCTACTGATTAAGATACTTGGGGACCAGCCCAACCATGCACTTAGCACGTTGCCTGGCACATAGTAGGTTCTTAAAAATATTGATTGATTGATCATAAACACATGCACACACATGTTTTATTAAGAAAAAATTGTTTCATAGATTTCATTTGTTTGTACATTGGGTCGGCCAATCTCTGCCAAGTTTTAAATGTGACAGCCACTCACAAGTTTAATCTCAATAAAGATCCTCATAGAACCTTTAACCTGCTTTATTTTTCTGACCTGGGTTGATTCATCCCTCTAAGGAGACCTGATGTTTCTGATCCCCAGGGTCTTGTCATGTTGGTGTTGGCTTTAGTGTAGACATCCAATCTTGTTTCAACCCTACTGCAATTTGGAAATACTGAAGTCATGGTATCCATCAGCCTCAGTCTCCCCATTAGCAGGGAATTCAGGTATGTCTTACCACATCCAGTTCATTTCATAACTTATCATATCTTGAGCTAGAAGGGACCCAAGAAGCCACCTATTTAAATTCACTTTCATTATTTTATAATTGAGTAAAGTGAGGACCACGGAAAATGAGTGACTTGTCCTAGGTCACACATCTAGCAAGTGTCTGATGAAAGAATTGCACCCAGATCTTTCAGACACCAAGGCCAGTAAGTGTTCTTTCCATTATACTACCCTGTCCCTTTGCAGAGCAATGCATAAAAGAGAGACAATTTTGTATATTTAAAAGATATAATTATACCTCAGTTTGTAATTCTATTTTGAAATAAGTATTCAATCTAATCAACATTTATTAAGTACCACTTACATGTAAGGCACAAAGTCTATAATTACATAATCCACATCCACAGGGAGTTTCAATTCTACTAGGGTAAGGGTAGGGTGGTGGGTGAGAGACAAAGAAATTTATGAGTAAGCAAATAAAAAGTATTGATAAAATAACACACATTAATTTAAAGAGGCAAAGGATGTTAACAACAACTTTGTGACCTTGGGAAAATTACTTCTTTCCAGAAAATGAAGGAGTCACAATTTATATTTCCCAAGGGATCTTCTCCCCACCCCCTCCCACAGCATGTGTTTATAATGACTACATTGTGCCCAAATACCTTAGTAAAGGAGCTAGTAAGTAATCTTTTCCAAGCATTTTTAAAAATATTTTCAAAGGCAGGAATTATGAAATATTCAAGTATTTTGTTAGATTTTATTATAGGAACCACTGGGTTCTAGAAGATTTTCAAGTGCCCAGGTAATTTCTTTTACTTACTTTCTTTCTTTCTTTCTTTCTTTCTTTCTTTCTTTCTTTCTTTCTTTCTTTCTTTCTATATGCCTCATTCTACTAAAGACTTAGCTATACAGAGTTATTTAACAGAATAACAGACTTGTAGATTTGGGAACTTTTGACTTTAGCAATAGATTTTTTGGACAAGCATGGAGTAAATAAATCATACATAATAGATTTTGCTTTGAAAAGGGGATATATGCAAGAAAAAAAGCAAATTACCAAATAAAATCATGTATTTACAAGTAGAAAAGAAATATAATAAACTAGAACTCACTGCACACAGTGATATGCCAGTAAAACCAAAAATGTAAAAGAGATGATTATTACTCATACAAAGAAAACAAATTAAAACAATATGAAATAGAGATATTTTAAATAAATTGATTTCAGAAATATAAAGTTGAAAAAGCCATAAAAGTGAAACCAAATTTAAAAAATCTCACCCAGAAAGATTTCAAGATATATTCAATAAAACAACTAGAAAGTAATTAATAGCTATGTTACACAAATTGTCAAACATTGAAAAAGAAAATAATATCAAATTCATTCTACAAGAAAAATATGGTCTCAATTCCCAGTCCAGAGAAAGAGATCTCTAATTCAATATTACTAATGAATATTGATGAAAACTTTTAAAAACAATATAACAATAAACCTTTAGCCAAATACTCACTATGACCAATATGAATTTATAACATAGATGCAGCAATGGTTCAATATAAAGAAAACAATTAACACATAAACATAAAAACAAAAGAAACCAAAGGCACATGATTGAGTCAATAACAGAACTAGACTTTCACAGAAGATAGTACTCATATCTGCTAAAAATATAGGCATACATTTATTAACCAACATCATAATTAGATGTGCATTCATGACTTTGGTAAAATTTTAGTCTAAAGTCAAATAAGGTGATCATCAATTGTAGGGTCTCCTTTTATTATTGTGTACTTAACAGGGGGAAAATGCCTTTGAGAAAACAAAACTTGAAAAAAAATCACTCCTTATGTGTGCCTTGCTGTGATAAAATTCAATATAAGAAAAATGCGTGAAAATGATAACTTGGAAAGTCACTAATTGAATTACTGATTTGTTCTTTGCAATGTAAATTAAAGTTTAATGCAAAAACCTTAATAAGTATTTTCATGAGACCATAGTGGTCTCTGGCAAATCTCAGAAGACATGCCAGGATAAAAATGTTACTAACTTCTAAAGGCTATTGCTACATAAAGAAACTATACCTGCATTCCAGTTTTGTATCCCCTCCATTCCTCAAGTCAGCTCTATAATCAGTAATCCCAATATTTCACTTTGATTCCTGTGTCATATTTCCTTACCAGATGGTCCTAAATTATTATAGTTAAAATGGTCTAATACTCATATTACTGACCATCCACCTCTGACCACTGATACTTGTTTAATGGGCTATGTTAGAGGGTACCAGTTCAAAACCATTTTTTCCATTCTCTGAGTGTCACAAGTTTGAGGTCTGTTTTGCACCACACATTCTATGTTGGACCCATACCTCCATCCACGAATAACTTCACTTATCTCTTATATATAACTTCTAACCCCTAGGCAAAGAATATAACTATATTGTTAACTTCCTTGATTCTTTTTAAGCCCTTCTTTGATTATTGGGAGTGAAGACAAATACATTCTTCTCCTGGTCAGTTCTGGTCAATGAAGTTTCTAGCATGGGTCTTAATAATGAAAAAAAAAGTAAGTGGATCTATGAAAAACATCTTAATTTATCTTCATGAGCCATTTCTCCGGTGTATTTATATTGCCCCAAGTAACCTCGATTAAGGTCTTTTGCTATAATTTCAGTGTCGATGGATATGCTATTAAGCATCTGGAATGCCACAAGCTGTTTTTTTGTTCTCTACTTCATGACCAAACTATATACTTAGCAAGTAGGCTGCCAGCTAGTCTACCTACTTAAAAATTATGTGCAGTTTTCATAGATCATAGAATTAAGAGCTTAGAATTAACTGAACATCAACCAGTCTAGTCCTTTCATTTAAAAAGTGATGATTTGGAAACCTTGAGAGATTTGTCCAAGGTCACAGATTGAGTAAATAACTGATTTGTGGTACAAATGCCAGGCCTCTGAATCTAAAATCAGTATGGGTTTGACACTCCCAGTGTGCTGAGTCCTTCCCCTGAGATCAAAAGGGGCTGCCTGCACTTCCTTCAGCAAGGTAGGTTCTACAAATAGAACACATACATAGTAAGTGCTATTAAGTACTTTATATATTTATTAAAATAATCATTGATTGATTGGTAATTGATTATAATGAAGACATTAATTGAAATTTACCAATAAATGCAAAAAGTATACATATTCAGATACTATTGTATTTGTGTGATGTGTGTGTGTGTGTGTGAGAGAGAGAGAGAGAGAGTGAGACAGATGGTGAGACAGAGCTAGAAAGAGAGAGACAGAGAGAGAGGGACAGAGACAGACAGAGAGACAGACAGACAGACAGACAGAGAGGCACAAAGAGAGACACAGAGAGACAGAAAGAGACAGAGACAGACAGAGAGACACAGAGAGACAGAGAGACACAGAGAGACAGAGAGACACAGAGAGACACAGAGAGACAGAGAGACACAGAGAGAGACAGAGAGACAGAAACAGACAGAGACAGAGGCAGAGACAGAGAGATTTCTACTATGCTATTCTTCAAGAGAGCTACCACCTTTGTCCACCGGTATTCAGGGGTTGTTATAAGAGATGGTAAAAATTTAGACAAAATTTTAAAAGCTGATTTTACATCTGGCAATTATACCATTAGTTTATTGGATTAAATACAAAACTCATGTGCATGCAGCTAATGCTGGGTATTGCATTTGGTAATGTATTCTGTACATTTTATTCACCTTTAAAAGCACATATCTGGGCATGTCACTTTTAAATAAGCTCAGTGGGCTTTATAAACATTACTGCACCACTGTACCAAGCTGCCAAATGAGTATTTTGACAATTTAACTACAATACATCTGGTCATGAATCTAAAAGAACTTTTAAACACACACACAAACACACACATGCACGCGCACACACACACACACACACACACACACACCATGAGTCTGGTTCCTTTATTGGCATGGACCAGGTAGAAGCATTTGTAGGAGGGATTGGTTTGATTATCAACACTTGTTTCCCTGCATTTTTCCTTGTGATAGTACTATGGAGTGCATTAAAATTCACAACCTTGCACTAGGGCATATTATTATAACCCCAGATAACAAAGCTTCATCTATAAAGAGGGCCAGAAGGTCCTTATTATTAGAAAATCATTCCTGAACTGCCTATAAAGAAAAACCACTATTGTCTCTGAAGAAGAACTCTAGTGTTAGACATTGACTGGTGGAAAGAGATCTCTTTGTGTGTTACCAAGGGCTTAGCTGTTGTAGTGATCTCCTTCATTGGGAGAAATGGATCTGCCAGAATCGCTGACAAATAAAACATTTTTTATGAAGCAATTGTTAGGAATGTGTTACATATTTTTAAAAGTGTTTTGATACAAACCCTTAGAAAGCTGCTTTATGCCATCTGATACTTAATATTGAAGAATTGGCTCTTTCCTAGATTGTAGAATCTTCATTGTTTTCATTCTTCACATTTTTTTAGTAGAGAATGGCTGGGCTGACTGTTGCTCCAACTTAAGGAAATAGCACCTTGGCCCACCCCAGATTGGCACCTAAGGACCACCAGTGACCATTTTATAGAACTATCCTCACAGACAAGAGAGACCTTAATGATCATTACGTGATTGGCACTGTCAGTGTGAATCTTCTCTGCATTGGTTTTTAGACTGGCTTATTGCTTTGGCTGGGGACTTTCTCAAACACAAGCTAAAATTCCATGATGATCTTTGTATTTTTCTTTCTTCTGTCTGTACAGAAGTCTTTAATCCTTTGATGTTTCAAAAAAAAGTAGAAAAGTGGATGAAAATTTTTAGAAAGTTAATTTGGTAAAGATTCAGACTTCGCAGAATCCCAGGAGAGTGACTGGGCCTCAGACTTCAGGGAGAAATTTGCCTTTGGTACCAGCCATGGCAGACTTTTGATAATAGACAATGAGCATAAGTTAGCCTTAATCTTTTTAGCCTCTACCTGCCTTTTTTGTGGGAAAAGGGGCAGAATTGAAATATAGCAAATGAAAGCTGGAAAAAAATCATATAATCAAAACATCTCAGTTTATTTCTTAGCAAACTGATGCTCAGACAATCAAAATCAGTTGGCCAAGAACATTCAATGTTTTACTGTCAGGGCTAGAACCACAGCTAAGTTCTTGATTTGTGTGAATAATGAATCCCCCAAAGTGGCCATATTATATGAATTTGCATTGCATATTTCCATTGGACTGGAAAAGTTATTATCTAATCCATGTAACATTGGATAATATGAATTCAAATAATATGCCCATTTCACAGAATTCAATACTCATACTAATGGAGATCATTACCTGAGTCTCTTTTATTCCTAGATCTTTGTTCTTTCTATTACATTATGGCCGTCTATTATAGAGTAATAGAATTATATAGAGATGGAAGAGATGTTAGAAATGATCTCATCCAGTCTTTTCATTTTCCAGATGAGGGAACTAAGATACAGAAAGGAGAGGTGACATGGTCAATGTCACAGAGATTGTAATAAATAAAACTCAAATCCAGGTCTTTTGATTCCAAATCCTGTATGCTTTTCACTACTAAGCATCATACTAGTGTAGACTTGATCATTACCAAGTATAATTGCTTATAAATTCTACCAGATATGTTGGAAGATATCATTGAGCTTCAAAGTGTCTAGTCCTAGAGTCCCTTTGATTCTCTTGGAAATGTATATTGGATACATACATATCTGGGCTTTCTTCTATAGACTCTACAAAATAGAAGAGTATGGGGAAGCTAGTATTGGAATCCACATGCCTTAATAAAGCAAATGTATTCTCATGATTCCAAATGTTCGAATCTGCTATGGGGGATTCCCAGTGAGGTTGAAGTGAAGTGGTACTTTTGAATTTAGAAAAAAAAACCTTTACCACCTAGAACACTTGGATAAATCTAATAAAACGAAATTTAACAGGGATAAAAATAAATCCTTCCACTTAAAAAAAAGTAAAGGCAACTTGAGAAGTACAAAATTGTGTCGTTAGCCATAAATTAGGTAGCATGTGGGTTTTTTTTTTGTTTTTTGAAGGAGATTTCATGTACAATACAGGTCAATAGTGTGATATGGCATCCAGAGAGCTACTAGGGCCTTAGCCCAATATAAAGTGAGATACAGTTTTCAATAAGAAGGAAATAATAGTCCCACTTTGATAGTTCCTCCCTGGTGGCTTTCTGGGGTTTTGTGTTCAGTTCTAGGAACAAACGTTTAGGAAAGATATTGATAATCTGGAAAGTATCTAGTGGAGGGCAACCAGGTAAGGGAAGCTGTTTGAATTCATACCCAAATGAGAATAGGATGAACAGACTGTGAATTCTTAGCCTGGAAAGGAGAAGTTTCAGTGGATGTATGATAGCGATCTTCAAGTATTTGAAGGTCTGGCCTATGGAGGCGGGATTAGGCTTGTTCTGTTCAGTCTCAGAGGCAAAAAACAGGTACAGTGGATGCTTGAAAAGAGGCATATATGAGATTTTCAAAGAAGGAATAATAACAAAAGCCTATCACAAAGAGGAATTGGTTGTATAGGGACACAATGGAGTTTTCCCCATCAGAAGTATTCATGCATGAATGGAAAGATCACTCATCTAATATATTATAGCAGAAATTCCTTTTGGGGTGCGGAATAGATTATATGGTTCCTGAGTTCCTTTGTGACTCTAAAATTCTGTGACTCTGGACCAGTTGAGACTCCACAATGAGTTCCAGAATTACTTCCCTGAGATTTCATCATGACCACTCCAGTGTAGTATTTTGAATTGGGAGCTACCTAAGTTCAAAGGATATTATCTGGAATGGCTATAAATAACCTAGAATGACTCTGGATGAGCAAAGAAATGGAAGATAAAACTTGTAGAAAAAAAGAATTTTAGAAGTGTGGGTCAGGGCCATTTGCAATCTGACAGTGGTAAATGGAACTAGTGTCAACTTTTGTAGGATGATTTAAGGTCTTGCAATTTTGATCATCATTGATCATGGTGAAAAAAGGACAATGGGCAAAATACTAATTGGGGATGTCATTTGGATAATGCTTTAAAAAATATCTGGTGACATGGATAAAGTACTCCCTCTCATTGGTATAGATCCCTAGGCATTTATGTTATAGTGGACAGTACTTCAGCAGTTGTAGAAAGATAGGATTAGGTGGTGATTCACATGAAAATGACTTCAAGACCACTATACATCAGGGAAGTGCTAAGAATTCTGTGACCTTCAAAACCACTGGGATCTAAGGCGTTATTAAGCAAAAATATAAATCATAAATAAATAAGTATAAATAATAAATAATTATTGTATAAATTAATAATAAAACAGATAAGTAGAAATATAATAAGTAAAAATAAGCATTAATAAAAGCAAAAATAGAAATAAAATCTATCAACTGATGATAAATCTTTTCTTAACCAGACTCTAAAGATAACTAGATTGGTTCTCAGAAAGGAGACATATAACTTATTGCCATGCCCCTATTTGAAGCCTTTACTGCCTACCCATAGTTTGAACTATGTAGTCATAGACTTTAAAAAATCTAAGGTCTTCTCAATTTCTTGATTATTCTTGAGAGGGAGAAATTTAAGTGAGTAAGTTTTTTTTAATTTTTTGGAGGGCAATTGGGGTTAAGTGACTTGCCCAAGGTCACATGGCTAGTTTTTGGGTAGAGCATTTAAGGCCAGATTTGAACTTGGGTCCTTCCAACTTCAAGGCTGGTGCTCTATTGCCTGCGCCACCTAGCCGCCCCACGAGAAAATTTTAATCAGGTCAGTTACCAGGACATTTTTAAAAAAAAATTTCCCTTTCAATTTGATGACATTACATGGTATGAAGCTTTGCTCAGAGACATCTAAGGGTTACCTCCCCAGGAGAGCATGGGCATACTCACTAGAACCTTGCTGAGAAGACTCAGGGAATTACTGATAAGTAATTGACTGGGGCACAGAAGGATTGATTCTTGTTGGAGGAAATGCTCCTTTATATGGTGAGCTATTAGTTCATCTTGAAATACTTTCAGAATGTTAGTTACACTTGTAAGACTTCTTTTTTACTTTTCCCAGTTCAAATCAGAAGAGTATATAACAGGATGAACTTTACTTACCTCAATGTATCTAAGCATTTGAAATACTAAGAGATTTCCTGCCTATAGAGGAACAGTGCCATCCTAAAAGAACTCCAAATTTGAGAATTTCCTAGTGGAAGAATTTGGGGATTTGGTCTTCTAGAGAGAGAAAGAGATTTCCTGATTTAGCATCCATGCTATTTGGAGAAAGATCATTTACATGGTTCTTTAGTAACATCTTATTTGGAATGCAAATTCAGTGAATTATTTAAAAGTGTAGGGCACTGGTTACTTAAGAGCCTGGAAGTATGTTCACTTCCTGATGGAATCCTAACTATGTTGTTCAGTTTTTGTTTTTTATTTTTCTTCCAGTGGCATGCAACTCTTCATGACCTCAATAGGGATTTTTCCTGGCAGAGATACTGGAGTGGTTTGCCATTTCCTTCTCCAATTAATTTTACAGACAAGGAAACTGAGGCAAAGAGAGTTAAGTGGCTTGTTCAAAGTGACCCAGCTAATAAATGTCTGAGGCCAAATTTTAACTCAGAAGAATGAGTCTTTCTGACTCGGAGCCAGGGATTCTATACACTGTGCCATCTTGTTACACAAATTATAGGGTATCACTATGAGTCTGGCATTATATAATGACACTTATCTACTTCACATGCAAAGCAAGACATCAGCCTCATGATGCTGTTGGTCATCTTTGAGAAAACAGGGCAAACAACACCAACAGCAGGACCTGTGAGAGGACTAGTAGAAGACTACTTTTAAGAGCTCTTCTCAGCAAGGTGCCCATGTTCTACTGGGGAGGCAACCCTTAGATGTCTCTGAGCAAAGGTTCATACCATATAATGTCATCAAATTGAAAGGGACATTACAAAACATTATTCAAAACTAACTTGAGTAAACTAACTCACTTAAATTTCTTCTTCACAAGGACCATCTTGCCGTGACCAGAAAGTCAATGGCTTACCAGACAGCAAAACCAAGTTCAGTTCTCTTTTGAGTGGATGGGCTTTACTTATGTTATGCTATGGTGAATATGATGCTGGCCTAGGAAACAGGAAGATTCATACTGACTATATGACACAATAATTCACTCAAACTCTCCATGACCCAGTCAATTCTTTGAGACTATCAGATGCAAAAGAAACACTGATTGGTATTGACCAAAATTATTTTGTTGTCAGGAGATTCCTGTGCCAATAAGAATACAGGTTTCAAAAAAAGCTTTTTTGTAGCTCTTTATGAGACACTATGAATTCTTTTCACCTCCTCCATTTTCTCTGGGGTGAAATAAAACCTGTGTAAATTATTTGCAATGCTACCTTCTGCAGTGAGACTGGACTAGACGGTAGTTCACAGGAAAAAAGACTTCAAGGTCAATATAAATTAGGAATGTGCTAAGAAGTCTTAGACCCTAAAAATTACTGTTATCGAAGACGTTATTCATAGTATAATATCATGCATGAGATAGGTGATGGGACCACCTTGCTCTGGTTGAACCACTTTAGGAATAGCTTGTGCATAGGATAACTGAGGTGATAAGAAGGCTAAAACTCTTCATTTGAGGACCCCTTAAACAAAGAAAGAGCATTTAAATTGAAAAAGACTATAGTGTGTTTTGGAGTAGGGGAAGAGAAGGAGGAAAAATTCAAAAAACCTCAGTGTCCTGCTTCAACATTCGCTCTTATTTTCTCTGTATTAGGTCCTTTACAGGTACTCAGAGCCTTGCTAATTGGTCATCTGCAATGACCCATGCTTGACTTTTGATTCATTAAACAACAGTAACAACAATTTCCAGTGGAAACCATACATCTATAACCCTGTTAAATCTAGCAGTTTCTTGGCCACTTATATAATATCCTTAAAACTACCAACTGTCCAGTTCAATTGTATCACATATGTCAAAAATCAAATTCCTGAGACAATCAGAAACTAACTATCCTGAAATTAGTTTAATGGAGAACTATAAAACATAGTTAATGCTCGCCTCAAACCAAGGGCAGCACAGAATTAACAAGATAAGTTTAAAATAGCTGTATCATGCAGCTTTGTTTATGCAAGAGAAATAGGATTGAGGGGAGGAAGAGAAGATGCAGATTCATGTTTGTGCTTGCCTCCAGTTAACTCTAAGATAAACCAGAATGTAACAGGTCTGATAGACCTTTTGTCCTCGGGACCCCTGTTCCACTGGAAAATCAAAGCTAGGTTTATATTAGTGTTAGGGTGGTTCAAAGTTTTGTCAGTTTCTTAAAGGGATTAATGTTTCTGGTTTATCTAAGGATGCTCATACTGTTTTCTCCCAAAGGTCAATTAGACAGCTGCCTTCACCATTGAGTTATAAATCTGTACTCTAACCATAAGACTGGCGGGTGGAATGGCTACCGAAATGGAGCAGATGATATTAACATGAGTGGTTTTTTTTTTAATCTAGCAGAACTAAGTGCTTCCCAAGTCAGCCTCCAAAAGGAATTTCAAAAATGCAAATGAGCCCTTGTGAAAATCCTTGTGAAGTGACCACTTGATAGTCTGAACAAACAGGGCTGTGATTTGAAGCCGATATCCTGGATACACGTCAAATTAACCAGGTAATTGCTGTAGTCAGAGTTTCTCCTAAATAGAAAATTGCTATTTGCTCTTTCCCAAGTTCCTTCTGTGTTTAATTGGCCTCCTGTAATGAGGTTGGCTTGGTGGTTCTTTCATTAAAAATCCCAATATAGTGATTACCTTTTCTTTTTTCCCAAAGTAGTGGGATCTGAAGCTGTTCAGTCAGCTACCACAGCAGTTGGTTCAACATCACAAAGTAACCAGATGAGGAAAAACAGCCTCTCATCGCTGCTAATTTTTCACGTATAGTAAACCAGAGATTTTTCAAAGTATAAAGGCACTGTTTTATCTGCCCTCCAGTACTGGGGCCATGAGTTTTTTTTAACTCAGAGGCCTGATGATGTTTACAAATTTCAAGTCACTTAACATCTATGTTTCTGAATTTTCTATACCACAAGAGTAAAGCTTTATAGCTAAAAGTCCCTGCTTTCAAGGAGTCAAGGAGCTTACAGTCTTAGACATACATATTAGTTCATGTAAAAAGGGAACTGAGAAAAGTGTTCTAGCCATTTGTCAGCTAAATGCACTGACACTCACTGATATGGATTTGAATGTTTCTTAAAAGAATCCACCAAAATATGCCAATGTCAGTTGTGATGGAGATCATGAACATGACTTCATAACCTCACTTACTAAAATAATACATCAGAAGATCTTGCTCTGATTCTGAGCTCTACTGCTGATAGCTTCATGACTTTAGGAAACTCATGTGATTTTTCTGAGAATCAATTTCTTCATAATATTATTTACTTGAATGCTCCATCATGGCATGGAGGTGGTTCTTATTTCTTGAAATCTATGCCAAGGAAATTTAGACCCTGGCAGGTCCTATCAAACTAGAGCTTGTAGGACTTATGCAATGATGTCTATCATCCAAAGACTATTCCAGCTAAATTCAGAGAGGCTAAACATCAGAACATTGGTCAATGGGGGATATATTTGTTTATTTGTTTGTGGCCTTAGCATCTTACAAAGTGCCACTATTGAGATATGGAGAAGCTGTTTTACTCTTATGTGAAGATACTGCCTTTATCATCAAAATCACTTATCTTTCAAGGAAGTAAAGCAATGTTGTCATCATTATACTTATTTTTATTGGGAATTTAGCATACATGTAGGTCAGAAAGAAAATGAAAACCGTTTTCCTCCTTCCACAATAATACAGATTAAACTATTGTATCCTTCCTGCATATACCATTCTTACTGTAAATTTACAAGCAGATAACCAAGAAGGATCTCTATCTGAAAAATCTACTTCATAAGATCATAGATTTAGAACTTAAAGGGAACTTTTTCAGTTTCTTGATCAAGAAACTGAGGCTTATAGAAAGTAAGTGACTCACACCATTTCACAAGTTACTAAGCGGCAGAGCCAAGTCCTTTAGAGTTGCTGGAGATCTGTTTTAAAAGGAAATGCTTTAGAAAGGTTGAAGGCTCCTCTTTTTGGAGTCAGTGTTAAAACCAGTTATTCCCAATTGCTTTAATATACTCCCATATGAGGGATCATAGTTAAATATTTAAACAGTAATTATCATGTTTTCAAGTCTTTCTTTTGAAATCATATTATTATTAGGGTTGCATTTTAATATGATGTTCAACTCCAATATGTATTAACAATTTTGATATGAAGTAAAATGTTCTATAAACAATGTATGTTGTGGCAGATTATAAAAGAAAATGAAGAGCACAAAGACACTTTATTACTCTGGGAGCTGTCCTGGAAAATGTATGAGAACGTAGGAAATTTCACCTAAAGTTTTGTTATTGATTTATGATTATAAAACTGAAAGACTAAATTAATTGTACTTGAATGAATGTACCTAGTCTGGTCTTAGTTACTTTGATTTAAATGTCCAAATTATACATTCTTAAAAATATATTTGGTTATAAAACAGGCTATTGGAATTTAGTGACCATTATTAGACTGTAGGAGTTGTTGATATGTAACTTGTGTTCGTTATTTTGTAGAACTATCTATATCAATGTATAAAATAAGTGTTATTTAGATAATCCCTAATAAATGCATATTTGGCAAGCTGTTAAAAATTTTCATCAATGCTTTTCCCCCTTGGGAAAAAAGGGAATGGTTAAAAAGTGTGTGTGAGGGGGACATTCAATGACAGATTAAAGAAATTATTAGAAATGGGACTTGACTTAACTGACTTTTCATTTTGTATTCTTTTTCAGATTCTCATCACAGAAAGACATAGTGAATGCATACACTTCCATTTGGCCTCTTAATCATTGATATCTATTATCAGAAAGTCTATGGCAACTGTATATATAGTTCCTGTGCTGTCCTGTTCAATAGTTATTTGCATGGAGTAGGTGAACTTTTTGTTCGGAAATGTTTACAGGTTTCTGCTTGATGGAACTCAGAACTTCAGTGGATATATTCTTGTGCTGTGTTCCCCCAGAGATAGCAAAACTGCGGAATTATTATTAGCTGAAAAATAAGTTTCAGGTGTTTGGTGATATGGGAGGGGGAAAGCAGGAGAAGGAATAGTTTAGGCATATATATTTCTTATAGAAGGATTATGTTAAATGGATTTAAAAGCCACAGGGAGTTTTGTTTCAAAGGAACGTGAAATTCATCAAATTATAGCCTAACAGTGAGTCTTACCTGATCATCTAAGAACTTCATTCAAAAATGAGCAAGAAAAGAAGAGGACATTTGAAGGGTAATGTGTTCATGCTTAATAAAAATTTGCAAAGGATTATGAGAGTTTCTATGCAAGAACAAAATATCAGAAGCCATCACATTGCATCATTTGTGATCCCTGGTTTAAGCATTATTATTATTATATGTAATATTTACTTTTATATATTATGAATCTCTGATATCACTGGTTGGTGAATTCCTTCCCCCCAGGAAGATTAGTAACCCATATAATTTCTTTGAGAATTTATGTAACCAAAAAATCTATCACCCTTCACCCTACCTGAGGATGGCCTATATTTAAATCTCTATATTACTGAGTATCACAATTTTGTTTTTAGTTTTCCCCATGGGTGGGGTTCAGAGCTGTAATTTTGCCATCATTTTGAGGAACCCCTATTATGAAAATTCCATCTACTGATATAAACTGACAAATCTGCTCATTTAAAATAATTGCTTGGAAAACTGAGAGATTTGGTGATTTACAAATATGTTCATAAAGCCCATATATTACAGAGACAGGATTTGAACTTACATCTTGACCAATCACCGTTACATTTCTATTTGTTAACTTCATTGTCATTTTCAGCTAAAACATGAAATTTACTCAGTGACTGTTTACCCTTATAGAACTTTGTCACCTTTTCTCAAGCATTATTTTCCACTGAAAAACATTCTTAACCTGTGCACAAGTGGTATTTTTAAAATGCTTTTTTTTGCTGATATTTTAATTTAATAGCCATTTATTCAAGGGTGTGTTAGTAATGTTTAACATTTGGCTTTCTGAAAATAAATGTTTGTACAATACACTTTCATGTTTAATATGTGCTATTAACATCATTTTCTCCATTACATTCTTAAGTCTAGATAATAAAAAAAACAAAAACAATAAATTGAGCCCCCAAGTCATGGTGGAAATATCAATACTGGATAATGATCTCAGTATGGCTATCTTTGATCTCCTCATTTGTAATCCTTTGCAACCCCAGTTCCAGTTCCAATACAAGACATTTTCTCTAATTCCATTCTGTTAATCCTTTCTGTTTGTTCTCCTGTGATTGTGGAACTTGATGTGAGAGGTAGAAATATGCTAAAGTGGATACCCAGAACCAGAGATCTTTAGATGGGACGTGAGAGGTCGTCTGTAGTAGTCTAGTACTTCACTGTGCAGATCTCATATCTGATGTAGACGGAGGGGCATGGTATATTAGACAGAGGATTGGAACTGGAATCAGGAAGATGTGGGTTAAAATCTTACATTAGACATTTTCTAGCTGAACTTTTCCAGGATCTAGTGACCCTGAAAAGGTAAAAACCTATCTGGGCCTCAATTTCTTTATCCATTAAATGGATCTTTTCTGAGATCTTTCCTACTTCTAAATATATGATCTTATACTTTGATGACCTATGACCCTATGATGTGACTATTGTCACAAAAAAGTGATTTTTCCAGGACTAAAACCCAGACCTCCTGTTCTTTCCCTACACCTCATTACCTGTGGAGATTGATTCTTTTCCTTCCCAAAATGAATTATATGCTTTTAATTTTTTTCAATTAGCAAACATTTAAAATTTCAAAACCCTTCTTCTACCCCTACCCTTGGGAAAGAAGATTTTAAAAAAAGAAAATCAAAATCCTTGGAATAAATATGCATAGTCAAGCCAAATTCACCCTTCTTTCACTTCTAAAACATATGCTTCATTTCCATCCCCAGTCCATTACATCTAACAGGTAATGTTCACCATCTTCTGGAATCATAATTTTTCATAACTGTTCATAATCAGAGTTCTTAAAGGTTTTAAAAAATTTTTCTGGCCTAATTGTAGAAAGCAGTTGTCTTCAGGATGCATGACCCAGATTAAGAAAAAATGGGAGTAGGAAACAGATTCTGACAGAAAAAAATAAAACACCAACTTATCCAATTTTCCTTTCTAAGGGAACAAATGTATGGATAGCTTGACTCTGAAATGAATATGATTGGAAACATTTTTTCTGATTTATTTAATCTCAGACTTACTGCAGAGAAACTCTACTTTCCCTCAAAATAATGAGCTTCCTGGTGCCTCCCCATTAATGGCACTATTTCCCCACCTTGGGTAACGGTTTGCCAATTTTTTAGTTTTTTAGTTTTATTTTTATTTAGTTTTATTTTTTGCTGCCACAGTCATGTTTACACACATAGAAATGCATGAACATACACATATATACATATACATATATGAATAACAATATAATAAATATAGAAAATATAAAATTCCATATAATTTGCAGTTTATCTACAATGTATAATTCTATATTGTACATTATTATATACCATACAATACATGCATACATTTACACATACATACATACATACATGTATCTATTAGAAATTAGAAATTAGAAAGACAAAGACAGAGAGAGATGGAAGGAGGGAGAGACAAAGCGACAAGGAAATTACTAAAATGTTTATTTACATTGCTGCCATAGTAATTCTAAACGAGAAGAACCAGAATCAGAGAATTTGACAGTTGGAAGGGACCTAGTGACCACTGAATCTAACTTGCACATAAAAGAAATTCCCTTTGTAACATAATCCTGAAGTTATGAGACTCAAAAGGACAGTTCCCACGTCTACATGAGGTAGTCCATTCCATTTTTAGACAGACCTCATTGTTAGGAAATTAGCTCTGGCATGAAACCTAAATTTGCATCACAGCAATTTCTTCCCCACTAATCAGCCTTCCTAGTTCTATCAGAATTCTCCTACCTATGAGGTCCCTTCAAATGTTTGGATATTCTTACTGAGTAGTCTCTTCTTTATGTAAACATCCACAGCTTGGTAAATGGACCCCCAGATAGCTTTGACACAAAGTCTTTTATCATCCTCATTGTTCTCCTCAGAAGACATTTCAATTTCCTGAATTTCTTATGTCCAGAACGGAACACAATCCACTTGTCAATTATTTCCCTATTCCTGAAAGACAGGCCTCTTTTAATGCAGCGAAACATCAAATTCGTTTTTTTGGATGTCATGTCATTTATATCAAAACTGGGGTCCGCTAAGGCAGCAATGTCAAATTCAAACCTAAACAGGGGCCATTCATCTGCATGTAAGGATCCCTGGCAGTGGCATTTTGACTCAATTTTAAAATATATTGTTATCTATGTTGCATTATACATTTTAAAAAAATTTCTTTTGTTAAATATTTCCCAATTACATCTCAATCTGCGTCAAGATTCTGGAATGTTGAAGGTTGCAGATCTTCTGTTGTGTGGACAGTTTTGTCCTATCTAATCTCTGTGAAGTTGATTATTTGAAGGTAATTGTAAGACCATGTACATTTATCTTCATTTCATTTCATTTTGATCTAAATAGCTGAATGCTCTGTCCAGTCATGATCTATTTGGAGTCTGACGGCCATTGAGTATGTTAGCTATTTCTCCTACTTTTCGTCATCTGCAAATTTAATAGTAATAATAGTAGCTAACATTTATATAGCATTGTGCCAAGAACAATACTAAACACATGGTGGTTTATAAAGAAATAAATATTTAATATAGAAATACATATATCACATAAAATATATAAATTGTGCTACATAAATAAATATATGAGCACAGTTTTCTGGTTTGATCCTAACAATTTTTTATACATAGGTTGTCTACTGAGGCAGACAGAGGTTAAGTGATTTGACCATGGCCACATAGCTCATAATTATCTGAGATCAGATTTGAACTCCGGTCTTTCTGACTCTCAACTGGGTGCTCTATTCACTGTACCACCTACCTGCTTGAAATTTAAGTATTATTCAGTCTCTGCCTTTCTATAAAACATTGATAGAAATGTTAAGCAGCATAGTGCTGAGAACAGAACCCTGTGCTACTCCAGTGGAAACTTCTAGCCATGTTGAGATTAAGTCATTAATAACTACTTGTTAACTCCAGCCATCTTACCAAGTCTGAATCTATTAAACAACACTATTGTCTACTTCAAATCTCTCCATCTGTATAATATGAGATAGTTTATCAAAATCTCTTCAAAAATCTACGTAAAATCTATCTGTAGTCCTCATGTCATTTACTAACATAGTAATCCATTTTGATTTACAGTAGCAGATGTGTTCCAGCTGATGAATGACTCATCCTCAGTAGGTGTTATGGATTAAGGAAGGTTCTTCCTTGGGGAACAGAGGGAGAGAGTCTTAAAATGTTGGAGCAAAATGGAGGGAATGTTTGAATCTTTGCCAAGCCCTTGTTGGGATTTCTTTGGATTACTTTCCATTCTCTTCAAGGTCAAGAGAAAAAACATTCAATTGACATGGGAGCTCTGCCAAATTTACCCAGTCTTCACCAAGGTTAGTACTTCTTGGGCTCTCTTCAGCACGTCAATTTCTCCTTGAGATTTCACTTAAAAGAGAAAAAAAAAGAATATGGCATAATGAGGTAAATTAATGCACTGCAGATGTATCCTTAAATGTGTCTCTGTGATATACATAGTATTTTAGTTTTTATTCACTTAGCAAAGCATTTATCCTATTATCATATAATCACTTCCAGCCTAAATAAAGAGTTTAAGGATTAATGTGCAATAAATCCTACCTTTTAGCAGCTTTATTACTATATCAGTTATTAATTTAAATTTGTGTCATTTATAGTTAACAAGAAAGATAGTGAAAAGATTTGTTTGTGTTAGATTATATTGAATATCCTGTATATTAGGGTATTTAGCATCACATGAGCAAGCTGTGGTTCTATTATTACAGAACTAGACATTCTTATGGTACTTTTAATCCTGAAGCATCCAAAAAGGGCTTTAAGAGCTATAAATACAAGGGAATCACTTAATTTGAAAGTGGAAATGTGGTCTAGCAGATAGTCCCCTAAGTCATGGGTGCTAAAGAAGTCCTAGTAGGCAAGGCTTAGTTTCCTCCACTGTGTAGTCCCTGGAATATCCAGAAGTGTGCTTACGGTAAATCAGATTTTATCTAGCAAGTACTTTGAGCAAAGGTGAAGGAAGACTGTAAATGTATACCAAGTAGAACCAATTTATTTTTCCTTTTGTTGCAGGAAACCTATTTCTTAGGGTCAGGTTAGAAAAGTCTTTTCTAGACTTTTTCTAGAGCTGTCTCTTTGTCTATGGAGGAAAAAAAATACAGCAAGTTGGCCTACTGCAGGACTCCCAGAATTTTATAGTTAATTTATTGAGGACTTATTATATGCAAAACTTTGTTGGAAGTATCCTATCCACTTAGCCCTAAATATCCAACAAATTGATTACCATTACATTAGGGGAAATGCTAGACTATTTTTTTTTAAAGAAGCAACTTGGAATATAGTGGGAGCAATAAGATGGATAAATTTATAACTAATTTAGGGATAAATAACTGAGTTCTATGAGCAGGAAGAGGTCACTACTGACTGTGGGAATTAGAGAAGGTTTCACAGACTAAGTGGCATTTAATATAGACCTTGAAGAATGACATTGTTATCTGAGGAGGAAGGGAAGCTCTTTTATTCTTACCTAGTTTTCCTTTCTGCACATCCTTAGTGGACATCCATTCACTGGTCATGTACTCTTCTTCTAAGTAGTTCCCACTTCCTTCTACTGTGATACTTCTCTAGATACCAATACCTTTTTCTCCAACTGGGAAACTTCTGTACTTTGAGGATTCCAGCCTAGAAATGCCCAGCTTCCTAACTGATTGCTATTTTGTTGCCAGTGGGTTGGGAATCAATCTAATCAACTGGAGAGACATGCCTTCCCTTAAACAAAACAAAATTGTATAAAACATGAAGCATGTCTAATATGTGAGCCACCATGACGCTGAACTGATTCGAGAGAAGCCATGATCTGAGCCATCTGCTCTGATCTCAGAACTGTTTGAGCTGCTCTAAATCATGGATCTACAAATCCTAGATCATCAGAAACTTTTGTTTCCTGTCATTGCTTGAAAAAAAATTGTACCAGAATTTCCTCCGAAACATGTTATCCCCAAACCTTTCCAGTTCCAAGTTTTGTCTCCAGTGCAATGGGATCATTGGGTTGTCCAACTGTGTTTGCTTTGCTCTGCTTGCCTTCCAGTCTTTGTTGGGTCTCCAGTTAAACCATATTGCCTTTGCCACAGGCCCACATAGGACCTAAATACTTCAATGTTGGATATATTCCAAGGCTCTGTCCTGGGTCCTCTTGTCTCATTCTTTTTGTGCCCTAGCTCACATAGGTTTGATTAGGATGTTTATGGAAATGAATTCCAGAGCCATACGACTAGCCTCAGTTTCTATTCACGAGCTCTACCCTCACATAATCAATTATCTATTGGACATTACCAAATAGGCTTTCTAATACGCATTTCAATCTCAACACATCCAAAGCTGGCATTATATTTCCCCCTGCAAACTCACCCCTCTTTTCTATTTATTTCTGTCTTCCATAGGGTACAATGGATAAGTAAAGAGCTGGACATGAATTCAAATCCAGCATCAGCCACTTAATAGCTATGTGACCCTGGGGCAAGCTACTTAACTTCAATTTTCCTTGGTTTCCTCATCTGTAAAGTGAGGATAAGAGTAGCACCTATGTCCCAGGGTAATTATGAGGATAAAATTAAATAATGTTTATCAAGTGCTTCACAAACCTTAATGCATCATATAAATGATAGCTGGTGTCATTCTTTCAAGGGTAGCACCATTCTTCCAGCCACCCAGGTTTTTAATCCAGATATTGACTCTTAGTATTTAGAATGGTCAAATTAATCTACCTTAATGAGGTTGATATGCCTAATTAATAATACATATTGTACCTATTACAAAGGCATGTCAAGGGTCACAAAAAAGTTACTATATGCAAGTATCTTTGCAAACACTAAAGCGTATAATATATAAATATGCAACATATTTACAAATGTCACATTATATAAGTTACATAAATGTCACATTATTGTTGTGTTATGTTTATCCTTTGTTTTTGAAGAGGACTGTTGCATCAGGGAAATGATGACGTGACTTGCAGTTGACTTAGATTTGAGTGGGGAAGGACTGTGCAAGGTCACCAGCCTCACGTTCTCCTCCAGAGCCATCTGGGTCCAGTGAGCAGACATTCATCAGGATGACTGGAAATGACCCAGGATGCAATGGGAGACCCTGGCCCTTTTAGGCTAAGACCTTTTTCAGGGACTCAATTAGAGTGAGGTAATGCCCATTCACTGATTATGTCTCTTTTTTTCTTTTTCTAATTAAAGAGGTCTTCCCTTGATTGGCATCACATTATTATCTATCCTTTAAAGCTCAATCCAAAAGTCACCTCTTCAAGAAAGTATTTTCCTGAACTCCTCAATTGGGCATTGTCCTTTTCCTTAAGAACTCTCTTACACTCTTCTCTAATTCACTTATCTTTTGTACTATTTATTTTAGTTATCAATATCAATGTCTTCTTACCTTACTGGACTGGAAGTTCCTTGAGGATGGATACCTTATCTTATCTAAATGTTATATTTCCTCCAAGGTCTAGTGCTATGACTCCTAGATAGTAAGCATTTAATAATTGTGTATGTGTGTGCGCAGATTGTATCATATTTCAAAGGAGGGATGAAAGAAAGTCTCAGAGGTAGGTTCATTTTATATTTTCAAACCTGCAACTGTGCCCTGGATTCTGAAATCACCAACCTTTGTGAAATTGGCTGGCTCGGCACAATTATGGCCCTCCAACCGACACACATTTGAAGCTGAGTCAGGTCCAGACATAAAGTCACACTGATCTTTTTCCCGCTTAAACTTTTTAGATGTGAAGAGAAAGTTCATCCTTTAACCATGGTTTAACAGTATAGGCCATGGCAACTCATGATTTGCAGCATTTGTAAAACTAACAGAAAAACACTGCAGGGGCTGGTCTCAAAGCTACAGAGCAAGGTAAATAGTGGGTTGTAATCTAATTAGCAAATGATAATACAGGCCAATGAAAAACAGGCCACATACAGCAGGGTCTCCAATTCCCTTTGGTAATCAATGATTGATTGCTTAGAGACAGGAAGCAGATAGGGGAAGGCAGTGCCTTTGACCGAAAACATAGATTATTGTTTCTAACACAAGCAAGATCATGTTTGTTAGAAAAGAGGACAAAAGACAGAGAAGGAAACAAGGAAAAATGATTTCTTCCAGGTTTTTTTTTATTTCACATTGAAGACTGCAGAAATCCTCAGTCTATTAGGTCACCTTCTGAAAACCTTAACTTTCTTTTAAAAGTTTAGAATACTGTATCGTATTTCCAGGTTGACCACAGGATATAGATGGTTTTGATCACAACAGCCCAGAAGTCTAGCTAATAATGTGCCTGGTAACACCTATGTTGATGAAATCATGACTTCAACAAATATTAAAATAAATAAAACTATCAAATATAGGAGCACAGGAGTTATATCTGCAAGGGAGTAATCTGATCCACCATCTTATTTTACAGATAAAAAAATAGAAACTCAGGGTGGAGGTAAGTGACTTTTCCAAGTTTGTATTGGTAGTAAGTAGCAGTCAAAATTTGAATTAAATTCCTTTTACTCTGGATTTAGTGACTGTATTATCACACCAATACTGATAGGAAACAATCAGGCTTTTCTTTCAGTAAAAGAAGATTGCTAAAACCCTTTATTATTTATCAGATGGACTATTGGAGTAGTGCCCATTTGGTTTCTCTTTCTCCAGTATTAACCTTCTCCAATTCATACTTTACATATTCTTTCTAAGGGATAAGCCTGGTCACATCTCTTTGCTCATAAGTCTTCATTGATTTCCTGTTGGCTTTACATAAAATACAAATTCTTCAGTCTGTCATGCAAGACCCTTGATAATTGGTTTCCAGCCTGCCTTTCTGGCCTTATTCACAAATATTGCTCCTTTTTTTAAAATTATTTTTTACAAGCATTACTCCTAATCACATCTTCCAATCAAAATGGTCCACTAGCTATACTCAATGGCATACCCTCTGTTTGGATAGTTTATATTTGCTGTTCCCTCATGTTCCTTGGTTAGTATCATTCAGGTCACATGCTAGCTTTTCTGTGATGTTTTCTCTGACACGTGGGCCTCTCCCCTCAGTTTGCTAGTAATATCTTCCACTTCAGATAATCTTACAATTATTTATCTGTGCACATGGTGCATCCCCTTAGACTAGTATAAGTTCTTTTAGGGACTCACATGTAGGTCTTGGTGTTCTCAGGCCCTAGAAGAAATGGTAGCAGTAATGGAACCTTACTGGAATATCTGATCAGATAGAAATTACTCAGCACTCTTGTGCGAGCACTGGGAACAGTAGTGAGTAACATTTAGCAACTTCATTTGCCATAAGACACTACAAGGTTGCATTTCTAGGGCACAAAGAAGTGCTCCTGGTGGATCACAAAGGAGCAGGGACCTTACCTGGGTTAAGGACCAGAGGCATAAACCAGGAGAACAGTGACCACACCTGTCCCAAGATAAAAAAATTCATGTTGAACATAAAACCCACAAAAATTCTCTGGACTAAAGAGATTTTTTAAATAGCCAAAAATCTATTTAAAAAAATTTTTTAAAAGATTGGAAGTGGAAAAATTATGAAAAGAAAGGAAAGCAGTACAAGGAAAATAGAAAAATAAATCAATGTCTTGGTTTAAAATAAGGAGGGGAGGAATAAAAAATACTGAAGGAAAGAAAAGGACCCAAAAACTGAATGAGGAAAATAATTCCTTAAGAATTAAAATGGGGCAAGTGGAAGCTAATGATTCTAGAGGTATTAAAAATAAATAATTCCTTTGAACAAAGTCAAAGGAATTAAAAAATGAAAAAATGTGAAATATTTCAATGAAAAACACAACTTGCCTGGAATATAGAGAAGAGATAATTTATTTTTTTTGGACTGCCTAAGTTTGTGATACAAAAAAGAGCTGTAATATAATATTTTAAGAAATTACAAAGGAAAGTTGTCCTCATATCTTTAGAACCAGAGGGGAAAAATGTAAATTTAAAGAATTTACTTATCATGACCTGAAAGAGAACCTAAACCGAAAACTCCTAGGAATACTATAGTCAAATTTCAGAACTCCCAGGTAGAATAAAAAATATTGCAAGCAGTTAGAAAAAAAACCACCAACAACCCTCAGTCAGTATCATTCAAGATTTGGCAGCTACAGTGTTAAAGACTTAAAATGTGATATTGTGGATTACAAAGGAACTAGAGTTACAACCAAGAATAACGTACCCAGCAATATTGGATATTATCCTACAGGGGCAAAAATGGATATTTAACAAATAGAGGACTTTCAAACATGCCTGATGAAAAGAACAAGGTTGAATAGAAAATATGAGATCAAATACAAGACTCAGGAGAGACATAGAAAGGTAAATAGTTGTGAAAAATCATGAAGAATTTAATAATGTTAAACTGTTTATATCCCAAAATAGGGAAAGGATACACACAACCCCCAAGAACTTTACCGTCATTAGGGAGGTTAGAATAAATGTGCTCAGAGAGGAGGCATGGGTGTAAGTCTACTATGTTGGCTCGATATCAAAAGAAAATTGGAAAGCTAAAAAATAGGCATATACTAAGAGAAAATGGTAATTCTCCTAAAATGGGGGAAATTATCTCATAAAAGAGGCACTGAAGGAAGAGTTTTCTTTTCTTTTTTATAATTCAAAGGAAAATGGAGGGAGAATAGATAATGATTGAACCTTACTCTCATCTGAACTGGTTCAAAAAAGGAAGAAACAAAATAAATGGATAGACACACACACACACTCAATTAAGTACAGAAATCTATATTTCCCTCAATGGGGAAGAAGAAGGGGAAGGGAATAAGAGGGAGGTAATAAAAGGAGGCCAGATTAAAGAAGATATCTATCGGAGCAAGAAAAATCTAAAATAGCATTCAGATACCCGTCTGTTTATGGTCTTCAAGAGCATACCTAACAAGCACTTCAAAGATTACAATGATTGGCAAATAGATTCTATTATTGAAAGGGCTCAGGTTAAAAATCAGGGTTAGTACTGAGAGAATTTGAGATACTGATGGATGGACTTCAATACCCATCTAGTTATTGTATTAATTCATACTGATTGCATTTACTTTAGTGGTTAATGCCTGAACTAGATCCCTTAGAGTTACAATGTTTTTTTTTTCTTTGAAACATACAGACTAAGCAAGATCTTCTTGGAGTTCTATCTATTCCTTTGTTATTTTCCAGGGTAGCTGAATTGGCACATCTTACAATGTTAGAAAGGCCCTAAGAATGAGCTGGGACAACTACATGGCTGGAAGCCTTAATTTGAATTCAGCTACAAACACTAGCTGTGTAACTCTAGGCAAGTCAGCTAGCCCTGTTTGCCTCAGTTTCCTCATCTGTAAAATGAGCTGGAGAAGGAAATGGTTCTTCCACTGTGTTTGTCAAGAAAACCCCAAATGGGGTCACAAAGAGTCAGGCATAATTGAAAATGACTGAGCAACAACAATTAAAAAACAACAACAAGGAATGAGTCTTCTAATAGACTACATGTCTATGAGTCAAGAAGTAGACTAAGTGTAGTGAACCTTACACCAGAAAGTTGGCACCAGGGATGGGTTAGAGGGACAACTCTACAATGTTCAGATAAAAATGCTCAGTGGGATAACAAAGAGTGTTGAGCCAAGAGCAAGGAAGATCTTAGTTCAATGTCTGACCTTTGACATTCATTAACTGTGAGATCCTTGACAAGTCATAACTTTTATTTTCCTCAATTTCATTATCAGTAAAGTGGAAATAACCTGCCTCCTTGGAATGTTGTGCAGAACAAATGAGATAATTGTAAATCTCTTAGCTCAGTGACTGGCACACAGTAGGTGGCATATCATTATTAGATATTATTGTTATTATTATTGTAACTATTGCACATCTCCCTCCTCCAATGATGGTAGCAGAAGGACATAAAAGGAGACAGAGATTCTCACAGTGCTATATGATGTGCCATGGAAAGAATGCCCAAGCTACTGAAATTAAGAACTGATCACAATATTTTCCAGGGAGCTCTCACTAGCTTTCCCAAATATCTGTCAAACAACATTTTGATTTTGTCACTTGAGAAATGAGCTCTTCAGTAACATATAGTCGTCTTGTTAGGCTGCTGCTCACCACGAGCCTGAAAAGAAACCTAAGAGACAGAATTATTCCTTCCCCTCTCCAGTTTTCAGATAAAGGAATGGAGGTTTGGGAGATTGAAACTGCATCATGTGAAATAAATCACTTTTCTCTCTCTCTGTCTCAAATATTTCTAAATTATACTACTTACAAAGTCAGAAGAGATGGTTCTAAGGAAAGCAAGCAAGAACAAAGTCAAGAGGCCCAATAGAGAAACCTAAAGGGCAAATAAATTTAACCTCTCCTCACCTCAGTTTCCTCTTTTGTCAAATAAGAAGGTACAATTGGACACCTTCTAAAGTCCTTTCCCATTCTAAAGACTCTGAGCCTATGATTTAGTGAGAAAATTAGGGATACTTGAGTAACAGAAGGCTGTGGTTTCCAAGCAAGGTAAGTCAAGACATGAATACATTTTGGAGAGATATAACCCTCCCATTTATACTGAGTTTTAAATAGTATTAAAGTCACTCTATGTAGGCTTTACAAATCTAAATGGAGAAATTTTTTCATAACTGAATTTGTTATTATGAGTGAGAAATATCTAATTAATTGATAGGTAAGCTCTAGAGTAGGGGGGGGGGAACCTTCAGCCTCAAAATGTACTTCTACAAATACGCATATACACATAAAAATGGATATATGTATACGTGTGCATATATGTGCCTAGAAATACACATATTACATCCACAGAGCTTTACATGTATAAATAATCTATATCTCTATCCATGCTCCTCTCATTAATATCGGTCTCTATCTTCTCTCACATCCTCCTACTTGCTCACCTTTATTCTCTCCTCTTCAAATTCCTGCCTATTCCAGGTTTAAGAACATTGCCCCCCATTACAATCTGGAAAATTTGGGGGTTTTCCTCCAAACAAAAGAAGTCTGTTTTTTCCTTTTCTTTTATGGGGTGTTTATAGTATGCTATTATAAAATTTGTGTTAAGTGTTTGGTCACAGTCTGTATGTCTGCTGTCTAGTGGCCTTCTGGTGTCGTCTATGGCTTCCCAAAGTTTTTCTTATATTGAATTGTGATATACTGAAACTGAGGGGAGAAGTCACAATGTGGAAGGGATAACTCTACTCTCTGTGATTCTAGTACTAAAAGTATGAACTTATTAAAAATAGCATTAAATAGTATCTACATTTGGGAATTAGAAGACCAGACTCAAATTCTTGGTTCTGATACTTACTTTTGGAGTCCTTTTAAATTATGTGTATGTACATGTATAAGCGTATATATATATATGTGTGTGTGTGTGTACACACATATACATACATGTAGATATACAAACACACATGTGTATATGTATGTATATATGTATATATACAGACCCACAATACATACACACATATTTTAAATTACTAATCATTTATTCAGGTACACTGGTAAAGATTTAATCATTTTTTTCTGGACAAATGTATATAGGACACACCTTTATGCTTTATCTATATTATTAATAGTTTCTCCATCACTTTATTAAGTCTAAACACTCAACAAAACAAGGAAACAAGGCCCAATTTTTACCATTTACAAATTTTCAAGGTGTAAATACTGATCTTGAAAATGTAATGATTGCATCCCTAGAGCCATTATGAGTTGATTCTAGTATATCATTACAATGAACAAATGGCTCTCAAAAGAAGTACTACAAGGTATTAATACAAATAAGCATTGAAGAAATGCTCCAAATAATTAATAATAAAAGAAATGCAAATTAAAAGAAATCTGAGGTTTAATTCACACCCAGAAAGTTGATAAAAATGACACAAGATGGGAACTGAGAAAATTGATAGAGCTGTGGAAAGGCAAACACTTTGATACATTGATGTGGCAGTTGTGCATTGATCCGACCATTAGGGGAGCCAGATGGCAGTAAGTTAAGAAACTGACCACAACATTCTTACACTTGGGCTCAAAATCCCACTGCTGGGCATCTGTCCTAAGCAGGTCAAAACAAAACAAAATAATTATAGCGGCACATTTTGTAGCAGCAAAGAACTGGAAATAAAGTAGTTGGCCATTGATTGAGGAATGGTAAAACAAATTGTGGTTCATGAATAAAATGGTATAGTCCTTCCCTATAAGAAATGATGGACATAATGAATATAGTGAACCATGGGAAAACATATGAATTGATGTGAAATGAAATATGCCAAGCAAAGAATTATATTCAAAATGGCTATAACAATGTCAATGGAAAAAGAGTAACAAAAGAATTGTCAGACCTATTATTGTTTAATTATAATGATCAAAGTTGGCCCCCAAGGAAGAAATATAAGAAAATGCCACCCTATGTCTTTAGATGAAGAACTGGGGGAGTGTTACACTGACTATAATGTTGGATTTTTCCAATGTGTTGTTTAGATTTGCTGAACTGCTTTTTTTTTCCCTCTTATTTTATTCATTAAAAGAAACCTGCTCTACGAAAGGGAAAAGAGGTTTGGGGTATATAAAATAGGTGATATAAAATATCAATAAAATAAGAATAAGTAAAATGAAAGGCTTGGACTGAATCCATATCCCTTTTGCCACTAACATCCTATGAGTACATTCCAATAGAAAATGAGCCTCTCAATGGCAAAGACTAGACTCTTTCTCTTTTTGCATTCAAGCACTTAACACAGTGACTTGCACATAGTCACACATTTAAAAATATTTGTTGAAGGGGTTAAATTGTATGATTCCCTAATATCTTTTTCTCCTCTGTAATTGTATAATTCAATGATCGGACACGTTTATTTCCTTCCAATTTGATTTTTTATCACAGACATGACCTTCCCCTCTTTGCTTTTGCTTTTTCCCCTTATCTCATGTTGCCTATTCATTGTCTTTTTTCTACTCTCCCACTTACACTGTATTTGGGGATTGTTTCATATATTTATCCTTCCCACACATAAACTAAGATGCATGGTAGGAGGCACTAAGAAATAAGGCAAATGATTGCATACTTATTGGAATTGTAAACGAGATGATCATAAGAGGATGGCTAATGAATTGGATGGTGAAAATGTTTGATGGGCTAGAATGATGGACCCAACTTAATCACATGAAATTTAATAGGAATAAGCATAAATCCATTGAGTTCAAGAGGTCAGCTACATAGGTCCAAGATGGGAGAGACAGGGCTAAACAGTTTAGGTGATTTTAGACAGCTGGAGATTTAGTCAGCTGGAAGTTTATGTCTTTCTGCCTTGGCTGGGGCTATTCCTTTGGCATTAAACTGAGTATAACTCTTGGAATGCCCTCTCTCCTCTTCATCACCTATTAAACTTCTTCTTATACTTTGAAACTTATCCCAAATGCCACATCTGCTAGAAAACTTCTCTGATTTTCCTTGGTTAATAATTTGTTCCACCCTCAAGCCTCACATAGCACTTTGTTTTATGATTCTTTAATGCACTTAGAGGCTATGCCATCACTTCCTACAATACTAATAAGTAGCATTCTTATAGTGCCTTAGAGTTTATAAAATCCTTTACAAATATTATCTTATTTTGTACCCACAATAACCCTGGGGGGTAGGTGCTGTTTATCCTAATTTTACAGATGAGGAAACTGAGGCAAACAGAGAATGATTGTCTTGCCCAAGGTCACACAGCTATGGAGTGTTTAAGGATGGATTTGAACTGAGCTTTTTATCGTTCAGGGATCAGTGTTCTGTTCACTGAGCCACTTAGTTGTCTCTGAAAGAAAGGAATGGGGAAAGTTAGCCAAAGAATATGACAATTGTCTTTAATATTTGAAGGACTGTCAGATGGAAGAGGGATTAGATTTTCTTTGTTTTTGTTGTTTGTTGTGGTTTTGTTTGTGCTCATCCTCATAGGGCAGAACCTGAGACCAACTGAATGATTTAAAACCTACTCTATGCAAGGTAATTTGTTAGGCATTGGAGATACAAAGAAAGCAATAGAAAATGGAAAACAGTACATTAACTCAAGATACTCAAAGTCTGCTGAGTAATACATCAACTTTAATAGGTCAGTAAGCAATGGATCATGTGATGAGGAAGAACACTGGAGCAGGAAATGCTCTCTGTAATGTTGACACTAGGGCTCAACTGTGAATGAGAGCTAATAAAAATAACTGGTATTTCTAGAGTGCCTTAAGGTTTGCAAAACACTTTATATACATTAGCTTCTAAGAGACTCACAGCAACCCTGAGAGTTATCAAATGCTTTCATTTGATAGATGAGAAAACTGAGTTATAGAGAATTTAAGTGATTTGCTCAGGGTCACACAGCTAGCAAGTACTTGAAGGTAGTACTTTGGAGGAAACTTAGAATTCTATTGGACCTATATAAGGAGAAAGACCAATCTAGGCTTTGGGGTTCCCAAGGTTGCAGAGATGGTATATAGAAGGCTGAGCTTATAAGCAAAAAAGCATCTAAACAAGATCCATTTGGCAGGAACAGAGAGCATGTGAAGAGGAGAAATGTAACCTGAGCCTGTAACTTCCAGCTGATGAGGTGGATGGATTGAATAATGGATTTCCATTTAATGTAAAGAAACAGTTTCTAAAAATTAGAGCTCTCTGAAAGTAAAATTGGTGGCCTTAGGAGGTAGTGATTTCTTGGTGTCTTGTGGATGTTGTGACTGGGCAAGATGATCATTTATTGGGAACATTGTAAAGAGGATTCTTGTTCAGTTATAGGTTAGACTAGATGACTTGTAAAATCTCTTTATATTCTGAAATTCCATGACTCTATGGAGCTATTAAAATAGATCCCAAAGGAAATATTTATATTGTCTCAACTCTGGGAATCAGTCTCCCAATGCACTCTGATTACCAGATCAGGTTACCAAAGCAATGCTACCCCTTGCAATTCCTCTCATGGTTCTAAAGGTATGTCTGAAAGTTTGAGAGGCTTTCTCTACTATTAGTGTTCATGAGCTCCCTCTGTGTTTTACTCAATAGTAAGAACAGTCAGTATCTCTCCAGTATAACTTTGACTATTTGATCTCTCCCCAATATTAATTAACCAATTACTAAGGATTAACTTTTAAAAGGCATTTTCCCTGAGATTATATAGCAAAAAAAAAAAAACAAAGGAAAACCATCTTTGAAAAATGGCACAGTTGGCACAAACTTAAATCAGTTCTTTCAAATAATCCCTGACTAAATTCACTTTAGTATGTAGGTTACCCAATGTTGGAAGTGGCTCTTTGGATTGTAGAAGGATGTGTTGACCTCCAGGTTCCCCGATCCAGAACTAGCAGCTTACTCCTCAGGGCTGGCTCCTTACATGGTCCAGCTGCTAGGTCTAACTGCGTAGTCTGTTAGAGATTCCAGTTTCTGGACCTCTAGTGGATCCTTTGACCTTTTGAAATTCACAAGGTCAAAATCTGCTCTGTTCTATCTTTGATATTCATTCACCTAAGATGAGGAAAGAATACAAATGGTTATAGAAACAGACATGACATTGCATATACATAGACACATTATGGTCTCTGGGGGGATAAAGGCAGCTGAAGTAGCACTTGCTTCTTCTGCTACCCTTTCCTCAAGCTGGATGTTCACAAGTTTTATTCTTCCTCCTCATTTGAAAACTGTGAAGAGAGAAGTAGATTCTATCTATTTGATCCCTCTGCATGGCCACTGAGTTCTGACTGAGTAACTGATTAAAAAGTTTTTCATCATCTATAGTGATGAATCTAACAGGAATCAATTGAAGGAGGCATGTCTATAAAGTGTGGAAGTGAAGATCCTTCCACAGCTCATTTCCAGAATCGAGCTCACCAAGTTTCCACATCAATTACAGGAACAGTTATGTTGCACCAAGAACTGGACACTCACTGGCTAGTGCCACTTTTGTGGTTGTATTTGAAATATCAATCAAATATAAATTGTCCCTATAAAGTCATGAAATTTGAGAATTTATATTTGAAATATTAATCAGATATGAATTATAAATTGAAAATATGAAATATAAGAAGAACTTTTATTTTTTAAAAGGAGACAGCTACTAGGCATTTACCATAAGGAAGTTAAAATGTTCATAGAAGCACTTTTTGTGGTAGTGAAATAACAACGACAGCTTTAAACAAAGTAGACACCTATTTATTGGGAAATAGTCAAATAAAACATAATTCATATTTTATGAATATTATTGTATGATAAGAAATGATATGCATGAGGAATTTACTCAAATGTTAAAAAAATTAGTCAATCAATAAACATTAATTAAACACCTACTATGTCCCAAGTTCTGTGATAAGTACTAGAACATTTTAAAACATTTTTTAATGTAAAAAGCAATTGAACCCAGAATAATTGGAATGGCCAAAATTTGTTCTAGAAATCATACAATAAAATATACTTTACTTCTTTTTGGTATAGAGGTGGGAGATTCTATGGGATAGCTTTTATGTTGTCAGACACAATTTTTTCAGTTTTGCTCTCCATTTTGGTGGAAGGAAGCCATATCGGGAAAGAGTGCAGTGAGAGAGAAAATGAAAACAAATAAATTTTGAAGTAAAAAAAAAAATCTAAAGCTAAAAAGAGAAAAAGTGGGATTTGTTAATGTAGGGATTATCAGTGATAAGAGATTGTCAGTTAACAAAAGTGCAAAATTTTGTGCTAAGGAAATATAGTGTTGCATGAAAACAAAAGGCGTTGGCTCCAAATCTGCCTTAAGCAAGTCACTTCCCTCAGTGTCTTTATTTGTTAACATATCCAAAGGATCTAACCTGAAGACCTCTAAGTCTACTTATAGCTGTACATGGATAATCTTATATGTAAGTTACTATGGGGCATACTGAAAGACACATAGAGCCTGTCTTTAAGGAATTATATTCTAGGTTTCTAGGTGGAGGGACCTGTCATACACACATGGAAAGTTAAATGACAATATGAAATATAAATTATGATTTTATATAAGGAAACAAGCAGCAACATACAGTTATGACTTATTGTTAAATGAGTGCTACCAATGATAATTCAAAGAGGTTTGCAGAAGGCAAAAATAAATGAAGACTTGTCTGGAAAGTTCTCATGGAAAATGAGGAATTTTGGCGGGGTTCCAAGGATTAAGAGACAACAAAATTTAGTAGGAAAAGTGCTGGAGTTGAAATCAGGAAATGGGAGTTTATATCTCGGATCCATCATTGATACTTCATATGACATTAGACAAATAGCTTAAACTCTCTGCGCCCCAATTTCCTGATCTTCAAGATGGACATAGTAATATTTGTGTCACAACATGATTGTTGTAAAGGAAATAATTTGTAAAAGTTTAAGTACTATATTCAGATGAGTATTGTTATTTGAAATGACAAGAGATAAATATGAAAAGAAATGAGAGTAAGGGAAAGTATAAAACTTACTCAGGTGACAGAAAGGAGATTAGTTGAATTGGCATCATGAGTGCTAGAATATCAACAACTGTAAATGCACGGAAAATTAGGTTGGAACAAGATTGCAGAGCATCTTTAATAACAAGGAAAGAATGAGTCATGGGGCAGCTAGGCTGTGCACTGGGTAGAATGCCAGGCCTGGATTCCAAAAGCCTCCTCTTCCTGACTTCACATCTGGCCCCAGATACTTCCTAGCTGAACAAGTCACTTAACCCTGTTTGCCTCAGTTTCCTCAACTTTAAAATGAGCTGCAGAAGTAACCACTCCTGTATCTTTGCTAAGAAAGCTTCAAATGGGGACATGAAGATTCAGGCACAACCGAAACAACTAAAAAGCAACACAAATGAGGCATGCAAATGAAGACAATACCTGTAGAACTGCAACAGTTGGGGGATGGAGAGATAAAAAGGAAACAGTGCCAGAAAAACAAAAAGAGTAATTAGAGTGATGAGAGAAAGTAATTTAGCATCTTGCAAGACAAGGGACAGAGACTGTCAAGGTAGAGGGGCCATTGAATAATGTCAAATAACACGCGTAGAAAGGTCAATGATAAACCTTCAAGTGCTAAATAAATATGAGCTATGGTGAATATGATGATTGGAAACCATTGGATTCAAGAATTAGTATGTCTGAAAGTACAATATCAGAAAAATAAAAAGGGACAGAAAGAGGGTTATATCAGAGTAGAAAAAGATGATGAGACAAATTACCCAAAGCACTGATTTTTAGATTATATGATCATAAATTCAAGTTGTATGGGATGTTAGAGATCTTATAGACCAATTTCCTCATTGTACAGATGAAAAAAACTGAGCCCCATAGAAGTTAAGTGAGGCCACATGGGTAGTAACTGACAGAGGCAAAATTTGAAACCTGGTCCCCTCCCACACCAATGTTTTGTCTGTAAAAGGAAAGAAGTAGAATAGCTCCTGCAAACAGAAGTCCCTCAATAAGCATTTATTAAACACCTACTATATTCTAGGCTCTGGACTAACTATTGGACCACACAAAGAAAGGAAAAAGACACTCCCAATATCAAAGAGTTCACATCAGATGGGGTAGATAACATGAAAACAATTATGTACAAGCAAGACATGTGTGTTTTTCAAGAGAGAAAACACATCACTGCACTGTGAAGATCAGAGAAATGAGGTAGAGGGAAGGGGGGCGGGGAGAGTTGAAAACCAATGATGCTGGGGGCGATTAGGTGGTGCAATAAATAGAGCACTGGCCCTGGGGTCAGGAGTACCTGAGTTCAAATCCGGCCTCAGACACTTAACACAAAAACTAGCCGTGTGACCTTGGGCAAGTCACTTAACCCCAACTGCCCTCTAAAAAGCAAAAAAAAAAGAAAAGAAAAAAGAAAACCAATGATGCTGAAGAGAGAAGAGAGAAGTAAGTGGGAAAATAGAAGACCAAGGAGCACAGAAGAGGACAAGCCATGGCAAAAAGGGGTGAGAGGGGAGCTGTTTTCTCTGCAACAGTAAGAATGAATCAACAGCCATCCTTCATCTCAATTCAGAGTTTATCCAACTTGTTTTCTAAGGGAATAGAAATAAGTCAATTATGTCAGTGACCAAACCAACTCTATTTAACAGAAATGGATTTGATTGCTCAGCAGTTGGCCATTCAGAGTTACCACGCTATCACCGATTTACCCCCAAAATGCATGATCCAGTGGCCACAGCTGGCCTCTGTCTTTATAAATCCCTCCAGCATTCTGTAAGACAACCCCATCGTGGCTGCTAGCTATTAGGGCTACACACTGACTTTCAGATTTACAGCTGTGTGCTTGTCATTTCCAGATGTGGTTTTACCAAGACAGTCGTTCAGAAAACATTGTGAGAAGCAGCAGGTTTCCAGTAAAACATGCCCATAAACACTATGATTTCTGGTGGGAAAAAAAAGTTTACACCCAGATGCATTTGAAAACTACAGTCTATTTTTTGTTCGTGTTTACCCTGAAGGTTTTAAGCAGATATAAAGGTTTTTAGTTTGTTTCTTTCTTTTCCTTCTTAACATTAGAATGGCCCATCTAAATTTATGGAGAGGACATATTAGCATCCTATGAAAATAACAATCAAGTTATATATTCTAGCAAGTCAGTGTTTTTCCTATTGTTTCATTAATAGAACTAATCGTGTGATCATTTAGGAAAAAAATTAAAACACACACACACAATAACAACAGAAATCCAGGGTGATTCATGGAATTAAAAAGCAAAATCTCTGTGGCTATTTATCTCATCATCACTTGTCTGAGAAGTATATTAACTGGCTAGGTAAAAATTAAAAGTTAGACTGTAGGAAGAGACAGTGTAAGGGTGGAACATGTTTTGTACTTCCTATTTAAAATGCTAGCCAGGCTTTTCATATAACAGAAGTCTACGTGATCACAGGGACGTGTTTTGGCAGGGAATAAAGTCGTGAATATGGGTGTGGGTGGCAATTTCTCAATGCCTAAACTGGGTCCACCCTTGTTTTCGGCAGTGGCTGTCCCTATAGGACATCAAATGGAATGGAGAATTAGAAATCACAGGATTAGCTCTTATCAGAGTTCTGGATTTTGTTGAAATTTCTTTGTCACTTTGCCTTCTGTGCCATTCTCCCAGATTTAATCCCAAATCTGACATGAATTCCAATGTAAGCTTGAGTAAGTAACTTCTCTATGGGCAAGTTTCTTCAAATGTAAAATGTTTGGTTGGGCTCTGCTCACCAAGATCCCTTCCAGCTTACTCTTGCTGAGCCTTTGATTCAGTGTACCTTTTCCTAATTTCCAGACCTACTTGCTGCCATTCTTAGGTGGTCATTGTCCTGACACTGCCGTCTGGCTGTCCATATCTCATCATTACAGTTCCTGGCTCTTACTTGTCCCACATTCCAGACCCTGCATCTTGGGCCATTGCCAATCATCTTGACTTTTGTCTTGAGACTGGACTTCAATGGCTCTGGAGGAGAGGCTGATGGCTTTGTGCAGTTCTCTATAATTTAAATCCCATTCACATACAAGTCAAGAAATCACCCTTGTCATGTTGTTGGTCCTCTTCAAGAATAAAAGGTGAACAACAATTCTAGATCCATCTATCCTTCCATCCTCCCCTCAAACTTGGCAGTACTTGGTTTTCTTTGACTCCCCTAAACTAAACTAGTTCTCCTGGGGGGGGGGGTTCCTTAAAATTAAATCGCTCCAAAATATGAATGGCCAGTGAATACTGGGTTATCATTTGAAACAAAATAAACATTTTAATAAGGGCAGTCTTGAAGGCCAAGGCTTTAAAGGGATTATTTTATAATGCTGGTATTTCAAGTCTGTGGTAAAAATAACTTTAGGCAAAGAGAGAACGTCCATGAAAGCATCCAAAATTACACTGACTTCATCTGCTTGCTAAGCCTGATGATGACTGATTGCAATGAGCAGATTATTGTCTTGATGAATTTCCAAGTTTCCTCAGGTACTATATAGCTCCACAAGTTTATGGTCACAATCTGGTATAGGAGTGCCCCTTATCATAAAGACTGAGTACAGTCTCCAAACCCCTTAAAGGATTTAGAAGCTGCTGTGTCTAGAAATTTGAGGCTTCTTTGAATGAGTTACCCTTGTTTCTATTTGCTGTGCCTAAGATCAAGAAGGGCTGAAATATAATCTTCATGACCACTGGTCATCAAGTTCATAAGGCTCTGCATTATACCTGGTTACCTACAGGAACACCTTTGCTTTTTTAGAGCATATAACAAATAGGCATCAGATAATATGCCTTCACTTCTTGCCTCCCTTTCCTTTCATCTGGATTAAAGGCTCATCCATTCATTCACTTTCTCTCCCTCCCTCCCTCCCTTCCTCCTTCCCTAGTTTCTGTCTCTGTCTCTCTCTATCTGTCTGTCTGTCTTTCTGTCTGTCTCTCTCCACTTCTCTTTTTTTCTATTCATCTATTTATTTTTGTCGCTATTCAGTCTCAGTCATTTTGGTCACATCTGATTTTTCATGGCCTAATTTGGGTTTTCCTTTGCAAAGATACTGGAGTGGTTTGCCATTTTCTTCTCCAGCTCATGTTAGACATGAGTTAACTGAGGCAAAGAGGATTAAGTGACTTGCCCAGGGTCACACAGTTAGCAAGTGCCTGAGGCTAGATTTAAATTGAGGAAGATGAGTCTTTCTCATTCTAGGCCTGTTGCTCTATACGCTGTGCCATGCCACCTAGTTGCCTATATTTATCTATCTGCCTGCCTTTTTGCTTATTTATTGCATATATGTATATATGTATACATATGCATGCACATATTTATGTAAACACATAGATCTATACATACATATACACACAGACATATATTTATACATCATACATACATATATATGCATATGTATATATGCGTGCATACTTATTATATAGGTGTATATAATATACATATAATATGTAGTGTATGTATATATCTGTATCTGTATCTGTGTGCATGTGTGTAGTCCAACTTTAAAGTATCATTGTAATGTGATTAGGACGAATCCTAATATTCTTTTCTCCCTTTCTTATGTATGTATCACATATAATATTGTGTCGTTATTTTCATGTCTTGTTTCTCCTATTTGACCTTATGCATCAACTTAGAACATATAGTAGATGCATATATATTGATAGAATGCCATATATCTAATCTTTTGACAACTCTTGTCATTTCTATCTTCATAACATTTTTCATATGTGTCTTCTCCACTCACCCAGAAGGCTCTCTGGTACAAACACTTGTTGCTCCGCACCTAGACTTTTGCAATGTTCTTTTGATTGCTCCTGTCTTTAGTATCTCCACACTCTAGTTCATTGTCCACTCAGTGAAATTTATCACCACCACCCCCAAACGCACACAAATGCTTAACCAATTCAATCCAGTGGCTCCTTATTACCTCAAGTATCTAATATAAATCCTCTATTTGACTTTTCAAAGACCTCCATAATGTGTCTCCTCTCTACTCTTCCATGTAATATATGATATAGTCAGATGAGCCTCCTTATTCCTTCTCAAATGGAACACACCATCTCCCAACTTTGTGCCTTTACATTGGTTGTCCCCTATGCTTGGAATGCTCCCTTCATCACCTCTTCTTCCTTTATTCTCTAGTTTCTTTCAAGACAGGTCAAAATCTGCTTTCTTTAAGAAACCCTTTAAAAATAACCAAGGAAACTACATTTGGCTAAAAGGTAGTATAGACAATGAAATAGTATTAAAAACTTTTATGGAACATTTTTTCTTGATAAAGGTACCATTTCTCAAATATATTGAGAACAGAGTCAAATTTATAAAAATAAGAACCATTTACGAATTGATAAATGGCCAAAGGATATGAATAGGCAGTTTTCAGGAGAAGAAACCAAAGCTATCTATAGTCATGAAAAAATGCTCTATATTACTATTGATTAGAGAACTACAAAGTAAAACAAGTCTGTGATACCACCTCCCATCTGTCAGAAATGACAAATGCTGCAGGAGTTGAGCCTAAATAGGTATACTAATGAATTGCTAGTGGAGTAGTGCACTGGTCCAATCAACTATGTAAATGATTTTAATACTGTCTTTACCTTTTGACCCAGCAAAAACACTATTCATTCAATCTGTATCCCAAAGAGAGAAGAAAAAGGAAAACTATCTAGATGACAAAAATATTAATTTCAGTTCTTTTTGTGCTGGCAAAATTTGGAAATTAAGGGGATACTTATCACTTGAGGACTGACTGAACAAGTTGTGACACACAATTGTGATGGAGTATTATTGATTAGGAGGATAGTTTTTTTGGGGGGAAGACATGGAAAGACCTATATGAACTGATGCAAAGTGAAGTGATTAGGACCAGGAGATCATTGTGCACCATAACAGCAATGTTGTAATGATGACCATCTATAAAAATTCTTGGCTAGACTGATTGATACAATGATCCAGACAATAACACTGTACTTTTGATGAAAAATGCTGACCATCTCCAGAGAGAACTTATGAATTCTGAATTCCAACTGAGATATAATTTTCTTTTTTTGTTCTTTCTTGTTTCTTAAAAATAATATGGCAAATATGGAAGTGTTTCTCAATATTTCATATGCATAACTGATATCATATTGCTTTCCTCCTCAGTGAGTGTTGGAAGATATGGAAAGAAGGAATACAATATGAAGCTCTACATTTAAATTTAAAGAATAGTTCATAAATAAATATAGATATATTTATTTATTTTTTAAAAGTCCTCTGGACTTTTGAGAGATGCTCAGGATGAAACGGGCCTACTGGCTATTTGCTAGCAATGATGGTCCTACACATTCCTCAAAGAAAATTGTTTCTTTATGTTAAGACTCCTTCTCACTAACCAGCAATCCCAAAACAATCTTAACAAATAGCATGTTTGTAAAAAAAAAATGAATTTTATATCGTATCCACTACTAGAAAGATGGTCATGGTTCTTGAATCTGTAAGCCCTGCTTTGAGGATATAGTTAAGAAGGACTTTTCTCCCTCATGCCAAACTAATTTAATAAGAAGCATTATTAGAAGGGATTCTATTTGCATTTCATAAGCCTCTAAAACAAAGTGATGCAAATAAATTGACCAGAGTTGACAGTTATTATGGAGAATTATTGGCCTCTGGATTGAAAAATGATTGACAGTGATGTATGAGAGGCAAAATGACAGGCTTGGGGCACTTGCTAATAGTAAACTTCACAAACCCAAGGGAAGTCGTTGCTCATTTGCTTACCCATCTATTTCTAGGCTGATTCTCTGATTGAGAATCCTACTTTGCTCCCCACTCTAACATTACAACTGCCCTGCGGATACTTCACTGGACAATTTAATGCAAGTATTCTCTCCAGTGGTACAGGCAGCACTCATCTATATATGTGGTCTTTTGTTTATTTGATGGATTCTAACATCACATTCATTTCCCAATATAGGGAAATATACATCCTATGACCTTATTCATTCTTGTTCAGTTGTGTCCAACAATTTGTGATTCCATTTGGGATTTTCTTTGCAAATATATGGGAATAGTTTGTGATTTTCTTCTCCAGCTCATTTTACAGATGAGGAGACTGAGGTTGGCAGGGTTAATGACTTGTCCAGTGTCATACAATAGGCATTTCTGGCCAGATTTGAACCCAGGAAGATGAGTATTTCTGACTGCAATCCTGTAAGTCTAACCCAGAGCCACCTTGCTTCCTCTATGACCTTGGTAGCCTTCCCTTATCACAAAGATTAAAAGAGCCAAAGAATTAAAAAAAAACATTAGTTCATCAAAAGCAGCTAATATATTTCTCATAGCATTCTATTCTCATGCCCCACTTCCACCCCCAACACTGCAATGAAAAGAGGAAGATGAATTTCTTCAATTTTCTCCAGGATCAAGTTTTATCATTATAATTATATGGCGTTAGTTTTGTTTTACTATTTTTCCTCCTCTAGTATTATTGTAGCTAGCTAATATCTGGTTTTCCTTCTATGTATTCATGAAATAATTTATATATTCCTATTTTTCCTGAAATTTTTATAATTGTCATTCTATATGGCACAATTGTGTGGTATTATATTTGTATACCATAATTGGTTTAAGGATTCCATAGTTAATTGATGCCAAATTTTCTTCTAGTACTCTCATAAAAATGTGCTTTTATGATTCTTTTTGTAGATATGTAACCTTTCTGTCATGGGTTTGGGTCAAAGAATATTGACCTAATACTAATAGTCTCTCTTTCTTTCTTTCTTTCTTTCTTTCTTTCTTTCTTTCTTTCTTTCTTTCTTTCTTTCTTTCTTTCTTTCTTTCTTTCTTCCCTCCCCCCCATCTCTGTCTCTCTGTCTATCTGTCTCTCTCTGCCTCTGCCTCTGTCTCTGTCTCTTTGTCTGTCTGTCTGTCTCTCTCTCTCTGTCTCTCTGTCTCTCTCTGTCTCTCTTTTCCCAAAGAATAATTCCAAATTGTTTTGCAGGATATGGTTGGCACAATTTCATGTTCCCATAGTGAATTAATATATCTGTCTTCCTATCATTCATACAACACTGATTATTTTCCTTTCTTGTCATCTTTGTGCATTTGCTATATGTGAGATGAAACTTCAACATTTTACAAATTCATATATCCTAATTAGTTAGTTGGAGAAATCTCTAATATTAATAGTGAGAAATTTAACTTTTGAGAACTATTTTCATATATATGCATATGTACATACAATGCATTGAGATGATTATTAATGGTAATATGTTTTAATTCCATATATTGCTTGAATATAAGGATCCCTATCTGTGATATGTTCTAAAACTTCCCCCCAATTAATATTTTTACTTCTTATCCTAGGTATATTGGTCTTGTATATGTAAAGACATTTCAAATTCTTGTAATCAGGGTCTTCTCCTTCATTTCTTTTTATCTCTATCTCCTCTTCTGTTAAGAATTCTCCTTCTAGTCAGATTTGTGGAAGATATTTCCATCCATTTTCCTCAACTTTGTTTTTCTTCAATAATTTGACCCTTTATATTTTAAAAATACACTATATTTATTTTTGTTTTTGTATCACCCATATTCCTCCCTTCCCATGCTCCTCTCACTTTACCTTCTCAGAGAGGAATGATTTACAGATAAGAGTGAGAAGAGGAAACTTTCTAGCAAAACGGCAAAAAAATGAAAAAAATCTGCTTTTTATGTGTAATGTTCATCACCTGGAGCCCTCTATTTCTTCAAAAGAGCATGAAGTGGTATCTTCTCATCTCTTTTTTGGAGCTAAAATTATTTTTAGACTTACACAGTACTCATTGTCAATTATTTTGTAGTTGTTTTTCTGTTTATATTTTTTCAGTCTTTATGGGTGTCACCTTCCAGGCTCTTCTTATTCCACTTTGCATCAGTTCATATACATCTTTACATGTTTCTCTATACACGCCATGTTTGTCATTAATTAGAAAACAGTAATATTCCATTACATTTATGTCTGTTACACAATTTGTTTCGACATTCTCCCATTGATGTCTGCGTCTAGTTCTTTGCACTAAAAGTGCTGCTAGATATATTTTGGTGTACATAGAACCTTTCTTTTTTTTAATTGACTTCCATGGGGTATATGACTAGCAGTGGAATCGCTTGATAAAAAGACATTTTGGTCACTTTATTTGCTTTCCAGAATGATTGTGCTTGCAACCACAATGCATTGGTGTGTCTGCCTTCCCACAATCCCTCCAACATGAACTGGTCTCATTGGTTGTCAACTTTGCTAATTGACAGGGGGTGAATTGAAAACTTAGGGTTACTTTTCTTTATTTTTGTTATTAACAACTTGGAGCACTACTTTATTTTTTTTTTCTTTTTGGAGGAGGGAAGACAGGGAAAGTGGGGTTAAGTGATTTGCTTTAAGGTCACAAGGCTAGTAAGTGTTAAGTGTCTGAGGCTGGATTTGAACTCAGGTCCTTCTGACTCCAGGGCTAGTACTCTATTCACTGTACCACCTAGCTGCCCCTAGTTGACATAATTATTAATGGTTTGCAATTCTTTTGAGAAAATCCCGGATGGTATCATAAAATGTTGGATTGAACCAAACAACTGAAACAACTGAACAAGGATAAGTAAGAGGAAAAGACCCATATGTCTTTCCTTATATTGAGAAATGAATGTGGTGTTAAAAATCCTTCGACTAAAAAAAAAAAGATGAAATATATAGATACTACCTGTACCAATGGAGAGAATACACATGTTAAATGATCCAGTGAAATATATGCAGGAAATTTATAATATAAGAGTGGAGAGCAAAAATATGTTTCTCAAAGAATCAGTTTCCCCCTCCCTTTTGCATATCTCATTCATAGCACATATGGTTTCAGAGTCTAATTTTTATCCTTCATGTCTTGATTCCTCATATGTCTTTCTTATTTGCAGTCAATGACTGAGGTTTGCTTTCTTATTGATTCTGTCACTCTCTTTTATTTAATTGGATTACTTGATCCATTCATATTTAAGGTTTTGGTGACCAGTTTCATGTTTTTTCCCATTCATTTTTGTATTGGTTTTTTTAACCTTTTTTTGTGTTTTTAAGTCTGAGTTTTCTTTTCTTTCACTAATTAGGTGCAAGTCTATTTCCACATAGTATTTTTATGCCTTTCCCTGAAGCTTGATTCTTATTTAAATATACTGTCACAAGTTTCTTGAATTTAATTTATTTTTCCTCCTTTTATTCATATATATTGTTCATATATTTACAATATTCTTTTTAATAAATAAATATTTATAGCTGTGCCCAGCTATTTAATTTGTACTCTCCTTTAAGTCTCTTCTTGTATCAGCAAGCACCCTAGCATACCTAGGGCAGATGCTAACACAGGTTCTTAGATCTGCTTTTCTGAAGGAAAGCAACTCAAAATGGGTTAACAATCTTTCTTTAATCAAACAAACATGTAATTTACCCAGTTCAGGGGGAAAAGTCAGCACCCTGAACTCCAGAGAATACAAACACAAGTTACAAGTACAAGTTACAAACACAAATTACAAGCAAACCAAGAAACAGATCAGCAGATGGGTTTCCAAACATCATGACCATCACATCTATTCAAGCTACCAGAGAGGGAACCATCAACATCTGGGTTTTCAAAGCCAGGGGGCTCAACAGCTTCCCAGAGTCTCATCTGGCCAAATCACACAACACTTCTCAAAGTTAGCCCCAAATCAAACCTCACATCAGGGCGTATATATAGGTTTCTCCTGGGTCAGAGAATGTCACAGCCCCCTTGGTCCACTGTCCAATTACAAAGTAACAAGGTGTGGCCATTCCCCCAAAACAAGCCTCCTACCACAGACTCCATGTGACCACATTCAGCCTATTAGGGGGCAGAGTACACTTTCAAATCAGGGAATATTCTCAGAGCCACTTAAACCTACCAAAGGGTCTAGGGGCAGGAAAGATCTTCAGATTCCCATTACACTTCTCTACTAACATATTCTAAACTCTATTCTCCAATTCACAGACATTTAGTTTTTTTTATCACTTCTCTGTTTACCTCTCATATACAATTAGAGCTTCTAGAGTAAACAATTTTATATCCCTTAGATTTCATTTTATTTTCCCTCCTGTGCTTCACTTAAAGTGACCAGTCACTTAAGGAAATAATGTTGAATGGAAGCAGTATTGTATGATGGGAGTTACTTTGCATTCTGAAACATGAGGCCCAGATCTATTTCCTTCCTTCACCATAATCACTTATTTATCAGAAGGCCAATGTATCCTAACTCTGTTTCTGTGTGCTCACTACCATCCAACTGAGTGACTGCCCTTGACACTCATCCACCACACTTGTTAGGGTAGAATGCAATCATAGAGGCATAGCTCATTCAACAAAATGAAAGTCTCAATTTTCAATTTTTCTCTAAAATCATGTATATTAAAATGATTCTGTGACCCATAAAAAGAACATTCTTTAGTGGCCCTTTCTCTACTTTATTTCCAAAGTTATATTTCCCCCTACCTCCTTGTACTTTTTCTAACTTGCTTTCTAACCCCAACCATTTGAGTTGGTTCTTTCCTCACATATACTCTCTTGTGTTGAAAGCATGAAAAAATTATTTTTCCTTTTCTGCTCTCTAATGGACTTAACAAAACTATATATGTAGCTCTTATCTATCTCTTACCTCCACTCTACCTATTCAAGCAAATGCCTAGTGTTGTCTTATATAAATAACATTGATTTATTTAGAGAGGTGTCACAGAATCTAATCCACAAACTATTCATTAGAACTTATATTTCTCTTCTTTTGGCTGTTAAAGCTTCTCATAAATATTTAACCCTTTCAGTCCTTTATTTTGTCCCATTCATTATCCCTATTTCATCTTTGTTTTACCTATTGTTTGACTGATTCCTTTTTTCATTTGAATAATAAACTGAACATTCCAGAGAACAGATCTCATTATTTACTCTTCTCTTGACAATTGTAAAAATGTAGTTTTCCCATGTTTCATTTTGAGATATTTCCAAATTAAAGATATTTCTCTTATTTTTCCTTCTTTGATAATGTCTCAAAAGCTTTCGTATATGTAAATCTTTTTTCTTAATGATTACGCTTAGTTTTATAGGATAGATTTGTATTTTTTAGAAGTTCAGTTCTTTTGGAATATACGCTTCTATTTTTTGGAATATGCTATGTCATTCTCTTCTTTGATTTTTGAACATATAGAAGCAATCCTATATTATTCAAATTATGTTCTTTGATAGATGTTGGTCAGTAAAGTATGTTGTTAATTATTAAAATTGTGGAATATAATCTATACACTTTTTTTTATATTTGAGCATGGGCTTCTCTCTCATAGTAAACTGCATTAAGTCAATCACTACTTGATTTTTTAATGCAGCTGTTCTCACATATTTGCATGTAAACAAAATACAGTCTTATAGAATGGCAGGTAAATTTTTATATTTTCAATTTTTAAAAATTTTTATCTTTAGTTACCTCTTCAAATATTATTCACAAGGTTAGCTCCTTTGTCTTCCATACAATTTGTATTATTTTAATGCTGTTGCCTTTTTCTTTCCTTCTGATATACTTCCACTTCAAATTTCTGCCTTCCATATTTGTCATTTAGTTTTTCAGAGCTTCTATTTATTTGTAGATATTTGACATCATGAATACTTTTTCCTATCTTGATGATTGTCTCATAATTCTTAATTTAGAACTCCAGTTTCTAATTTAATTTCATTCCTTAAAATATCTTTCAAAATTTGTCTTCTGAAATATTCAGAGATTTATTGGCATTTTTCTATGATGCATCTGGAGTGCATGAGAATCTAAGTTTCACCAAAAGCATTATCCTGAGAAAGTATCTGTGCCGACAATATTCAGCACATAGTAGGATGTAGACATAAGTGTATAGAGGATGAGGATGCTGAATGGGAGCAGTAGGTATATGAATTGTCATTTTTTAAAATGTGGTTTTTATCTTATGCAGTATTTGTCTTCTCATTTTGTTGTTTCAACTTCAGTTGCTCAAAGTATCTATCATTAGAATGAACTATTTGTAATTTTTTTCAACAGTCTACTTTTTCTTATGTGCATTGTTTATAAGCTGTCTAAGGAATTAATATGAATTTCAGTGAGAAAGACTTATAGTATTCAAGGGCTTGAGGCATTCAATATAAAATCAAGAGAGAAGTATCTGAAGTATCACATCATCTGTCTATAGAGAGCCCTCTTTTATAGAGACCATGTACAGACATCTTCAATTACAATGCCCAGCTTC
>CM053600.1:158027442-158060839 GCA_028646575.1 Pseudocheirus occidentalis | reverse complement strand
TCATGGTTTTCTCGCATCATTCTCATTTCTCTTCCCAATTTTTCCTCCACTTCTCTTATTTGTTTTTCAAAGTCCTTTTTTAGATTATCTGTAGCTACTAGGCATTCTTCAAGTGTCTTGGAACCATTTGGTGTGGGAGTTCTGACTGTGTTGTCTTCCTCCCATTCCATGCTTTGATCCTTTTTGTCCATAAAAAAGGATTCTAGAGTTTTATTGCTGTTCTTACTTTGCTTCCCTTTCCTCATTTTGGCCAGTCAATTAATTGGTTGGGTTTTTTTTTAGCTCTGTGAAACTCTGCTTCCATGGGGGAAAGCTCTGTTACAAATTGCTGGGGTTTTCCCAGCTGCCAGAGTTATTGGGGGGTGTTGCAGCCTCCCCTAGCTTTGGCTTGCTGAAAGTGATCCTCAGGACCACCACCCAAGACCAGGATCTGGATCCAGGCCACTCAACGCAAGAGCACTTGGCCCTGATGAAACAACTCACTCCCCCTGCGGGATCCACAAGCCAGGGGCTCTGAAGCAGTCCAGTGAGGGAATCTCCCGGTTACAGCAGTTTCTGCCCTTCCCCCACTGCTTCCTTTCCCCAGGAGTAGATTGGCTGAACTGCTTTTCCTCCCTCAAATTTTGCTTGAAAGCTTCACACACTTTCACTGACCTTTAATCCTGGCTTATGCAGATTGCTCCAGGTGCTTTAGATCTTCTCTGAAGTAGACTCATGTTGTGGCTTGGGAGCCTTGGCTCCTCCCCTACCCTGGAGCCTGGCCACATGGCTTTTTCAGGCTAGACTGGTCTCAGCTCTGGCCTGGTATGAGCCCCTCTTGCCAGATGCCTGTCTCTAATCCCTATTTTTCACACCTTTCTTTAATCCCTATTTCTCACACCTTGGTAGACGTGGAGTTGCTGGAGGCTGTAGCTCTTCTCTCTTGTAGACTGGCTGGGGCTGGGCTCCTTCCTACAGCCCAGGGCCTGGCCAAGGTTTCGTTTTCAAGCTGGGCCCGCCTCTGGCTCGTGTCCTGCCCCATGATCCCCTGCCACCGAGCTGCCTTCTGCAAGACATGTGTTTTCTGTATTTTTTGAGTTTGAGAGTCCTAGAACTTGTCCAGCATCATATTTTTATGGGTGTTTAGGGTGACTGCATGGGAGCTGTGGGACCCTGCTGCTTTTACGCCGCCATCTTGGCTCTGCCCCCAGAACTGAAATATTTCTTTCCCTCAAGAAACTTACATTCATTTCAGGAGATCATGCACACCTATGGAAGTATATCTGTATCTGTATCTGTATCTGTATCTCTATCTATATTTATATCTATATCTATATCTATAGAAGTTAGGAACTCAGTAAAAAGGTGATCCTTTCGCTGAATTGTGAAGGGAACAAGTGATTCTAAGAGCGAAAATGGGGATGGAAGAATTCTAGGAATGGGGGATAGACAGTTAAAGATACAGAGAGGATACAGAGTTAAATGAGAAAATCAGCCAGAAAGTCAGTTCTTCTGGACCATAGAATATGGTCCAACTCTAATCTATGATTCTAGGGATTTTGTATTTTATAAGTGGTGAAACAGAGGTTGGGATTTTTCTCGTGTCATATACCAAGTGTGTGACAAAGTCAAAACTTCTAACTCTTAAGTTTAGGTCCTTGTATTTCACTGAATTGCCTCTGAAAAAATAAAAAATAAAAATAAACAAAATAACAACAAACCCTAGAACCATCTTGCTTTCTTCCTATACCACAATCTTCAAAGCTTTTCATTCCACCGGCTTTAATGTCTCATTACTAGTCCGACTAACATGCAAAGGTTGTGCGTGTGGTACTCATTAAGAGGGAGAAAAATGGTCCAGAGATGCGTCTGTTTCCCCTAAGAAGGTTGGAGTCACTCCCACCAACCAGGAAGCCTTAGTTAGAGTGGAGAGGATGGAAATGAGCTGGAAGAGGAAGCGACGGAAGAGCTGAAGAATTAGTGGGTGGGGGGTGGTTATTTACATGATCTCTCCTCACTCCATCAACTTTATTACTCACCCATGTTCAGGGCTATTATTCCTTTTTCCCTGATATTTTTCTTGGATGAGTTGGCTCATTGTGAAGCTGACATTCACGGGCTTTGGGGGATTCACTTCCTCTGAAGGTTAGGTATATTTTTGTGAGAAAGAGGCCTTGGATGCACGATCCTTCCAAAGCAAATTACATATAAATGTGAACATAATGAGACACCAAAAAGAGAATAGTTATCATTACCTGAATATAAATGAAGAAACAGAAAAGCCTGCCTAGTAATTGCACCCGGTGTTTTTATTGCTATGTGGTTCCTGAAGTGTTTGGAATGAGCAAAGACTTTTTAGTGGCTAGGAGGGAGAAATGCTGAATGGGGGAGGATGGGAGAAGGTGTAAGGACTGGGACCTGGAGAATGAGAGGGGTGCTTATAAATACTTGTGGTTGTGAAAAGTTCAGTAAGAAAAACTCAAGGTTCATATGTGTGAATGTGCATATACACTAATATAAACACAAATACATATGAAGGCACACACATATGACAACTAAATAATTTGGGGACTTAACATTAGAATGAATCAAAAAATCATTCTCCCTCCAAGAAACTGTATTTTGTCTGAAGACAAAGAAAATTTAAACACACACACACACACACACATATATAAATGAATTTGTGAAATTAAATAATCACTGTAGCTTTAAATAACCATTGTAGTTAGAGTGCTACACTTGAAGTCAGGAGGACCTGGGTTCAAATCCAGTCTCAGATCCTTAATAGCAGTGTGACCCTGGAGAAATCACCTAACCACTGCCCCAGTTACCTATGTCTCATAGTTGATATGAAGATAAAATGATATGATATTTTTAAAGTGCTTCATAAATCTTAGTGTTACATAAATCTTAGTGATTATAAAGACAGACAGACAGATAGATGATAGATGGATAGATAGATAGATAGATGGATAGATAGATAGAGATATGTATAGATATGTATGATCATATCTCTCTTTATCCTATCATCTCTATCTTATCATTTGCTCTATTTCCCCAGTCAAAATAATCCCAAGGTGGCATGGATTACCTCTCAAGATAGTGAGGTCCCTATGGAATCAGAGATTTAGAACTGTGAGAAATCTTAAAATTCATTGAGCCTAGTACCTTCATTTTACAGATGTGGATCTATAAAATGGTTAAGTGCATGGTTAATTGAGTTGTCTAGAGTCCAGCAATTAAGAAAAGGTAGAACTGGGACACAGATAGGTTCTTCAACCACCAATTCAGTTTTCTTCTTTACTGTTCCACACCCACATCTTGAGTGTTACCTTGTCATCGCTCAAATGATTGTCTGGAGGGGATTCCTGTCCAGGTGTGGGTTGGATTAAATGACTTTTGAAGTTCCTTCCAGCTCTGAGAGTCCCTTATTCTGCAAAAGTTTTGGTGGGTGAGATCATCTACACACCGAAAAGAAATGTCTTCCCCTGTAAAATGAAAAGGTTAAACTACATGATTTCCAAGATCCTTCCCAGCTTTAAGACTTGTAAGTCTATGACCTTTTTAGGTAGTGGTCCCACCTCTTTGAGTTCTGATAATTCATAGACACTTGTTCATCTATAGGTAATCTACAGGAGGTTGTCTGGGAGGCTAAAAAAAGAAGACTGAGTGCACAAGATTTACACTACTATAGAAACAGCCCAGGCAGAATCTGGTTTAAAACCCTGTCCTTACTCCTAGAACAGTCTTCCCTTCATTCCATAATGTTCTAGTACAGGACAAAAAGACATGGGCTACAGAATTATTCCTCTCAGCACAAGTGATGACCTTAGTGGGAATAAGGATAAAAATTAAATTAAAAATGTTTTGAAAGTGAAGAAACATGTGGCATATTTTCTAATTTAAGGGCCTTCTAATAGAATACATAAGTATGTTTATTGAAAACTTCCCTGTTTCAGCGTCCTGGAATTATAAACAGTCATTTACAACCCTCTCCAAATATTTAAATACTAGGGAGACCATTTTGTAAATACTGCATCATTTAAGGCACTTCTGAAGATTCTACTCCACATTGGACATTTTTAGGTCATTAAGGGTAAAACGAATGTTTAATGATAACAAAGCATTCCACTGAGTAAATAATTGTACTTCAAGCTCTGCCAAACAACCTAAGCCATCACCACACATGAAGTCCACATGCTCAAGAGCCATGTTCATTTCCCTTACATGCAGTAATTGTTATAACGTGGGCTTGCCCCATTACTCAAATGCTCCTTGAGGCTCTTTGTTCTGAGTTCTGATGAGATTTGCAGATGAGATGCTGAACATCCTAAGTTCTTCCAATAGGGAAAGAAAGAGAAGAGTTAAAAAAAAAAGCAAAACTGAATTGTGGTGTTCTAATTTGGGAAAAATATTAAAAGTAATTTTTCTCTTCAAAAATGCTGTCAATCAAATAGGAAAAAAATACTTTTATAACAGAAATGGGGTGAATGTTGGAAAGTGGGAGGTAGTTACAGGGGGGACTAGAGGGAGAAAGACAGCATGTTAATTGAGACCATTTCATTCTAAATTCACCTCAACAAATATTTGTTACACAACTGCTATTTTCAAGTCACTGCAATACAAAGATATGTAGACAAAGGAAGAATATGTATATATATGTATACATATACATATATATACTTATCTACTTATAGATATGGGGATATAGATATACTAAAAAAATACAAAAGTTCTCTCAGATATTTAAACAGGAAGCAATGACCTTACTTTGGGGAGGATCAGGTAAATCTTCATGTAGTAAATTGTACTTGAGTGGACTCTTGAAGGAAGGGAGGTCTTAAGCTGACAGAGGTTGGAGAGAATCCATTCTAGACACAAGGAATCATGAATAGCAGCAAGAGAAATGGAGAGAAAAATATTGTGGACCAGTCTATTTGGAATATAAAGTATGAAAAAGGAGTGACCTAATTGAAATATGAAAATGTAGTTAGGAATTCAATTGTGGAGAGCACTGAATGAAAGAAACTGAAATTTGTATTCCAATCAGTAGGCAACATGGAGGCATAAATTCGTATGGACATCTCTTTCTATTCTTGATCTTCGCCTCCTTCAATTCTATTAATAAAATATTTCTATCTCAACTACAATAATCTATTATTATTTATTGATTATTTTAAATATGCTCCAAGAAGTTGATCTTCATTCCTCACAAAATGTTTCCCAACTTCTCCTCTATTAGTGGTACTGGTATCTGTATACTGGTATACAGTACCAGTATCAGAGGTATTTCCTCTATTAGTGGTACTAAATCTCCAAAGTTATATGAACCAAGCTACCACTGTTGACCGTTGGCCTTGAAGCTAGCAAGTTACCCAATTGGCCATTCAATGGGTCCAGTATGTAGACATATATCTAATGAATTAACATTGGGATAAATTTCTAACCTAATTAATCTGTTACAATTCTCTTTAACCTGCATGTTGGAGTTATGAAGAACTTTTTGTATGTTTTGATCATTTGAGGGTTAACTCTCTATGGCATCCTCTAGACAAAACATATAACATAAAGGAAAATATTCTGGGCCAAACTACACTATACCCTTTGGAAACATTTGCCTCATGTAGAACCTCTCAGTTTGAAAGCAGTAGGTGTTAGCTAACTCTTTAACTTTGAAAAAAGTCAATACTATAACTGGATAACTGTACCATGTGGGGTTCTGCCTTCCTCTTAAGATCCTATTACTTACTGCCAGAAGGATTTTTACTAGACTTTACAGACATGCTGTCTAATTCAACCTGGAAAAACATATTCCAACAGCAAAGATTCCCAGGTACTCTACTATTACTATCACCTCTTTACATTAAACACATGTACCAGTCCTAGTACTACCAACTCTGTTTAAGACTGGGCATTATCCATAGATTTCACATTAGATAAATAGATTGCTCCTCTTTGAGATGGAGAAAGACACAAGAACAGGGTGTTTTTAAGCCTACTGCTTCTTGTAGTTTCCCAGTGTTCTACTCCATGTATATGATTAAATCCTGTTTCAGAATTTCTGGCAATTATCCCTTCAAAACTGACAAAAGAGCATACCCATAATCAGGTCTAAGGAAAGGGGATGGTGGATCCAAGTGCACATAAGGAAAAAAAAAATGAAAGCAGGAACCAAGAGAAAGTAGTTAAACTCTTGGATGATCCTTTCAGACCATATCTTCAATTCTTAGCCTGAAACTAAAATGACTTTAAACTTGATTTGAAAGAGATTAGATAGTACAGGTATCCCCTTCTGTTATATTTGAATGTGGCTTTCAAGTTGAACCCAGTTCGTCTCAGAGGTTACAATGTTATCTTACCCACTATAAGAAGCCATCACATATGGCCATAAATATTATCTGATATTTGAGGGAACATGTACCAAGGAATGCTTGTGGTTTACCCATCACTAATCTTCTTAACAGTGAGTCATAAGTACCACTTGAGCACGCTGAGTAATGTTTTGAGAATCAGAAGGCCTTTGTACTTCTTTTCAGCTAACTCTTTTGGCTGATGACAGCTGTTCTTGCAATTAGTACTTCTTCTGACCCCATGGTCAACCACAATAGCCTTAGAGATTTCTGGAAAGGGAAATGATTACATTTAATGTATATGGACAAGACCTGCATGTGTGCAAATTAATAGAGGTCCTATGTCCTTTTCTTTTCTCCTTATTACAAATTGTCCCCCTCCATATGTGATATGCACATCTGTTTACCTACTCTAATGGAGAAAGAAATGGTTATAACAGGAAGGTAAAACATCCAATACTCCCAAGGAATATTTAAAAGAGGAATCCTCTGTCCACCATGAAAACCAAAAATCTTAATGAGACATCCTAGAACAGAGTATAAATCGCTTATTTGACATACCACCTCCAGTTTTGAAGATTCGAATGTTTATAAGTGGATATCAGTGTCTGAATTGGAATTTTTAAAATATAAAGAGGAAAAATTCCTTAGGGGATAACTATTATAGATTTATAATGGAAATAGGAACTAGAGCTATGATTTCATTAGTATAGAGAATTCCTAGATGAGGAAAGTACCTCTTCCATTGCAGTACTTCTTTATCTTTTCTACAACATCTAATTTTAATGAATTGCCTAGAGAATTCCTGTGATCTTAGTAATGACAGCAATAAAAAGAACCCTTTAGAATAACTGTGTTGTAGTGGATAGAGATATGACCTCTAAGTCATGAAGAACTGACTTCAAGTCTTTCTCCTGTCACACATTGATCATTTGTCCTTCAGAAAGTCATTTCACTTCTCAATATACCCAGGCAATTCTTGACGACTATAAGGTACTGGTATTGCTCTGTGTTTGGTAGAAGAGATTTTCTAACAGAGTTCCCTAAACCAAATAAAAATTTGACTTTTCAGATTAATAATAACAATAAATTTAAAAGAGTAATAAATACAAGTCACATGCTTATTACGCTTAACTGTAAGCTCCCCAAGAGTAAGGAAGTCTTCTAATTTTTTTTTTGATCCTCAACAGAGCCCAGTATCTGGCAAATGGTAGCTGCTTAATAAATATTAGCTGACTGACTAGAGTATATGGGATCTTCCTGGAGGACTGGCACTTATGATCTGAGGTCTTTCTGAATTCTTTTCAAGACTGATCATCCACCTTTGGAAAATACTTTTCACCCAACCTGACTCCAAGAAATTGTAGCATACTCAGCATCCACACCCTGGGTAAACCATCTCAACAGCTAGGCTTAAACCAGGTTTAGGGTCTCAAATATAGAGTTGGGGGGAGGGATATCTACCTCAAGCATGTGAACACTTTCCCAGGCAGAAGAGGCAGATGACAATAATTTGCTCCTGGCCATGATGGTGGCTGAAGCAGATTTTGTGGAGGGTTTAGAATTTGGTCAAACACTGTCGACACCAAGGCCATCCACAGGATCCTGGAATATCTCTTATAGTCTTGATTCATGGCTTGCCATTGGACTTGAATGACTCTGGAAGAGAGAGTGAGATGGATGAGTTTATGTAATCCTCCCTCACTTAAATCCAATTCATAGGAAAATCAATGCATCCATCCACCCTCCACCAAGAATGCCCTCTGTGCATTTGGAAATTATGTACACAAAATTTTATAAATATGGCAAAGTAAGCATGTTATTTGGCAGTTACTGATATTTTCTCAGTCATCCTCCACTTTTCTGACTAGTAATAAGGTTTCTGATTTTTCTAAGAATTTTCTTTCCTATCATCTTGTTTTCAGATAGCTTAAGAATCCATTCCTCTCATTTACCTCAAAAGTGTATTTCTTCCATCACATTTTATATATAATTCATCTCATCTTTGTTTCATACTTCCAATTCTTCTTCCTAATTCAATTCATAAAGAACCGAGATTAAGCAACCAAATATGTGAACTACTTTCTTTGACAGATGAAAATAGTTCTAGAAATCTTGACGTCTTTTCCATTTTTAGTCAATTTTTTGTTTTTTTATATTCATTATTAAAGGTCTTCAGGATGGCTCGGCTTATTTGTATATCTAGCCAAGCTCTCGCTAAATTATTTTTTCTTGTTGTTTTATGAAGACACTGTCCCTAATTTTGTATCACTCTCCTCCATAAAAATCTATATGTTAGTTTATATTCTGAAATGGTGTTGTGCTTGTTTAGTACTTGAAGCACAGTAGGTCTTTAATAAATGCTAATTTTTTTTCTTCCTTTTTTCCTTCACTGCCTTATGTCTCTCTGGCAAAGATATCAAGTGATTGTTGACTTAGTTAGTTTCTACCACTTGTTCTCCCTGTGAATGATTTCTATCTGTTGGATTTTTTTAAAGGAAATGGTGCTAGTAATGGTTTATTCTTTTATTCACTTGATAATATTTATCTGATTTACCTTTTTTTGGTCTCAGTTTAAAAATATAAGATAGAATTGTCTCATTTGATAGTATACATTATCTCTTATTTTCACATTAAAATACCATATTGTTTATGAAATTTGCTCTAATAATTTGATACTTTAACTATACATAGAGAACTCATCCAGAAGTAATTCTCTCAACAGAGATGAACTAATATAGTAAATAGTCAATTTTTGTTGGTGATGCTATCTGATATTTGCTAAGCCAATTGCCACATACACCCCCCCCCCAACTCTCTGCAGAAAGAAACTGGGCCTCCTTTGGCCTCTTGTGTTTTTGATTCCTGAACAATATTTCCTAAAAAACAAAAAAAAATCACATTTTCCTGTCTTCTGTTATTATCATGATAATGGTCAAATATTAAACTATAGGCTGATTTAATTTGGAAGATGTTAGCAAATGTTTTTGTAAAGTTTCTCTAGCTCTTTGTCTTCTGCAATGTTCTGTTGCATAAACAATAAATGTGTTCATGATGTTCTTTTCTAAAAACTTATTCCATTTGTTGTATTAAAAGATGACCATGTGTAACATGAAATTATGTTTTTGATTGCCTTTGAGCATATGATAAAAATCAATTCTGACTCCTTTTTTGTCTCTCCAAGGAAAATTTGTGAATTATCTTTTTGTTTAGTTTCAATTTTTCATTGTCTTTTGAATTAATTTGCAGTCAGAATGTCAAGATAGACAAGATTCGTTTCTTCTAGTAATATATCTCCTCTTTGGACACTGGACAAAAGTTCCCATTTACAATAAAAAAATCCATAAGTTCATGTTTATAGATGTTTTCATATATGGGTGTTGATATTACTATTTATGATTACTGGCAATCTCTGCTCCCTTACCTATCACTTTGCCATGGTTACTGGAGAATCAAAAAGGGAGAAATAAAGGGCTGAGCACCATTGCATTTTTGTTGATTCACGGTTTGTTTTTGTAAGTGTTTTTTTGCATTTTTCTTGATTCATGGTTTGTCATGGTCAAACAGTTCAGCACCAAGTGGCCATTCAACTGATAATGATCTCTCCATATTCAGTTATTCTTGTCCAGACAAAGAAGATGTAATTATCCATCAGAAGTATACACAGATCCTTTCTAGTATGATATGACCCACAAGAACTTGTGTCTTTTAGCTTAGCCTGTGAAAACCCAGTCATCTCCATGCCATAATGTGGCACATGAGAAAGATTTTGTGAAGCTACATTTATATGTAAATATCACTTTACAGGTCATGAAAGACATTTATTTCATTCCAACCACACTTAATCATCTGCTGTGTGCAACACACTATGTTAAGTTCAGGGGATAAAACAAAACAATCCTAATTTTCAAGAAGTTTCTTTTTAATGAATACTGTTATATAAATATAAATTGCAAAATAATTTGAGGTGTGTAAGAGACAAAGCAACTATAAAGGTAAGAGAGACTGGCAAAAGAAATGGTATCTAAGAAACCCCAGGGAAACTGAGGTAAGAGTCACAATGACTCAAAGGGCTCATACTTCATGTAGGTCTTATTATCCTTATTTTGCCAATAAGACCACTTAGGTCTGAAGAAAACTGGGAGAAGGCAGGCAGAAACTAGATCATTCAAAGAGAAAGATATATTTTCCATCAAAATCACTTTTTTCAAAGAAAAAAAGATGAAATATAACCCACAGACATTTGTGGGTTAGCATCAACTCCTTTTCCCATAAGTCCATTCAGGATTGGGATATTCGCTTTAGGATGGGCTTCTTGCCCAGGCCATAGCTGTCTTCACCCTTCTTTGTTTTGTGGTACTCTGGGAGCAGGGCCAGGATGATGGCCAATAGTTTTTCTAGGATGCTACTTAAAGCCATCTTGAGAAAACAAACGAAAATGAATTTTTCTGCTTCCTGTGAAACAATATCCACAGCTTCAGATACTTCCTCTTCCTGTTCTATTCTGTTGAGAGTGCAAGTCTGTTAGACCCTGACAAGTTAGAGAAACCCTAAACTCAAATGACCCCAAGGACTCCCTCTATTCTCATCTAAAGAGGGACAATTGACAGTATCATTGCATGTACTACCACAACATTTTTAAGAAATCAACTCTCACTTATTTTAAATCCATTTTCCCCCCAATTCCACTTCAGTTTGCTGCTCCTACATGCTCAATTTCCCCTCCATTTGTGATTCTATACATATCTTCTCAGCTCCAATCTTCTCTTTGATTGAAAACTTCACTCAACTTCTAGATTTTTCACATTTCTTATCTTTGTTGTGAAGGACCATTTGTATAACTCTTTCCATGACCACTACTACTCCTATGCAATGCTCACACTGCCCCTCACCAAATTCTCATGCTACTCTCAAATTGATTCTACCTGAGAAAAAAAATACAGAACAGAAAAGTATGGGTTACTAGGTGGTATTCATTAGTCACAAAATAGCATGATAGGAAATACTACAGTAGGTAGGATAAAAATGGGAAGATTGTCTCTTTTTCAATCAAGAAGACTGGGCTATTATATCTAGCTATAAGTCTATATCACAGACTATTAGATAGGTGAACATAGGTACCTTTTACTTACTGTGACTTTATTTTTCCTTCTATAAAATAGGATCAATACTTTTTACAACTAGTGTTGTTTTTCTGAAGAAATTGTTTTGTCAATTTTGTAACTCACTTAATCAACTGTTGTTGTTGGTCCTTCTGTTTTTGAAGCATACCTAAGGTAACAATCACTTGATATCTTTACCAGAGACATATGGTAGCCAAGAAAAGAAGGAAGAAAGAAAATAAGCATTTATTAAAGACCTACTATGTTCCAAGCACTAAGCCAGTAAAAGACCATTTCAGAATATAAGCTAATCTGTACATTTTTATGGAGGAGGATGATTCAAAATTATGGACAGTGTCTTCATAAAACTGCAAGAAATAGTCAAAATGAAAAGAAAAGTAATTTAGAGAAAGCTTGGCTGGAGACACAAATAAGTCTGGCCATCCTGAAGACATTTAACAATGAACATAGAAGGACAAAGAATTGACTAAAATGGAAAAAAATGTTATGATGTTTAGAGCAATTTTCATCTAAGAAAATTCCTAGAAAAATCAGAAACCTTATTACTAGTGATAAAAAGGGGGGAGATGAGTGAGAAAATATCAATAACTATCAAATAATATGCTTGCTTTCTCATATTCATAAATCTTTATGGACATGATTTCCAAATGCACAGAGGCCATTGTTGGTGGAGGGATTAAGAGGAAATAGGCAGGATTTTACAGACAATATCTCAAAGCAGATTATTTCTTTATAAACATAGAGTTGTAGAAACAATAAAGTCCTATTATGTTTATTTGATGACTATGAAATTATTTTTAATACAAAATGATACCTTAAATCATTTCTTCTAACAAGTGTATCTCTTACACATGTTAAAATATAGCATTACCTGCCAAAAAACACAAATAATTTTGTTCAGTGGCCCTCTGAATAATTTGGTGATTGGTGATCCCATTAATAGAAATTTAAAATGCAAAATACAAACTAATCTAAAAATTTTAAATTTATCACCAAAAAAGATATAAAACAATGAGATGCATGTTTTTTTGCCTTTTCTACTATCGGTCTGCTAGGTGATAGTGGATAGAGAGCCAGGTCTAGAGTTAGGAAGACTCATCTTCCTGAGTTCAAATCACTTAGTAGCTGTGCGACACTAGGCAAGTAACTTAACCCTGTTTGCCTCAGTTTCTTCATCTGTAAAATGAGCTGACAAAGCTGACAAATTGATGAATCAGTCTAGTAACTTAGTGAAGAAAACCCCAAATGGGGTCACCAATGGTTAACATGATTGACATGAATAAGCAACAACAATAAGAACAACATTCTTATTAAAGATATCTATAATGGTACAAATGGAAATGAAAGTTGTGATGGTCACCAGATGATCCTGTTTGGAAACAACCCAGTATTGGTTTTATCTAACTGTGTAACAAAATTTCTTAAATAAAATCCTTAAGTATTCAAAAGATTTTAACCTGACTACCCACACAGGAATAACCAAGTACATGAAGTATTTGAATTTTCCAAACTATGATATCCAATTGAGTAGATGATCCAAAAAGCTGGCCCATCAATACAAATATCATGGACAATTGCGCAGGCAATTGACAATGAACTGGGCCTGCAATTACAGTGGAATGGCCTGAATTGCCTTTGGGAAACTCTACAAACTTTAAATAACCCAAAACTTCTCCAAGGAACAAAAAAACCCCATCTTTTAAGCATCAATATTCTTTTAGTGACGCTGTTTGGTTAAAAATCATAGGATAGTCTAGTCTCCAAATACTTTAATTTAAGAGTCAATCAAAAAGCAATAGAGAGGTTCATGGAGGTTGTGAATAGGCTGCAACCTATTCTTAACAAAGAAATGCATGAGAAAAATAGTGTAAAGTGTATAATCAGAGAGATAAAAGTAAAAAGAGAAAAGATGGGTTGATTATGTCACAAGAATGATAACTGAGAGAATGAATGGATGGAGAGATTATGTCCTTCACCAGCATTCATTTAATGTCAAGACCTAAAGGGGAAGGCTATTGATACATCAGGTGGATTCCCTGGAAGGGACTGGTGGGAGAGCCTGGACAAACATTGCACAGGATGAGAAGGGATCGGTGCATGTGAAATTGGATGGAATAACCATATTGATCATATAACAAAAATATCAAATACATAAATTAAATATTTCATGGTTATTATTCTCTTCCTTTTTTAATGTTGCCTATATTTCCCATTTAGAGAGGACCTCTGTAACTTCTTTTTCATGGGGAGTAGTACATGTCTTAATTTATATAGATTTTTCAAAGATATTTAATTTTAAAATCCCTAATCTCAGACATTTTAAGAATTGAAACAATATTTTACTTGAGTTATATTTATAAAAAAGTAATCAGATTCTTATATGTCATTTGTGGAAATCAGTCTCCTTGCTCTATAACCACATCTATTACTCTGTCAAAATAGTAGGCACTTAATAAATGCTTTTTAGATCGGAATAATAAATGCAGCATTACCTGGCCTAATTAAAAACACTTGTACAAAAAGAGAAGTTATAGTCACTTCTCCACATACAAAGTGAAGTATAGAAATGAGGCAATTATTTAGATCATTCAAGTCAAAAATCACACTCTTAAATAACCAGATAATTGAAGCAAAAGAGTTGTTGGAATTATTTCTGTAATTGTATTATTTCTCCACTTTACTTTAGTAGTTGGTGCAGAAACAGTCTCTTATTCTTGAAGCAGTATTTTTCCTATTACATCAGGTAACTTTTTCTGGGGATAGAGAATCTTCTTTTCACAACCAATCCTTACGTTCAACAAGTTTGCAGAGAATATTTAGAGACACGCATTCACAAACTCGTACATCTTGTTTCTCTTCCCTAAACACATGATTATTTACAGGTAATTCCTGGAACAGCCAGGACTGAAATCATTGTCTCTGGATAATTTGATCACCACCAACAGAATTCAGTCAATGACTAGAAAGCACAAAAAACCCAGCCTTAAATTAAATGAATAAAGAAAGGAAATTCACATTTATTAAGTCCCTACTGTGTGCCAGGCACTTTATGAAGAGCTTTACAAATATTACCTCATTTGATCCCTACAGCAACCCAATGAGGTAGGTTGCTATTATGAACTACATTCCACAATTGAGGAAATTGAGGAAGACAGAAGTTGTTACTTAATCTGAGTCAAATAGATACATGACTGAGACTGGATTTGAACTCAGGTCTTCCTGACTCCATGTCCAGCATTTTATTCATTAGGCTACCTAGCTGTCTTAGGAAAGGAAGGAAGCTTGGAGGAAAGAGAGAGAATATTATAACAGTATGCAAAGAAATGTGAATGTCAGTCATCATGAAACAGATCCTTCCAAACTTAGTTAGCTTTTTAGGATCATCTTTTCAAATGGGTTGAAATGAAAATTCTCAGGTGAAGCCTCATTTTTCAAATAGAGTGAGGGAGCATTGTGCATAGAGGTCAGTTAGCCTTTCTGGTAAACCAGAAGAGTGAGTAGCTTTTTTATCTCCTGTCTCACACTCACCCCTGCCAAGCCTGAGGCAGCTGTCTCTATTTAAATTGAATCTCAGCAGTGCCAGACACATTTTGGATTAGCTCAAAGCTGCTACTTTGCCAGTATTAGGAAGAGTAAACCGCTATCTCCTTGTATTAACCAAATTTGCTTTGATCCTATGGATCTGTGATCTTACTGATGAGGGTAATCCCTCTGATGGAGCAGATTACGACCTCTACATGGCTGTCCAATCTAGGTGACTCTTGTCCAGGTGCTCTTGTAAATCCTTCAGAAAGATCCACTAAGTGTTTCCAGGCTTTCTGTTAAAGATGTGTGTGTGTGTGTGTGTGTGTGTGTGTGTGTGTAAAATGCCTTTGACAGTTTGAAGCTAATGGAACCCGTCTCAGAATAACGTTTTTAAATTCATAAAAGAAAATGTGCAGAATCACAATGGAAACCAAATGCAGTTGTTAAGTATAGTTCATGAGCCAGAGTTAAGAATCCTGGCTATAGATATTTGACATTTCATGGATATTATTGGAGCACGAGTTGTCCAGGAATTACACACCACTCATGTTACATGAAAAATGAATCTTTTCTTTTTTTTAATGTTGCATCACTCTCCTAGCATCCTTTATATTACTTTTTTGGTGAACATTTGTGACACACTGGAAAGCATGCTCATACCTACTATAGACAGCTAGGTGGCAGAGTGAATAGAGTGCCAGGGCCTGGAGAAAGGAAGAGTAATCTTCTTGAGTTTAAATCTGGTCCCAGACACTAGTTGTGTAACCCTGGACAAGTCACTTAATCCTGTTTGCCTCAGTTTCCTCCTCTGTACAATGAGATCGAGAAGAACATGAAAAACTACTCTAATATGCTTGCCAAGATAACTCCAAATAGTGCTACAATGAGTCAGACACAATTGAAAATTACTAAATAATAGCATGACCCTCACAATCATCTCCCAGATTCTTTGAGTGAATCTCAACTTCATTCTTCAGAGAATGTTCTATTCCAAGATTATATGACTTGTCATCCAGTATCAATGAAAGAAAACTGGTTTTCCTAAATGATTTGGAGATATTTAAGTTGTAATTTCAAAGACCCAAGAAATTTAATTTTAATGGCTGAGAACCATGGTCCTACCACTCACACAAGTTCTCCATCTTGGAGGTATCTTTGTTTTTTCCCTTTCCTCCTCTCTATGTCTAATTAATTACAGTTTTATTGATTTAATCACCATAATATCTCATGTATCTGTTCCTTTCCCTCCATTCACATATCCACAGCCCTAAGTCTAGACAAGGACAGAGCAAACTACAGCCCAAGGGCCATACAAAAATAGGTATCAGGTCAGATGTTGGTTCATAGGCCGTGATTTGAAGATTCCTGTTCTAGCACAATTACCCATCCTCTTTCACAATCTCTGTGTTTTACCTAAAATTTCCCTGTTTGTTGTTCCCAAAACTCAGCACTCCTATCTCCCACCTCTGAGACAACCCTTAGAATGATTTCTTAGAATCCACAGCTTCCTTCAAGGATGAACTAATGGGCCATTTGCAATGAGAAACATTTTCTGATTTCCTGGGTTGATAGCGTTTTAGTTCCAGAGGTGTCCACCCTTGCATCCTATGCAGAGAAGAGATCTTTGATGACCACTCAGTATGTCCTTATTGGTTTCGTGCTAGAGTGGATATTTGAAACTTATTTCAACCCACAAGCAAAACCAGCATCTCTCTCTCTCTTTATTTTTATTGTTGCTGTTGTTCAATCATATTAGTCATATTCAATTCTTTATGACTCCGTTTGGGGTTTTCTTGGCAAATATACCAGAGTAGTTTTGCCATTTCCTTCTTCAGCTCGTTTTATTGATGAGGAAACTGAGGCAAACAATGTTAAGTGACTTGCCCAGGGTCACCTATCTAGTAAGTGACTGAGGCTGGATTTGCATTCAGAAAGATGAGTCAGGGATGACTCTAGGCCTGGCACTCTGTCTGCCTAGACTCCTACATCTTTTCTGTAGGACTCTTCTTTGAGACAGTCACGAGTAAGTGCGCTGTGGAAAACATATCTATAAAAAGAGAAGCTAGGCTCAAATCTAATTACACTACCTTCGGTAAGTCATTTATTTACTTATTTAATATAATTATATATATATATACAATTTATTTAATCATCATCTGACTTAGGCAAATTGTTTCATCTCTCCAAATTCTGAATAGATCAGTTCTTAATCCAGGGACTGAGAACTTCAGAAAATGTATTTGATAATTATTCAATATAATTGACTTCCTTTGTGACCCTATGTATTTCACTTTATGCACATAAATTATGATTCTGAAAAGAGGTCAATAGACTTCACCAGGCTAACAAAGTGGTCCATGAAATAAGCATACAAAAAATATTAAGAATCCCTTGGAAATGTTTTCTAAAGTCCTTTCTAGTTTGAAGTACCATGCCTCTGTGTCTCCTCTAGAGGAGACGATTCAATAATATACTTCTCTAGGACAAAATTATTACTTTTGCAAGAAAGTTCTTTTCAAAATTAATGTTTTCCAAGCCAAATCACGACAGTTAATTATGATGACTTCTCTTACATCATACTACCACACCACTGTCCCTCTGCTGCTTTGTTTGGTTTCCATACCACAGAAAAAGGATTCTTCCTGTCTCCCTCCTATTTCCTGCCTCCTTTTGCATGTTCACACCACTCATATAGATTGTAAGCTCCTTAAAGACAAGGATATTGTCAGCCAGTTGTTTCAATCCTGTCCAACTCTTTTCAAATCTCATTTGGGGATTTCACAGGACATTTTTTTTAAAATATTTTTTTAAATCTCATTTAATATTTTATTTTTCCCAATTACATGTAAAACAATTTTTAATAGTCTTTTCTTTCTAATTTTGAGCACTACATTCTCTCCTTCCCACTCCCCATTGAGAAGACAAACAATTTGACATAGGTTATATGTGTGTAGTCATGCACTTTTTTATTAATCTTATCTTCAGAACTTTGAATGGTGTCTGGCACATAATAGATAATTAATAAATGTTTATTGTGTTGGAAATTGTGCCATACAAAAGATGGAAATAATATAAGGAGAAAAAAAATCACATACTTAGGCACAATTTGATTTAAAAAAATTTTTAAGAACGAAATGAAGTCTGAAATCTCCCCCCCTCCTCCCTTCTTTTATTGTTGTTTTAATGATATCTTTTGTGGTGGTTTGTTTTCTCTGCATCATATTCATTTACAAATAACCATCCCCACCCCCACACAAAACTAATTGAATCTGCCCTTGAAATTTTTTTAAGTTTAGAAAAAAAATAATATAATGGACACATGTGACAACATATTTCAGACCTCTACTTTCTTTTCTCTTTGACAAAAGGGTCATACATTGCCTCATGTCTTCTCTTGACTCAAGAGTAGTGATTATAATTATGTAGAGCTTGCCCTCAATTTTTTGTTCTTTTCCCTGTTTTTGAAGTCATTGTACATATGGTTTTCCTTATTATGCTTACTTTACTCTTCATTCTATGATCACAGATTTAGAACTAGAGTAGATCTAGTCTATTTTTTTCATTTTATAGATAAAGAAACTGATGCTGAGAGGTTAAGTTGCTTACTCACATTCACATGGACAGTTTGGGAAGTCAAATTTGAATTCAGTTCTTCCTGACTGTAAGCCCAGTTCTCTATCCACTGTACTACCCTTCAGTTTAAAGTCTTCCCATGCATCTCTGAATTCCTCATACTTGTCTTTTTAATTATTATCATTAATATTGACATCAATATTAAAAACAAACCACCATACATACCTTGTTGAGATTGGCAAACCTCTTCCTGTAAATTCTGTTCTTTGATATTTACAGAACCTTTCAGGGAAGGTGCTACTGTTATCTCCATTTCTCAGGTGAGGAAAATGAGACTGATAGAGATTGGGGGACTGCATAGAGTCACAGAACCAATAAGCTTCTGAGACACAACTCGAACTGTGGTCATTCTGAGTCTAAACCCTGAGCTCTACCCCCCTGAGAATCACAGTCTCCTCAGTTATTGCCAAAATTATGGGTATCCACTTTGCTTTCAGTTCTGAAATGGTGCCTTTCCTTCATGACTAAACTACTTGGCAGTCATAAATGAGAAAACTTTGGAAAGCGTATTGACTATTTAAAACCACTGGAGGACTATTCAGCATATCATTCTCCCCCCTCCCCCACCTCAATGTAGTATAAATGCAGCCTTAGGGTAGCAGGAAGGAAAGTTAAAACCATTTGCAAAGGTGCCTAATTTACAACTAAGTACTGAAATAGTGTGAGAGACCGGATTAGAGCATGTGGAAAAAAAAAGACATAAATGAACTTAAAAAAAACCCCAAACACACAAACGCATAAACAAAACCACAAACTGATCCGCTACTGAGCCTTCAGAGGACATTCACACACAGAGTAATCCAAGGTGGCTGAACTTAATTAGCGGAGGCTTCCTGTAGGTGACTTTTGATCAGGATTTTAAAGGTGGAGGGAAGACAAACATTGTAGACAAAGACATGACAGCATTTCATTAGTCCTTGGTAATGTAAAACAGAAAGTGTTTAATTACTAATTCAGTTTCCTGAGGGTTTTCAGCAAATAAGAATTTAAGAAAGTAATTAGGATCTGCAAAAATGAAAGTAATTTCAAAAAATAATGCATGGTTTGGCAGGCTTTAAATAGAACAAGTAATATTTATGGTGCTTGATGATAATGGAGCTAGCAAATGATTGATTAATTTCAGCTAAGAGAGTATTTAACTTTAGAAAACATTATAAAAATTCCTTTTTTGAATATGTCACAACCTATAGGACACTACATAATCTGGCAAGCCATTACATAGGAAGTAGATATAATTAGCTCATATTTGGGTTGGTCTTTTAATTTAAAAAAAATATGGATTTTTACCAAGGGTTTTTTAGACTATGGAGCTCATATTCATTGCTTTATTTTTACAGGATTTTCTGAGAATCAAGCATAAATGACAACTTTCTTTTTAGATAGACCCTCTTCTTCTTGTATATACCATTGTTGGAAGGTACTCCCTGTATAGAAAGACAGGTGGGAGATGGGAGAGGCTAAGCATGTGGAAGAATTTCTAATTTGTAGAATACTATTTAGTCTGTTGGCAGGTTTTTTCCCCTTACTAAATATGCTATATAAATTAACTTCAATGCATATTAGATTTCCTCCTCAGTGGAAAAGTTGATACACGATAGCCTGTCTTGGAGAAAGCTAATTCTTTCTCATACACACATGCATGTATATACATGTATATACACATGTGTACATATGTACAAATCTTTGTGTATGCGTGTATATGTGTGTATATACATATATTCACACACACCTGTTTTGCCAGGAGGTGCCAGCCTACTATCATATTACCCCAGACCTATAAGTCAAAGTTGTAGAAGTGACTTCTAGATTACCCCCTAAAATTCATCTTTAATATTTAATCTTTCTATGTTGCAAAGAGAAATGCCCTGGTCCACATGAGAGACCTTATAAGGTATCAAGATTATTTTAATGCTGTAAACCTAAGTGAGGCAAACTTCCAAGGAGTCCACTCTTGGACCCAGATCACTTGGGCTGGGAACTATGAGGGTTCCCTATTACCTAAAACATTTCAAAGCTAGGAAGAGGCTCACTCAGAGAGAGAATAAGGTTCATACAGGAGGACAACTAAGCAGTTATCATCTTTCTCTATTTCTGTCTTATGGAAAAGAAGAAACAGCCCCTGAATAGGTGGTCTGGAAAGGCAATGCTATCGATCTCTTATGAATTGAAGTAAGCTTCATGCATTTTTGTAGGACACATTTTTCAGTATAAGCAGAGAGTCTGCCCCATAAGTGACCTGTGTCACAGTCCTTCCCTAGATTTATCCATTCTCCTTCAGTGGTATATGGATTACATAGTTCAAAGTAAAATAATTAAATGTTTTAATTTAAGGGATAAACTTTTATTTCTCATAAAAACTTTTAACCTGCAATGTCATCTTATTTATGCAATCATTTTGCATGATTTAGTTCATATTTCATTATACAAAAAGGAAAGAAAAGAGATTGACTCTTACAGCTATACTTTGTTCTGCTGAAACCAACTGCACTGTCATTCATGACAAGACTCTGTGAAAATATTCAGTAATCTAAATAAACTTGGCTTCTTAAAGAAGTTGTTGCCTTTAAGCAATGATATATCCTCAACTCCATTGCTCAGAAGGAGAGTAAGATAATTTCCTCTTTGCCCTCAGAAAAATGAGATCAAAATGGACTCAAAATAGTCCATTTAAGGTTTAGTGAGTAATCAACCTAATTGTACATAGAGAGTTGAATTATTCCAAAGAGTTTTCTAAAAGACAAACTCAAGAATACCTAGTAAATACAAAGTTATCCTTCTTGGTGTTATCTGTAATATTGTTATACTGGGCTTTTGAGTGCTACATGATATAGATATAAAAAGTTGGTGTAGAGATAATGAGGGGAAAAGCTTCTCATAAACTTCTCAGCTGGTTATATCACATAGGGGTGAAGCCTAGCTGCTCAGAATATTTCAGCTTATTCCTAGTGGCCTCATAAGTGTTGTATGAATGTTAAAATTGCAAAACCTCAACAGAAAATGATAGTAACATGGTATTATTTTATTGTAATGTTTTCCTTTGGGACTCAGTTTTGGTGACAACTTTTTTGTTATCGAAATTACTCACCTTTCTATACTTAAGAGTTGGTAAGTTCAACATTTCTTGCATTCTTAACCTCTATGTATCATGGAATTCTTTGCCAGTCTAGTGAAGCCTATTCTCAGAAGATCATTTTAAATGTCCAAAATGAAATAAAAATATATTTAAACAAAATAAATATATGTGTAAAGAAATTAAGTTATACTGAAAAAAGTTACCAAATAACACTATAAAAAGTGAATTCTAGAGTAAGAACCCTCGTTTAACTGAAAAATTAATTGTAGGATCTAATAGCTTTTTAAAGAACTTGAAAGAATTCACTGATCACCTCCTGAAATAGATCCCCAAAAGAAAACTCCTAGGAATGTTATAGGCAGGTTCCAAAGTTCCTAGATCAAGGACAAAATATCACAAGCTGCCAAGAAGAAACAATTTGAATACTGTGGAAACACAATCAGGACAGCCCAGGATCTAGTAGCTTCTACATTAAGGGACTGAAAGGCCTGGAATATGACATTCCAGGGATCAAGGGAGCTAGGATTAAAATCAAGAACCACCTACCCAATAAAATTGAGTATCATGTTTCAGGGGAAAATATGGTCACTCAATGAGGTGGAGGACTTCCAAACATTCTTGCTGAAAAAAACCAGAAATGAATAGAAAATTTGACATTCAAATTTAAGAAACATGAGAAGGCAAACATGGAAAAGAATTCATAAGGGACTTATCAGAGTTGAACTATTTATATGCCAACATGGAAAAACAATAACTGTAACTTATGAAACTTTTTTTAGTATGTGAATAGTTGAAGGGAATACAAATGTGTATTTATATATGTATATGTGTATATATGTATATGTGCATAAACATATATGTATATATGTATACATATACATATGTCTATATAGGAGGGTATATAAGCATAGGAACACATATATGAGTGTACGTATGTATGTGTACATATATAGAGGGCACAGGATTGATTGGATAGGATGAGATAATATTTTAATAGGTGAAATTGAAACGTGGGAGAGGAATAGAACTAGATGAGAAAGGGAGAGACAGAATGGGGTTAATCATCTCATATAGAAGAAGCAAGGAATAATGGTTACAATGGAGGGGAAGAACAGGAAGGTAAAAGGGAATGGGTTAACCTTATTGTCATTGAATTTGGCTTAGAGAAGGAATGATATACACTCCAAATTGGGTATCTTGGCCTACAGGAGAGTAGGGGGAAGGCTATGAGAAGAGGGAGGGTGGAGGGAGGGCAGGTTGGGGGGGAGGGTTGTTAGAAGTACACACTTCGGTAAAGTGACTGGGACAAAGGAAAGAATAGAGCAACTGGGGGACAGAATAGGAAGGAGGGAAACATAGTCAGTCTTATACAATATGTCCATTGTGGAGACTATCTGTATAACTATACATGTATGGTCTGTATTGAATTGCTTGTCTTTCCAGTGGGGGTGGGTGACGAGGGAGGAAGGAAAAGAATCTAGAATTTAATGTTCTAAAATCAAATGTTAAAATATATGTGTGTGTGTGTGCATTTATAATCATTATTATTATTTACATGCAGATATTGGGGTAGGGAGATCCATCTTGCCTTACCAGAAAATCAGAGGGGTGATGAGGGAAGATGTAGGAGAGAGCAGATTGAGGGAGGTTGTATAAAGTGGGATCACTGTTTTGGGGTGTTGGGTAGGGGACAGATGGGGAGAAAATCTGTAACTCAAAATCTCATTGAAGGAGTTATGTAAACTAAAAAATAAAAAAAGTTAAAAAAGAATGCTTGAAAGTCCTCTATTTCATTGAATGACCATATCACTCTGTCCCCACCCCCCCCCCCGAAGAATTATACTCAGTTTTGCTGGGTAGATGATTCTTGGTTTTAATCCTAGCTCCTTTGACCCCCAGAACATCATATTCCAAGCCCTTAAATCCCTTAATGTAGAAGCTGCTAGATCTTGTGTTATCCTGATTGTATTTCCCCAGTACTCAAATTCTTCTTCCCGACTGGTTGTAGTATTTTCTTTTTAACTTGGTAACTCTGGAATTTGGCTTTAATATTCCTAGGAGTTTTCTTTTTGGGATCTTTTTAAACTGGTGATTGGTGAATTCTTTCAAGTTATCTTTTGCCCTCTAGTTCTAGAATATCAGGGCAGTTTTCCTTGAGAATTTCTTGAAGGATGACTTCTAAGGACTTTTTTTGATCATGACTTTCAGGTAGTCCAATAATTATTAAATTATCTCTCCTGGTTCCATTTTCCAGGTTAGTGGGTTTTCCAATGCGATATTCCACATTGCTTTCTCTTTTTCATTTGTTTGGATTTGTTTAATAGTATCTTGATTTCTCATAAAGTCATTAGCTTCCATTTGCTCCATTCTAATTCTGAAGGAATTATTCTCTTCAGTGAGTTTTTAAAATTCCTTTTTCATTTGGCAAATTCAACTTTTTAAGATATTCTCTTCATTTGCTATTTGTTAATCTTTTGCCATTTGAGTTAGTCTATTTTTTAAAGGTATTATTTTCTCCACTTGGGCTATTGACTCACTTTTCATGACTTTCTTGTATCATTATAATTTCTATTCCCAATTTTCCCTCCACGTCTCTATTTGATTTTCAAAGTCCTTCTTGAGCTCCTCTATGTCCTCCAACAAATTCATTTTTTTGAGAAACTTTTAATGCAAGAGGTTTGACTTTGTTATCTTCTTCTGGTTCTATGTTTTGATCCTTTTTGTCCCCAAAAAAGAATTCTATAGTCTGACTGTACTTCCGCTGATAATCATCAGCTAATTACTTGACTTTTGAACTCTTTGTCATGCTAGAACTCTGTTTTCCAAGTGGAGAAAGCTGTGTCTCAAATTACTGGGGTTTTCACAATTATTGTCAGAGATATTAATGGCCTGTGAAGATAGTAATTCTCATGAAGGTTACACCTTCTTATACACAATTATCCTTTACTCATGCTGTGATCAACTTTTACTAGCCTGCTTTTATTTCCTTGCATACAATAGTATATTTTGTATTGGATGTTTCCTGAACCTGAAATATTCTTCCTAACATCTTTCTTTTGGTTGTCCTAGCTTTCTTAAAGGATCAACTCAAATCTCATTTTTTGCAAGAGGCTTTTTTGTCTCCTTTAGCTTCTAATGCCTTACCCCTTTTAGATGACCTGCAGTATTCTCTATCTGTCTCTCTGTCTCTGTCTGTCTGTTGCTTTCTTTGGCTCTGGTTCTCTGTCTCTGTCTCTGTCTCTGTCTGTCTGTCTGTCTGTCTGTCTCTTTCTCTCTCTCATATGTTCCTTGAATACAGGGATGATTTTTGGTTTTCTTTATACCATAATCAGTTAGTATTGTGCCTGTAGCATAGTAATTACTTAATAAGTCCTTGTTGACTGATTTTTTTAAAATAATCTAAAGAAATTGGGACAGGTGAATAACTAGAGGCGTATTAGTTTCCCATGGCTTTAATATTCCATTATGCATTAATAATAATTAAAATAAAAATTATAATTTTACCTAAATTACTTTAAGGATTTCTGTTGCTAATCGAACTATCAAGGGGTTACTTAAAAAGTAGACAAAAGAATAACAAAATTCACTAGGAACACTAAATATTCTGGAACCTCAAGGGAAGTGACAGGAAAAAAAAGTGAAAGGGGTATAAACAGACCTAAAACTTCATCATGAAATGGTAATCATTAAGATTATTTTTTCTATAAATTTTAATGGTATATTAATGGGGTAAAATCAATAAGTAATTTAAAAAACTAGTCTTGTGAGTTCTGGAAAAAATGATACTTTGAACAAATGATATCTATTTATTAGTAAAAAACTCAAATTCCTGGAGTAATAAGTATTCCAAAACATTTTTTTGAAAGACTGAAAAGCATTTTGACAGAATATAGATGTAGAGAAACATCTCATGCTATGTATCATAAGAGACCCACTGTCTCTTCCCAGAGTTCTCTCTCTTCCCCTCTATACTACTTCCCTTGGCATTCTAATCAACTCCTAAATTACAATTAACATACCTATATTGATGATTCTCACATTACTAATATATTTTCTCAGATTACTTATATAACATCTCCTAACCTCCAAACTGGCATCTTTAACTGACAACTGCATCTCAAATTGGATGTCCCATAGATATTTTAACTTCAGCATATCCAAAAATTCAACTCAACATGTGTGCAAATTATATATATACATATATACACACATACATGTGCATGTATTCATATCAGAATTTTCTGTATTTGCTAAAAATTAGAAATAAAGTTGGTGTCCATTGATATAGGGAATACTAAATGTATTATGGCCTATGAATGCGACAGAATATAATTGAATGATTGAAAATGAAAAATAAGAAAAATTCAGAACAACATGGGGAAAATACAGCTCACGTTTATATAGTGTTTTAAATTTTGCTAAGTGATTTACATTTATTATCTCATCTGATCTCATAGTAGGAACTGAGACAATGTGAATATACAGACCCTGAATAAAACACACAATGATTAAACTAAGGAAACCAAAAAGAACAGCAAAATGAAACCTCAAATTGAATAATTGTAATGATAACTCTTGTCTCAACATAAGATATGAGGAATCCTCTACCGCCTCCATTTTGGTGAAAATGTGGGATCTGTGAGTACAGAATATTTCCTACAGTATCAGGTTTGGTCCCTGTTGCTTGATTTTTCCTATTTTTGTAGATTTTTTAAAAGAAGTTTTACTTTGATAGGGATACAGTAAAATATTATTTTAAAATATCTCAATAAAGCGTTTAATTATCCAAATAGTAAAGAAACAATAAAATGCAACCATATGTCTGTTTTTAAATCAAGAAAGCTGAAAAACACAGAAATTGAACAAGCCATTAATGAGCTCCCTAGGAAAAAAATCTCTAGGATCAGATGGCTTTACTAGTGAATTCTCCCAAACATTTAAAGAACAACTGACTCCAATACTTTACAAACTATTTGGGAAAATTGGAGAAAAAAGAGTCTTACAAATTCTTTTTATGAGACAAATATGGTACTGATACCAAAAGCAGGAAGAGACAGAACAGAGAAAGAAAATTACAGACCAATTTCCCTTATGAATATAAATGCAAAAATCCTAAATAAAATGTTAGCAAAAATACTACAGCAAATCATCATGAGAATAATACACTGTGATCAGGTAGGATTTATTCTAGGAATGCAAGGGTGGTTCAATATCAGAAAAACTATCAGTATAACTGATCATGTCAACAACAAAACTGGCAGAAACTGTATGATTATTTAAATAGATGCAGAAAAAGCTTTTGACAAAATACAATTTCCATTCCTATTAAATACACTAGAACGTTTAGGAAAAAATGAAGTTTCCCTTAGAATAATAGGTAGCATCTATTTAAAGCCATCAGCAAGTATTATGTGTAATGGGGATAAACTAGAAGTATTTCCAATAAGATCAGGTGTGAAACAAGGATGTCCACTATCACCCCTCCTATTCAATCTGGTACTAGAAATGTTGACAGTAGCAATTAGAGAAGAAAAAGAAATCAAAAGAATTAAATTAGGCAAAGAAGAGACTAAGCTATCACACTTTGCAGATGATATGATGATACACTTGGAGAAAAGTAGAGAATCAAGTTAAAAAGCTTCTTGAGACAATAAATACACATAGCAAAGTTGCAGGATATAAAATAAACCCACATAAAATATATCCTCAGCATTCTTATATATTTCCAATGAAGTCCAAAGGTAAGAGATAGTAAGAGAAACCCCATTTAAAGTTACTGTAGACATTAAAAATATTTGGGAATCTACCAGTCAAAACAAACCCAGTACTTACATGAAAACAAACATAAAACGTTTTTCACACAAATAAAATCAGATATAACTAACTGGAAAAACATCAATTGCTCATGGCTGGGTTGAGCTAATATAAAAATGAAAATTTTATCTAAATTAAATTATATATTAAGTTCCATACCAATCAATTTACTGAGCTAGAAAAAATAGTGACAAAATTCATTTGGAAGAATAAAAGGTCAGGAATATCAAGGTAATTAATGAAAAGAAATGCTAGGGAAGGTGGCCTAGCCATGCCAGATTTTAATATCTATTATAAAGCAGCAGTCATCAAAAATACTTGGTGCTGGCTGAGGAAAAGAGTGGTCTATGAATGGAACACATTGGGTATGAATGACTCAGTAGTCAACGATTATAGTAATAATATGCTGTTTGATAAGCCCAAAGACCCTAGTTTTGGGGATAAGAAGTCATTATTTGGCAAAAACTGCTGGGAAAACTGAAATGTAGCATGGCAGAAACTGGGCATAGACCATCATCTAATGCCGTACATGAAAATCAAGTCCAAATGGGTACACAACCTAGGCATAAAGGCTGATACTGTAAATAATCTGGGGAAGCAAGGAGTAGTTCACCTGTCAGATTTATGGAATAGGGAAGATGTTATGACCAAACAAGAGTTAGAGAACATTATAAAATGTAAAATGGATAATCTTGATTATATTCATTTGAAAAGTTTCTGTACAAACAAAGCCAATGTAACCAAGATTAAGGAGGGAAGTGGGAAACTGGGAAGGAATTTTTATAACTAGTGTCTTTGATATAGGCTTTTTTTCTAAAATATATAGGGAATTAGGTAAAATCTATAAGAATACAAGTCATTCCCCAGTTGATAAATGGTCTAAGAATATGAAGAGACAATTCTCAGAGGTAGAAAGTAAGATATCTAAAAGCATATGAAAAAATGCTTTAAATCAGTATCGATTCAAGAAATGCAAATCAAAACAACTTTGAGGTACTACATCTTACCAGTCAGATTGGCTAAGGTGACAAAATAGAAAAATCACAAATGCTGGAGAGGATGTGGAAAAATTGGAACACTAAATACATTGTTGGTTGAGCTGTGAACCAATACAACCATTCTGGAGAGCAATCTGGAACTATGCCCAAAGAGATATAAATAATTGCATATGCTTTGACAGAGTAATACCATTACTGGGGTTGTATCCCAAGGAGATCAAAGAAGTGGGAGGAAGACCCATATGTACAAAAATATTTATTGCAGTTCTCTTTGTGGTGGCAAAAAACTGGAAATTAAGAGGTTGCCCATCAATTAGGGAAAGGCTAATCAAGTTGTGGTATATGAATGTAATGAAATATTATTGTGCTATAAGAAATAGGGAGGATATGTTTTTCATATTTACCTGAAGAGGTTTATACAAACTGATGCTAAGTGGGAAGAGCAGAACCAGGAAAAACTTGTACACAATCACAGACACATCATATATGTGACAACCAACTTCTTCTCAGCCACACACAGTTATAAGACAACTCTACAAATATTGGGATGGAAGCAGATATCTACATTTAGAGAAGGATCTAGAAAGAAGAGAATTTATATGGAGACTGAAGCAATACATGCTCTAGTTCTTTTCCATGTTTGGTTTTATTTCCTTTTTCCCATTGTCCGCTCCATTGGTTACAACCCTTCTATACAACCAGACTAATGTTCAATGTGAAAGTATTTGCAGCTCCTATATTTGATTGCATACTGCCATGGGGTGGGGGGAAAGGGAGGGGAGAAAATTTTAAACTCAAGGAACTCTGGAACTGAATCCTGTAAACTAAAATTAAATAAACAAATTAATTTAAAATAAAAAACATAGAAAGCTGAAAATCTACCAAGGTATATATGATTTCTAGCACTTATTTTACAAGGAAAAAACACAGCAGGCCATGTTGACTGGGAGACAGGGTACTTGCATTCTAATCTCTCTTCTGCCATTGACTTCATTACTTGAGGTTAACCATTTCTTCCTTTTCAGACAGTTTCTTCATCAATACAATGAAGAGTTTGGATTAGTTGATCTCTCAGAGACTTTCTAAATCCATCAAATGATTCAATATCATTTGATGGATTCAAAACTTCAAATGGATTCAAAAATTCAATGAAGTCAACATTAAAATGATACATAAATGTTAGCTAATATTGTTATTGTTAATTATGACATTCTCTAAACTGATAGATCTACTTTTTTCTTAAATAAGCATCCCTTCCTACATTTAGTGTCAGAACAGTGAATATTGGGCCCATGGCTATTACCAGTAGATGCAGAACTTATAAAAAAAATCTCTCTGTGTGATCTATTATTTTTTTAAAATATAATTGGAAGCAAATTTAGAGTGTGAATATTGATAGAAGATTAAAATGGATATTGAGGGCAATCTCAAAGGAAAGAGGCCAAAAAGAGAAATACGTGACCTAATCATGGCTGAGAGGGACACTTTAGGACCACTCATATGTTTTAAAGATCTTCAGGATTTTTGTCTGTCCCTAAGTCACTTCTCCTTCTGGACATCATTCCTGTATCACTGCTGAACAATGCCTCTCCTAAGAGTTTGACTTGGGACACGTACTTTGATTGGCAGCCCCTACAGATAGTTCTTTGTGGATTCATTTCAGAAACTGCAGATCTACTTTATTCCTTCCCCCTGATATTGTGTCTTATTAAAACAAACAAAAAAATCACTGTGTGACACTGCAAATGTAAATTTATTGAATACCTCCATTTTAATTAGTTTTTTTCTCATATTTTGTCTGAAAAGTAAAGCCTTTTTTAATGAAATTGTAAAATACAAGAAATCCTACATGGCATTTTTATCACCTGCTCACTTGAGATCAAAAGTCTAATTCTATGGTATTCTAAAATTATACCAAAAATTTTAACTGCCATATTAAATCTGTAATTTTTATCCTAAATCTTTGGTAGAGTGATAATTTATTTCAATGAATTAAAGAAATGCAGACGGTGATTTAACACCACATTTCAACATTTTATGGCACTGAGATATTATTGTAGTGATTATATCACTGTTTGAAGTATGGAGTATGGAGCAGATTAACTACAGTCTTAACTAAGAAACCCAATGAGGCTCAACTTTCCATCAGAGAGTTCACTTTGTAACTCCTAATAACTACTGGAGACACACATATATCTGCCTTGGGTTTTTAGAAGGAAAACAGTAGTAGTTGCCGCATGTGTGTCATTATAATGTGTTTATCTCACCATGTTAATGGTTCTGTTACTTGAGCTCTGTGACAAGATAATATTTATACTATTATTTTTTCCTGCATTCATTCATAATATTCATTATTTTTTGCTTCCAAATAGTATTTTCAATCCTACAAATTTTTCATCTGAATCCACTATTTAGTGAAGTTCCTGATGATAATTTTTTTAATTTTGCACTTCATCACAAATAAAAATATAGGTTATCTTTCTAAGCTTATTATACTATTTACAAACAGCTTACAAAATATTCCCTTTCCTGTTATACATTAAGCCTTTCTCCTTTTTCTCCTCAAATTTCTTCTTCTTTAGTTTCAACTTAATATTTAGCTAAAGGAGCTGGTTGAAATTCATTATTCCAGGTACCTTTTTTTAGTAGTTTCAGCAATTACTACTGACTAAGCTCTCTCCAAGAGTGAAGTTACCACTAGATCACAGCAGTGATCAATGGGAAATAATTAGGTTAGTATCTGGGTCTGTGACCTTCTTTGAATATTACTAAAAAAATTAAGCTAACCCTCTGTGTTGCATGTTCTTACTAAAGACCATCAGAGAAGTGCCCTACCAACAAACCAAATAAATTTCATCAGTGAAATTCAGAAAAAAGCCAGTTGAACTGTCAAAAGAGGAACCTTGAAAAGAAACTACAGGCTTTTGAAGGTCAAGTCTCAGTGTGGAATAATCTTTACCATCTGTGTTCAGGCTGGTAGGATTCTGAGACTGTCATATGCAGTCTCTCCTCTGAAAATAATAGACAAGGGGGAAAAAAAGCCTACCCAACAGGGAGCCTGAATGTCGTTAGCTGTATAGAAAATGAAAATGTTACAGTGTACAAACTGAAGGTGACCCTTAATTTTCCTTCCCCTTGACCTATGTCCATCTACAGATAGTTTCAGAAAAGCAGTACCATGGTGAATCAAAATAATTCAGCGTCCGATGAAATGTTACACTACTGAAGCAAGCTAGAAAACTAGGCAGCAAAAGTCGGTGTGATCAATCAACCACAATATTGCCATGTTACACAGGCATGAAAGATCAACCTTTCTCTCTGAGAAAGGGGAAAGAAAAAAAAGGCATGAGGACCAAGGAATGAATTCGGGGGTTTAATCCCATTGTCTTTGGATTACAAAAGAGGAGGAGGTCTAGATAGATGGGGAGATGATTATAGCCATTCCAACATCCTTTCCTTTTGCTTATAACTGGAAGCATGGTTTTATAAGGATATTCCATGTCATGCATACATATGCAGATCATGGGTTGCTCTGTACTCAGATATCATTCTTAATGATGAACATAATTCATAGAAGTCTAATTTTTGTAGAATGCTGTCATGAATGCCTTACATAAATTGAAAGTGACTGAGCAATACAGAAGATTTTAAATCATCCTTGTGGATCATGGTAGAGAAGGAAAACTGAACTAAGACTCAGAAGATGGGGATGAGAAGGAATCCCAACTGGTACTTAGGACCTATTCAACCTTTCCTAAGTTATGTAGGTGCTCTGGGTTTCATTTTCCTCATTGACAAACTCTTGGAGCTGAACAAAATAATATTTGAGTTCTCTTCCTCTTCTGAATCTGTGGAAAATTTTATATTTTTAAAATTTGGCTTTTGTTTGATAATTGACTGATTAAAGCAAAAAGAGTTGGATGTGTTGGGTGTTTTATCACAAGCTTTTTAAATAAAAATAGAAGATTTTCAAAATATTCTCATAGATAAGATTAGATTTTAAATTTTCTTAAAAACACATTTGTGCAGAATGACCTTAGTATTGAACCATGTTGTAAAAATGGAATTTCCCTCTAGTAAAAGGCTGTCACCTATTATCTAAGCTGCACAAAGTGGTTCAGGTATATTTGTACTCATAAATACACACATAACTAAGATGCAAGTTACAGAGTCCATGAAAATGGATGCAATTCCATAAAAACATGATGCTTACACATTATATATAAAATTGAACAATTACATCAGGATTATGATTATTACTAGTAGCTATTGCCATTGTTATTGTTATTTTAAAAACCCAGAGAGAAAACTAATTTTATAAAGTATGCTGAAACACAAATGTACTGGATGGAGCAAAAAATTAACCTACGATTTATATTCTCTCCAATACATCAAGTGAGGGATCCTGATTTAGGATAAAGCAACACCAGACAGGAATCCATTCTGTTACTCTAGCCACTGCCTCCTTGGAAAAACAGATTCCATAAAAACAGAGACATAAAAAATAATCACACTCTCCAAATGCTAGTTAATAAAATGCTCCACCTCTTTAGGAGGAGAGATTTTATTTGTATTCATTAGGGTGACCTAACCACTCACTTGGATGCTTTATTATGCCTCTCCTGTGTGATGTAATAACTTTAAGAGATGAAAATAAAGCAAGTAAATTACATTGATCTGTCTTCATATATACACACACCCTGTGTTTCCTTCCTTCCTTCCTTCCTTCCTTCCTTCCTTCCTTCCTTCCTTCCTTCCTTCCCTCCTTTCCTCCTTCTTTCTTTCTTCTTCCCTTCCCTCCTTCCCTCCCCACCTCTCTCCCACATACATACACATTTGATTGCATATTGTCTCCCATATTTGAATGTAAGCTTCTTGAGGGAGAATTGTTTTTGCCTTTCT
>CM053600.1:158002043-158026942 GCA_028646575.1 Pseudocheirus occidentalis | reverse complement strand
AAGGGAGGGAGAGAGAGAGAGAGAAGGGAGAGAGAGAGAGAGAGAGAGAGAGAGAGAGAGAGAGAGAGAGAGAGAGAGAGAGAGAGAAAGAATGTGCAAATTGGGCAAATCACTTACGTTTCCTGGTTGTCAGTATCTAAATCTATAAAATTTGTATGTGTGTGTGTATGCATATATGTATACACACTCACAATCTATATATATACACACATATACAAACACATACATATACTTATGTATCTCTATCTATAATGAGATCCTTCACCTTATCATTGCATAGGGCAACTGGCACTAATAGGCTGGATCCCCAGAGCACAGCTGCTACATCCCTCCCTGGAGTCAAGGGATTCTGAGGACTTTGGAATGGTATCTTTCCTAATACTGTATATCACAAGCCCCCAATAGTGGTCTTCTCTTATGATTATTGGTTGATAGCAACCAATCAGACAATCAGTTATTAGAGATCTTTCTCTCAATGGATAGTGATAGTCAGATAGATAGATATACATCTGTCTATATGTCTCTCTCAATATGTATATATGAGAGAGAGACAGAGATAGAGAGTGCTTAACCTGTCTTCTCCCCAATAAAATGTAAGTGCCTAAATCAGGGACTGTTTCTGCCTTTCTTTATGTCTTATCACTTAGCACAGTGTTTGGCAGATAGTAAATGCTTAATAACTGATTGATAACTGCTTGACTTAGCCTGTATAAATGAAAATTTAGAGGGTATGTGATAATCACATACAAGTTTGGTACTGGAAAGACCACTAGCTCTGGGATTAAAGAACCTGGATTTAAATTTTGCTTCTGGCATTTTCTACCTATATGATCTTTAGCAAATAACTTACCTTTCCTGGTTATCAGTTTCCCAATCTATTAAATTAGTAGATTGGACTAGACAATCTCTGAGTTTCCTTTCAGGTGTAGGTTTATAATCCCAAATACTTGAAAGGAGCCATGGGGAGAAGATTTAAAGGAAAAATTTAAGTTTCACTTTAGAGGCAGCTAGATGACTCAGTTGATAGTGCTAGACCTGAATTCAAATCCTCATTTTAAATCCAATCTCAGACACTTAATAGCTGTGTGACCCTGGGCAAGTCACTTAACTGCTTCTTCCTCAGTTTCCTCAACTGTAAAATGGGATAATAATAGCACCTACTTCTCAGGGTTATTGCAGGGAGCAAATGAGCGTAATGCACTTAGCACTAAGCTTGGCCCACAGCAGGTGCTAGGAAAACTTTTCTGACAATTATACTTTTCCAACACCAGAATGTACTCCTTAATATGACACAATGAGTTTCCTGTGATGACTTGTTACAAATGTTGTAAACAGAATTCTTGGTCAGATGTGAGTTGTACTTGATGGTCTCTGGGGTCACTTCCACCTCTGAGACCATTTTTCCATTATTCTATGATTGAATTTCAAGGAGTAATTTTCCGTGGATGCTTTTTTTCCCTAGTGAGTTAATAAGCATTTATTGAGTTCTTATTCAATTAGAGTGTTAAGTATTATTAAAAGATAAAGATAAAATAAAAGATGTGGTACTGGCCTTCAAGGAACTGTCTTCACTGCTAGTGTGGTCTAGGTCATATATTTTCAGAGGCAGCTAAAGGGCATGGAGAGAGTGAAGCACTTGGAGTCAGGAAGACCTGAGTTTGAATGCGACTTTAAACACTTACATATATGACCCTGGGCAAATCTCTTAATCTCTCTTTATGTCTCATTGTCTTCATTTGTAGAACACTGGCAATAGCACCCTGGCACCCAGGATTACTGTGAGGATTAGATGAGGTAGTACATGTCAAATCCTTTTCATAATGTAAAGAACTACATCAATGTCATTAAACTTTCTGGCAGTATGTAATATTAGGCTTCTATGTCAGCTTGTTTTCAGTAATGATTATCCACGGTGGTCTATCAGCAGGGCTAATTGTTTGCCTAGATTTAATATTTCACATGAATTAGGGCTCTCTCTCTGTCTCTGTCTCTGTCTCTCTGTCTCTGTCTCTTTGTTTCTATCTCTGTCTCACTCTGTCTCTCTGTCTCTCTCTGTTTCTCTGTGTGTGTGTGTGTGTCTGTCTGTCTGTCTGTCTGTCTCTCCTTGCTTCTGATGTCAAATCTGACCTACTGTCAGGAAGGGAGCTAATGCTGAAAATCACATTGTCAGAAATTTATTCTGTTTGGTCCCCCTGTTAAAAACATGTTTTCCTGGAAAGAGGCGTGTCTAGGCACACTAGACTAGGGGTCAAGAAGCATGTCAGGATTTTAATCCCTGTTCTCCTTCTCCTTGATCATATGGCTTGAGTGGGTCATCTCTCTGGGCCTCAGTTTCCTAGTTTATAAAATGAAGAAGCTGGAGTGTATGACCTCTAACGTCTTTTCCAGATCTGTTATGGTTCTTTTTATTATTTACAGTAAACTCTATCGGTCATTTATGTGTTAATATGAATATATTTGTGAGGTCCTTTCCTTAGTCTCCAGTCATTGGGTGAACTCCATGTAGAGAATATTTAAAGGGACATGGATGAGCATCTCTCAGGGTTGGGCAAATAAGGATGGGTTATGACCTGTGTCAATGCAGGGAGTTTTCACAATGATAAAAGGAAAGAATCTCTGAAGTACTGAAAAGCCCCTGAGAACAGGTTTTGATGAAGCAGAAGGAAGACAACATGGGACAGGAGAAAAGTTTAAGGAAGGAGGGTAGGGTACAGAAAGCTAAGGACGATGACAAAGATAAACCTCTCTATCTCTTATCACCTAAAGTCGGTCCTGATGATGGTAGGATGTACCAAGTCCTATATGATCTCTTGCCCTTGAGACCCTGGGCATGTACTTTGAATAGAGTTAACTAGAAACAGCAATACTCATAGCCTATGGATAGAACAAAGCAGTGTTACCCAACCCCTATTAGCACTGTGCTCTAGCTAGGTACTAGGGCAAACCCCCACTGCAAAACTCTACACTAATACTCTGGATCAAATCATGCCCCCTTCCAGTCACACCCCAACCCACCTCCCCCATGCTGTGGTATAGATAGGACCTTTCTCATTATCATATGGAACATCAGTGATGGGGGCAGTATCTTCCTGTCTTGAGACAAATATGAGCTATCAGAGGATCATTACAATATTTTAATTCACTCTGAAAATAACCATCTCATTGCTAAAATGGGAGTCCTACTACAGCATCTTCTGAAAATCATCCCATTTTTTTCTTGATACTTTTGAAAATACCCCATTGCATGGCTAGGTGGAGCAGTGAATAGAACACTGGCCCTGGAGTCAGGAGGACCTGAGTTCAAATATGGCCTCAGACACTTAACACACAGACTAAGAAAACCTAGCCGTGTGTGACTTTGGGCAAGTCACTTAACCTTGACTGCCCTCCAAGAAGCAAAAATAAAATAAAATAAAATAAATAAAATGTCCCATCATTTCTCCATTTGTGCTGGACTTTAGTAAGATGGGTGCTACATAACATAAAGTTATTGGGTTTGTATATGCTTTGTGTTTTTGCTTGCTTGTATTTGGGGTGGAAAATTTATGTGCTTTGTAGTTGAGCATTTGCATATAGTAGCTCATTCTTAGGAGAATTTTTATGAGATATTTTTAAATGTCAGTAGGGCTCTAAGGCCTAGAGAGAAAAAGCCAAAGATTGCAGAGCATCCACCTCTTTCTGTGTGTTCTTAATCTCCTTGCCAAACAGATGTGGCAGCCAAGGGCAACATAAATTTAGGAGAGAATCTCTGTTACAAAACTTCATGAAAGAAGATGATGAAAGACTATAAGCTTTGAAAAGGATTCGAGACGACAAACTTTCTAAAAGCTTGGCATGATGTATAACTGAGGAGCTGTTCTTTAAACACACGATACACGTAGCCTTCCATGAAGAAGATAAGGGGAAAACATCTATGTCCAGCAACTCACTGAGAATGCAAAAAACCAAAAGATTTCACTCAGTTTCGTGTCTGTTATTATTGTTTTTAAGCATTTAACTCTAAGAACAAAATGTTAAGTCTCTTCTGAGAGCAAACATTCAATGCTGATGTGAAACCATATGAGCCACATGACAGGTGTGATTATGAAGATACCTCTGATCATTACTTCACTAAAATATTGACAACAAAGGAGTTGGGTAGGGTTTTCCACCTGGTGGCTTCTCCAGTTTCACAGAAAAGACTTGTATAACGTTAGAGCTGAAAAAAAAGAGAAGGGGGAGGGGTGGATTCTTTCTTGATAGTGAAGTTCTTTAAATGTCCCTATTTGTGGACGTCAGTACAATAATTTTACTAAACCCCAGAACTTAACAAAGCCATCCTTTGTGAAATCAACAATGTGGTAAAAGAGATCATTCTAACTACCTGTACTGGGAAAAACAAAGCGTATGAAAAACATACACTGCTCAGCATATATACAGCATATATAATATATGTCTGTATGTTCCCTATGGAGTATATAGTATATACCTATTTAGTATGTATATATGTGTGTTTAATATATAGTATATACATATACATGCACATTATGCTATGGAATATATAATATATGCATACTTACATATACTAAGGAAATATAGGTTATATATTATGTATATTATATAAACACAAAATATTACATAGACATACATCATGTACACACACGTGTATGTGTGCAAGCATGTCTGTCTATGTGCATGGATATAGCATGTGTTTGTAGTTGATTGGTTGGTTGGTTGTTGTCCTTTTTTCTCAAAGAGACTGAAATGACATCACAATGCTAGAGTCAAGTTTCAGTGTGTCTAACTGTGACTGACCAGCCCAATTCAAGCTCACAATGCTCTACCACAGGTTGGGCACAAATAATCCATGTGAACATTTGGGGTGTATTCTCCAAATATGTGCATCCTGCCTTTCCTTCCAGCTATCTCAATTCTGCTTTGTTTATAGAGCCCAGCATCTTCTGTGATGTGGGCATGCCATGATGAGTGGTCCTGGGCCAGTGTCTCCCATGTCACACAATCAATTCCAAAGTTCTTGAGAGAGCCCTGGAGAGTGTTTCTGTATCACTTCTTCTGACCACTGTGTGAATGCTTGCCCTGTGTGAGCTTTCCATAAAACAGTCTTTTTAACAAGGGTACATTTATGTTTGTATGTGTATATACAAGCACTTACAATGGGTCTGGAGTTGAGGACACCAACCTGAGTCACATGTGTAAGAAGCTGCTGTGCTTTCAATGATCACCAATTGCTTGTTGCTACAAAATCCTATTTCTTTAATACTAATATTTTCTTTTATTTAAATAATTGATGGATTTCTTTTAACATTGATGTTATTCCTGAGAACTGCCTTCCTGTAGAACCTTCTCTTAAGATAAAGAAACACAGTTAAGCAAAACAGATACATTGACTATGTCTGACAATAAATGCCTCATTCGACACCTATAACCTAGCCCCTCTCTTCTGAGATGAGAGATGCAGTCTACCATTAGTCCTTTGAGGTCAAAACTAAAGGCAGTTGGATGGTACAGTGGGCAGAGTTCTGAGCCTGGATTCAGGGAGTCAAGAAGTGGACATTTACCTCTCAGATGCTCACTAACTGTGTCATCCTGGACCAGTCCCATAATCTTAGTTTCTTCAACCTTAAAATGGGAATAATAATAGCACCTACCTTCCAGGGTTGTTGTAAGGATTAGAAGAGACATTTGTAAAGTTTTCTTTAATTATTTATTTTTTTGTTTATTTTTAGTTTGCAACATTCATTTCCATGACATTTTGAGTTACAAATTTTCTCTTCTTTCCCCTACACACCAGTCTTTCCCCTACCCACTACCCCAAAACAGCCATCCTACTTCCGGGCTGCTTTCAGTGGGAGATTTCTTTCTGTAGCTCTACAATTTGTTTACACTCCTATTTTATAGGTGTCTGAGGTGGTTGTGGGGGGAGGGCATGGAATTTTCCCGTTTTTGTGCTACCATCTTGGTTCTGCTCCCATTTGAAAAGCTTTTAACACAGTATCTAACGCATTTGTTGTTATTCAGTCTTTTCAGTCATGTATAACTCTTTGTCATGCCATTAGGGATTTTCTTGGCAAAGATACTGGAGTGGTTTGCCATTTTCTTTTCCAGCTCAATTTACAGATAAGGAAATTGAGGCAAATGGGCTTAAGTGACCTGCCCAGGGCCATACAGCTAGTAAATGTCTGAAGCTAGATTTGAATTCATATCTAGTACATGACAGGTGCTTAATAAATGCTTACTTCCTGCCTTTCAATATTTCCTCTAAGATGCTTTATGCATGTGAATCATTGAGTTCTACTATTAGAGAAAATGAAAAAGATAAGAACTGGATTTGTGAATTTTTTTATTGGAATAGCAGGCTGCAAAAACTACCTCTGCCAAGGAAGGTTGGCATTTTCTCTAAAGTCTATAACCTTAGATCATCGTTTAGGCACTTAGAGGTTAAGTGACTTACCTGTAGTCCGACAGACAATATGTATCAAAGGTAAGACTTACATTCAGATGTCCCCTAACGCCAGTCTCTGTTTAATGCACTGCACTATAAATGAGATAATGGGTATAAAGTGCTTTGTAAACCTCAAAGTACTGTATAAATGCTAGTAACTATTACTACTATTACTACTACTACTACTACCACCAACACTGCTACCACTACCATGACTCCTACTAGTACTAGTACTACTACTATTACCACTACTACTACTACTACTACTACTACTACTACTACTACTACTACTACTACTACTACCACTACTCCTACTAGTACTACTACTACTACTACTATTACCACTACTACTACTACTACTACTATCACTATCACTACTACTACAACTACTACTTAGACAAGTAACTTCCCATGTTGGTGCCTCAGTTTGCTCATCTGTAATTATCAGAGGGTTTGACTAATCATCTCATAGGTAACTAAAATTCTAAATATCTCTTCTAAGCAAGTTAATACACTGGCAAATGGAGAGAACCAGAGGATTTTGAGCTGGAAACTGTTTAGCCTTTCAACCATTCTCATCCCACTCCAAACCTTTCTCCTCTCAGTTGTCAAGATTATTTCTCTGAAGCACAAGTCTGTCTCTGTCTGTCTATCTCTGTCTGACTGTCTGACTTTCTGTCTCTGTTTCTGTCTCTTTCTCTGTGTCTCTGTCATTCAACCTTCTGCAGTAGACTTTTCACAGTCACCCTGGCTGCTAGAAACTTCTCAGTTACCCTTCTCAAGTTACCTTCCATCTACTATGTACATTTCATGAATATATCTTAATATTTACATGTTGTCCCTCCAATGGAATATAAACTCCTTGAGGACAGGTACCATTTTTACAATTCTTTTTTTTTCCACAGCACTTACCACAGAGCTTGGAGCAAAGTAAGCATTTAATAAATGCTTTTTGACTGACTGACTAACCGGAGGTGAGAATGAAAGTAATGGGGAGATGGACACCATTTAAAAGGCAACCTTGGATCAGTTTAATATTTCAAATAACAACTCCAGAGCCATGATTATTGGCCCCTCTTGACCAAACTTTTGCTAATCTAGAAAGGTCTTTCCATTGGCACTAGGTGTGAGGAATTGTATAAACAGAGCAAAAAAAAAAATCATAGTTTTCATCAATTTAGCCCTACACTCTATCTTGTCCACCTCCTTTATTTTGGAAATGGGGAAACTGAGCTCTGGAAAGGGTGCCCAAAGTCACAGAGCTAGTAAGTAGCAGAACCAAGATTTGAACCCATATTCTCTGACCATAGACCTAGCAATAATTCATCCAAATATTCAACAATTTGTAACACTGTTTCTGTCAAACCACTAGAGAAAAGGAAACCCAGAAGGAATGAGCCAATGAATTCTTAAATTAGGAACATGGGCACATAAAACAAACTTCACTAAGTGCATTCATGGCAGGAAACACACAGGGACTTCTCTAATCAATTTTTTTTTTCCCAAGAGAATTAGAGTCACTTTATTCATAGCTGGGGTTTACTTTAGTCCTCATCATCAGGCAAAATAATCTTGCTGGGGTCAAAATAGTTGGAAGTCATAAGCGGGAGGCCCTGGGCCTCCCTTAGCGTCACCAGTTGCTCTGCCTCCCTCCGGGCCCATTCCTTCATCTTATAGTCAGGGAGATAGGCCACAAAGGTAGAGCCCAGGACAATGGCAACAGAGACCCCTAAGAAGAACACGATTCTCATGTTCCAGCGGTCTATGACGGGTCTTCATCAAAACCGTGGGAGTCTGGGTTCTTTTCATAGAGACTGACATCTTCTTTTTCTGGGTCTTCTTGCCAGGCGACCCCCGGTGCTCGGGGCCGTCTCTCCACCGCTGATGAGGAGACCACGGCTCCAGTAGTGCTGGAGCTCCAGCCCAGAGCAGCGGCGGCCGGCACCCTCCGTGCCGCTCAGAGCAACTGCCTAGAGCAAATTCCCAACAACCCTGCCTTTGCCATTGCCGCTGCCATGGCTGAGGCGCTGCTGGCTCCGGATGGGGAGGGATGTCGGACCTCTAATCAATTTTTTTTAAACAAATTCATTTGTGTTTGGGAGGGGGAGATGAGGAAGGACCTCACAATAATATAAAGTAATTTTAGGGGGATGAGGTTGACCTCGAGGGTTGGGTGGGTAGATAACATATATGCATACACACACACACACACACAAATGTGGTGGGGTCTATAGAGGATCAGAAGATAATACAAAAGTTTCATCTGCGAACTCCTCATTATGATTATGATTATGATTATCATTATCATTATTATTATTGCTAACTAGTCTCTAAACTCAAGTATTTCTGTAGTGCTTAAGGATTCTCAATGTTTACTAGAAGTATCTTTTAAAATCTAGTGGCCTGGGACATAGCTTATTTGCCCTGACCTACCTATGGTTCTAGAAGTGTTTGTTACAGGAAGAGAATGAGAATGAAGACCAAGAGTGAGGAAGGGGAATTGGTTAGAGTTGGATAGGGGCACTGGTAAGAAGAGGAGGAGAGTGATGGGGAGATAACATGGATGGAACATATAGTATGTGCGTTAAGTAGGTGTGTCTTTTAGGAAGAATGCTAAATGATTGTGTCTGAGGCAGAACTGATGGCTGTAACTCTCATTTGTGTATACCACAAAGGAAAAATTGCATTCGTTCATCATTCTTATGATGGCTACCAAGTGAACGCCATGCTTCATGCCTACTGGCATGAGATGCTCTGAGGGAAAGTCTATCAGTTCATAATAGTATTGCGGCATTTTACTGACAGTTACTTTGTATCCATTGTGCTCGATGCTTTTTTCATGACAAGAATACTTGCTTTCAGAGCCAAGCACGATTAAGATGTTCCATTTGCTAAAGTAACATTTTATCTGGTTAATATGATTTTCTTCATCTCTTATTACTGACAGATCTTCCATTTTCAGCATCCTAGGTGGCTTGAAGTTATCAATCGTTGAAGTTATTTTTACTTCGTGTAAGTCAATATATTGATCTTTCAATAGAGATCATCAGATCTCTATTCAGTCTTACAGCTTCATAAATGTCCACTCAAATTGGGGGAAAAAATAGTACCATGTATTATTCACAACCTAACTTGAAAATAGATCCTGCTTCTAAAACTTACTAGCTGTGGTAAAAGACAAATCATTTCTCTTTGACTGAACCTGTTTCCTCATGTAGAAAAAGGGAATAATAATCCTGGCACTTTCATTATAGGATGATAGAATGTTAGAAATAGAAGGGGCTTTATAAATCATCTAGTCCAACTTTATTATACAGCTAAGGAAACTGAGTTTGGGGGAAGTGAAAATGACTTTGAGGAATGAAGGCCAACCTATGATTTTCCACATGGTTGTAAACCCTCAACTTCACCACCGCCCCCCCACACACACATACAACATCAATCAAGAAGAAGTTTAATGAGAGGGGGAGTGAGTACTACACTAGTACTCATAAGAAATAAAATACTTAGAGAATCATGTTGAATAGATCCTCTCTGTAAGATAAATGGGAGAACATTGCGAAGAACAGCACACAGAGAATGGGTTGGTTGTGGTCCAAATCAATGGAAAGAATCCATGAACGGGTTGACGTATCAATCAATCAATCAGCATTTATTGTCTACGATGTCCCAAGCACTGTGTCAAAGATGGATAGATTGATTGAAAAATCATTTTGATCCTTTTCAAGAATAAAGGGCAATGAACAAAACTCAATGAATATGGGTATATGAATATGTGTATAAACATTATATATGTACGCATATATTATATAGAGACAAAAAAGTTGTGAACTAGTCACATACAAAAAGTTAGAGATGCCAGTTGGATAGTCTAAGTGTTTAACCAATGTATTAATACTAGCAAGATACATAGAGAAATGGAGTTATAAGTAATAGATACACGTGTATGTGTGTGGCCATCCACAAGTCCACATAAATATATGTTTGAGAATCTGCATATATTCACATATGTATATTTGTGCATATAAATAGTTTACATATAGAGCTAGTTTGTGTGCATGCATGTATATATGCATGTATGTGCTTATATGCATGTGTCTCTATTGATATGGATATTTGTAAAAACATGCACAGCTACACATATATTATGGGCTGCAGATATGCACAATGCTTACAATATGTATATGCATATACACACATAGCTGAACATATACGTGACTATATACATGCACATGTGAATTTGTATATAATTTATACATGCATGTTCATCTACAGTGAAGTGCACAAATACAAAGTGCATGTGTGTATATGTACACATGTATGTACATACACATGGATGTATATTATTTCATGTTTTGTTGATGTTTTCATGTTTTATGCCACAATCATTTCAGGATATACCACCATTCAACTGTCCCTTATAACAAAGAAAAATAGTTAAGCAAAATTAACTAGTAAAATGACAAAATCTGGCAGGGAACACAGCATCTGACATACTCTAGCAACCCATGGAGTCAGAAATATGCTAAAACATTTGTAATCTGAGTCTAAAAGCAGTCCTTATAATTCACATGAGTCTGGCTACCTTCTAGTGTTGTCCTTGCATTATTGTATTCACTCAGTATATTACTATGACTGTTTCCTTTGATCTACATCAGTTTATAAGTCTTCCCATTTTACTCTGAATTCCTTATATTGTAGTGTTTTTTTTAACCATGTAACAGTATTCTATTGCAAGTGTGTTTGTATATACATATGTGTATGTATATATATAAATCTATATGTATATTGTGTATATACACATACATATGAATAGTGTGTCTGTATGTATAAATGTATGGAAATGTATACGTATATGCACACATAAATTGTGAATACACAATAAATATATATGCACATATATCTGTATGTTTGTATATGTATATGCATGTGTATGTGTATGTATATGAGTATGTGTATGTACATACATATATATGTATGTATACTTTTTTTTTTCTTCTCTTTGGTACCATAAAAACCACTACTTAATGTATTTAAGTATGTCATGAACCTTTCTATCTTTAACCTTGCAGGGGTTTAACCCATTCAGCAAACCAATTAACCAATTCATCAGTCCAATGCAACCATAAAATATATTCAAAGAACCCAGAAAAAAGCTTATGCAAATCTTTTTTCTTTGGAAGATTTATGGAAAGATCATAGAATCAAAGAATATGCAGAAGCATTACACAGAATGAAAAAGTAGAATTGAACTGCAATCAGCACCCTTCAGAGAAAAGCCAAGTCTATGAAATCATGGTTCTATAAACTATGTTGTGAAGAAAAAACAAAAAAAGGAAAAAAAAAAACAAGACCAATAGGCGCTGGGGAACAACATACTAGCCACCTACCATGTACCCAGGTGAGTACTCACAGGCTTTTTGCTTTTCCAGTTAGATTCTACTTGAAGAATGGAAAGTAAAGTTGCATTGAAAATAATATGATCAAGTATAGCCCTCTAGTCTACTTTCTTGATTCAGCACTCAAAGTTTTATTGTTTGGGTCCATATAGCATCAATTATTTTTGGTTCTAAAATACTCTGTGGGTCTATACTCCTCATGAGCCCACACCATTGTGCTTTCCTTTAATTATCTGGCAATAGATATAACTGACTCATAGCAAAGATATTTAATAAGACACTTAGTAAAAAAATAGCAATAAAATATTTCCCTTTTAACAAGATGATAGAGTAAAAAGAGTAGCGAAAAGTAAACTTTGGTTTATTATAGACACACACAGCATCTATGGGAAAATGGACATTAAATGCAAAGACCAATGACAATAAAAAAAATTACATGTAGGAAAAACATGTGGCCAAAACTGTCCACTCCTCTGGTACTATAGAATGTCAAAGTACTTTCTTTCCTAGTAGAATCCTCAAAAAACTCCACTCCTGACTGCCACGGCTAGCTCTCTCTTGCACCCATAGCCAGATTTATTTTCTGTTTTGTGGAGTCTCCTTCAAACTGCTCCTGGATGCCCATGACTTCCTTTCTGAATCCATGTGTATCTGAAAAATGTGTGTGTGTGTCTGTGTGTATGTATGTATTTGGATTGTTGGTTCTTTCCTTTCTCTACTGAACTAGCAAACTCCTAGCTGCTGTAGGGAATTGTTGGTAGGTTGCACTTCCCTTTTTACTCTTTAATATAGTTATTTATAGTCATGACTTATTTCCCCTATGAGGCTGTAAGCCCTAAGATGTCAGACACAGTGCTTTGGAGACTCTCAGTATATATTGATTGACTAGAATTGAGTTGGTACATCTCTAAGCCTTACTTGGTTAATATCCATATGGGATGCAGTTGTCACAACCCTTCCCGATGGTTTGTCACTTTTCCCACAGGGACAAGAGGGAAAGCTTACAGTACAACTTTTATATTTCTCCACCCAAGTGGTCTTCCTATTAATAGTTTCAGGAAAAGAGAGGAACTTCAGATTCAAGAGCTGGGTAAACCATTGGGGCACAAGAGTGAGTTTAGGTCTGTGAGAACAGATCTATTTGAATAGAAGTCGATGGGTAGACCTTGATAGCTATTTGGTTATGTGATTGGTGCTTGTGGTAGACTAACTGACATTTTTACTGGCTTTCTCTCTATTTCCTTTGTTTCAAAGGAGCTGGTGGAGTTATTTTCAACAAGTTCCCAGAAGCAGTAAGAAACATCATTTGATGAGGTTTGATCATCTCACCTTGCATTTATCATAAGTCCCAAAGCCATAGAGAAATTCTATGGAGAATTCAGCAAGCTCCTCTCAACTACTCCCAGTGTGTGTGTGTGGGGGGGTGTCCCAAAAACCTTAGTGCAGTTTGGTTGTGGTTCAGTCATTTCAGTAGTATTAGACTCTTCATACCCCATTTGGGGTTTTCTAGGCAAAGATAATGGAATGGTTTGCCATTTCTTTCTCTAGCTCATTTTATTGTTGTTATTCAATCATTTCAGTCTCTTTGTGACCCCACATGGGATTTTCTTGACAAAGATACTGGAGTGACTTGCCAGTTCCTCCTCCAGTTCATTTTACAAATAAGGAAACTGAGGCAAACAACTTGCCCAGAGTCACACAGCTAGTAAGTGTCTGAGGCCAAACTGGAACTCAGAAAGATGAACCTTCCTGACTTCAGGCCCATCACCCTATCCATTACATCATTTAGCTAACCATAGTGCATTTTTACATTTTAATAACTTCAATAGCTTAAGTGCTACAAACCCACAAAGATATAGTTTTAATGTTTACTTAGATCTTTTATGTATATTTAATTTTGTGAATGTTGAATAGTAAGTTTGAAATTTTAGTTTTAACAAGACAGGGGAACATGTCCTTGTACACTGCATGGTAGACAGTTTCTGAACTTCACTTTCTCTGACTGTTGACCTGATAGAGAAGATGCTCTTACTTGGCCACCTTGGTCACCTGACTTGTCTCCATTAAAATTTTTTCTTGTAGAATCACATTTAAACTGTCGTGTATGCTTCAAAACCTTGTACTTTGGATGATCTGAGGGTCAGGATTACTATGAAATCTTTTCAGTCTTATCAGTCACTGAGGAGCAGATGAGAAAAGATTTTAAAAGGTTCAAAAATTGAACAAAGCACTATATGGCAAAACATGGTGTTTATGTCGAATTTTAATAAGAAATAGACCAATACTTTAAAGTTTCAAATAATTAACCTTACAAATATTATTTAAGTTTGTAGTGTGTATAAACCTGAAGCTATTAAAAGCTTAAAACTGCGTTAGAACTTTTGAGACACTGTGTGTGTATATGTACCATTGTACATACATATGTATATGCATATGTATGTATATATGTATATATAGTTTATATATGTGTATATGTATATATATGTTTATATATATGCATCCATATATATTATTTTGATGTTTAGCAACTTCAAGAACAAAAGTTGGCATGGGAAAGATAGGGAAAATTTGTTGGAAAATATGATTCAGAACTAAGAGATGAAAGTGGTTAAATAATGGTCTATTCAGAACCATTACATTTACATATGAATATTTTCTTCATGAAGTAAATCAAAAGGTGCTAAACATGTTGAGTCCTGAATATTGCACACACACACACACACACACACACACACACGAATGAAATTAAAGGGTGAAATATGAGAAGATTAAGTGTTACAAAACAGCTTCACTGAGCCTGCACATATCCAAAAATGGGAAGTGAATAAAGGAAAGGGCCTTTTCAGGAGCTATCACTATTTCCACTAGCAAATGAAGCATTGTAAAGCAATTACTACACTGAGGAGACCAAAAGAGCCTAGAATCCATGCCAGTCATCACATATTTGATGTTTCTCCTCAAGGGAGAGCCATGATAGCCAAGGGTGATACTGGCTAAGACTGTCAGTAAGGGAGTTTATGAGCTGATGTATATATGTATGTTATACGAGCAGCCTCCTAACTTTCTTTATAGCTTCTCAGAGTTCTAAGCTTGAATAATACTTCTTGTTGACCTTACCTAAGAATGACAATTTAAGGATATTTAATGAACTTAACTCCCATTCAGGTCAAGTACTGGTGCCACAGCATTAAAATTATTCCACAACAAAATATTCAACAAACAATAATTTATTAAACATCTCTTCTGAAGGATAAGAAAGACAAAAAACAAACAAGCAAAAAACCCTGCAAATCTCTCTCCCAGGGACCTTGCCTTTCACTCATTCAATTTTTCCATATTATTTTCCATGTGGTGTTTATAATCATTAAAACTTTTTCTTGATCTGGGCTTTTGGTTCAGATTCCTGGGGTTTGTGCATTGGCTTCTCTTCCCATGTGCTCCACTGGAGACCATACCACTTTACTCCAAGAGAATTCTAACGCTGAGATGGAGCCTTTCTTATAAATGACTCGTTTTAAAATAATAAATAAATGGTTTCATATTCATAACTAGGGCTCTTTTCCACTCAACTTCATCTTAAAAGTTGTTGGAATTTGTCCAGGCAAATGTATTGCATTCTTGTTGACTCTCTGGATCCCAACTTTTATCCTATTGGTACTCATTAAATCTGATTAAAGTTTTCTCCTTATTTATCAGCTCTTTGACTCTCATAGTCCAGACTCACTTTGATATCAGCAGGATTCCTGAGCTCACTTGTAAGTTTTGAAAGTGAAAAAGGCAGGAAGGCAGATGACTCTTGGCAGCTAGCAGTCACTAATTTAGCATGTGGGATAGAGTGAGATGAAAGAAGCTGTATATTTAGGATGAAATAATTAAATAGCCCTGGATTAAACTCATCACATTCTTTTCCCAGATTCATGTACAATTTAAATACATTTGACATGATTCAATTATACTGAAAATCCCTGATTGTAAAAGATAATCAAATAATAAAAGTACCTCATAAAAGCTGTATTTACCAAGAGGCATGTAGAGGCCACAGTCTCCAGAAAGGGCATCTTGTCTTTAATTGTGCATTATGGGTAACATAGCCCCTATAAATCAAGGAAAATAATCATTAAAACATTTGCTAAAATGAGATTATGCATTCAGAGAAAGGTAGTAGTTCCATATTAAATTTTATTGGCATTGAAAAAGGTTGAGGATCACAGACAGGGGAGAATCATGGCATCTTTGTTTTCTGTGGACCATCAGACACCTGTCCCTGTAGCTCTAATCACTGAACAGACTTCCTTGTAACACCTGAAAAACCCCATTAGGAAAAAGGTAATAAAGGTGCCCAGGTTTCCTCTTGAGGCATGTAATCTTAAGGAAGTTGAAGATGTTAGCCTGGAAAGAATAGGACAGATGATGTGTGTGACTTTTTTCAATTTTTCACCTGCTCTACCTGCTTGCTTTGATTAGGAGGAAGAGGAGGCAGTGCCCAGAGGTAGATGGCGAGGAGGGGGAAGTTTGCCATTTGTGCTGACATATAGCTGTTACTTACAAAGATGTATTGCTGAGTTACCTCTCTTCACCCCTCTACCAATCTACATGACTCAAGAAGAGAAACCTGACAGCCAACTGTCACCTCCTGGAGGCTGTCTAATGCTGTGCTGGGAGCTTTTGTTTATGTGCAGAGGAAGAAGTGAGATCTTCATTGTTTTGTTTTGTTTAGTTTTCCTCAGAAGAGCTGTCAGCTTTCAACTTGACATTTCTCCCATGAAAGAGTACAGTCCTTTCTTTTTTCCAGATTAAGAAATTAAAATGAAACCAAGGTCCCTTTTAAAGCCTAGAAGAGATCGAATGCCTGTAATTTGATAATGATAAATCCTATTCATCCACGAGATCACAAGATTTAGAGTTGAAAGGGGATCTCAGAAATCACTAAATCCAAATCTTTCATTTTTCACATAAGGCTCAGACAGGAGATCTGGCTTTCTTTCTGTTTATCCTGCTAAAGAGACTAGAAAGGACAAAACAAAAATGAGTACTAAGGAGCTAATACCCAACATAAGTAAGGAGATAGTAAGAGAGTAGCCTTTGATGAGCAAGAGTGCCTAGTTTCTTTGATTAACTCAAATCTCCTCGCCCAGATGAAGTGTATCCTTATGTACTGAAAGAAATGTCCAACGTAATTGCTGAGCCATTGTTAGTGATCTCTGAAGCACGATGGAAAACTGGAAAGATATTGAAGAATTCCTGAAGGGCAAATATTGTCCAAATTTTCAAAAAAAGGGACCAGAATAGAATCTATAGACTATAGCCTTTGATTCTTGGCAAAATTCTATAATTTATTATAAAAGAGAGATTAGTGAATGCCCTGGAAAAGTAACATACTAGACTACTACATTTCCTCTTCTGACAAGGGCTTTTTTTTCTTTTTTTGAGAGTAGGTCTTTGTATTTTGTCCAGGATGAAAGTATAGGGTTATTCATAGGTCGAATCCCAATGTTGATATGCTCAAGCTCTGACCTTCTCTGTTTCCAATCTAGGTCAGTTCATCCTTCCTTAGGCATCTTTGTGGGTGCCCCAATTCCACAGGCTAACCACGTTGGTGCTGAACTTAGTACAGACAGCAGACTGACTTTTTTTCTACCAGAGCTTAGTACTCCTGAGCTCAAATAATTCACCAGCCTCAGCCTCCCTTAACAGTAGGGAGTGCAATCACGTACTACATGCTCAGCTTTGACCGGTTACTTGACTAAGGATTCAAAAAGTACATCTATGCAGACGATTTTCAAATTTACAGCTCCAACACTGACTTCTCCTGAATTCTAGACTTATATTTTCACCTGTCTGATGGATATTTCAGTTTCAATGTTTTATTGACAGTCCATGACACATTAGAAGGATTTGGGAAGAGAATCTGGATTCAAAACCTGGCTTTTCCGCTTCCTTCCTGTAGAATTTGGGAGAGGTTAGGCTAGGTGATTCCCATGATTCCATTCCTGTTCTAAATCCTGTGACGTCAAACTCAAAGCTATGCCTTGCAAACAACTGTTCACTTTGCAATGCCTCAAAGACTTTCACACACTCTATACTCTAGCCAAGGGGAACAATTTACCACCCCATTCATATTTCTGCCCTCTCATTTCTCTGTCTTTGAACACACTATCTTTCATGTCTAGAATGGAACCACAATGCCCAGCCTCTCTGTCTTTTACAATGCCTCTTTTCCTTGAAGGTCTAATTCCACTGATCTGTCCTTCCTTAGAGTCACCGTAGCATTCTGGGTGAACCTTTCCTTTGCATTTATTGCCTGTTATGTTTCTTTTCTCCCCTACTAGATTATAAATTTTTAGAGGTCGGGACTGTGCATCTTTCTATTCTCAGAACTTAGCACAGTGTTTAATGTGCTCACTTTGATATTTGAGGACCCAAGTTCAAACCCTGGTGCTGCCACTTCTAAGTATGTAACTTTGGACTAATCATTTAAACCATTTTGATATTGAGTTTCCCTGTCTATAAAATGAAGGTATTAGACTATATGACCTTCAGGACCTCTTCTAGCTCTACATCTATAATTTTATAATCTTATGTTAGGTCAGTTCTCACTTATTCAGACTAATTGGAAGGAAGATCAGTCCAAATTATGGATATTTAAAACAAAAGCAATTTTATTTTCAAATACATATAATATTTCAAAATAAACTTTAAAAGTTGGTTCATTGAAACCTATACCTTGAAAAATAAATAGAAATAGGAAGAAAGAGGTAAAGAAGGAGAAAGAAGAGAAGAAGGAGGAGGAAGAGGAGGAGGAGGAGGAAGGAGAAGAAGGGAAAGGAGAGAAGGATAGGAATATTTATATAAAATTTTGTTGTACAAAGTGCATTTCTCCCAAGAAGCCTGTGAAATAGATGAATTATTTCAAATAAGATGATTTAGTATAAGCCGGCCAACTATTTAGGAGCACGTACGGTATAAAGAATATTTGAAAACAGTTCTCTAAACGCTTAAATAATCCGTCTCTTGTAACCTCTCTCTCCATTTTACCGATGTTATTTTCTTTGTCAGATTAGGTGAGTCAGTGAAAATAACACTGAGTTTAGAGTCAGAGAACCTGGCTTCAAATACTCACTTTGCCATTTGAGTAACCTTGAAAAAAGAGGGCTGCGCTGGACATCAGTTTCCTCACCTTTAAATGAAGTGTTTGAATGAGATGATCTCTAAAATCTTTGAGTTAAAATATAAATCCACCCAATCCCTTTCCTAAATGCCCTTTTAAGTTTATAAAAATCTCAGCGAATGAGTTTTTCACTAGATCAACTTTTATTCCCTCCTTTCCTCTGTCATCTTAGATCCATTATAACCTACTCAGTGGTTACTGCCCATTCTAGGGAGAGCTGGATTCTACTACCAAGGTAGATATTTAATTTTACAAGAAGGGAAAAGGAGTGAGAGTTGGAAGCAGAAGGGAATAGCTTGGCTTGGTATAGTCTCAAGTCCCACAGCTCTACTTTTTCATTTTAATGAGATTGGTAGTAACTTTAAGTGATGGTAAAATGCAGCCTAATTGTACTAATTGTATGTTAACTGCTATTGGATAACCATTTTGCTGAGGCAGCAAAAAAGTCTTTTCTCTATATCATCAATAAATCCATTTTTTTTTCTTTTCCATCCAAAATTTAAGGTAGAAGAACTACGAGGAAGTTTCATTTCCCAGAGCCCCCAAGTCAAATATTTAGGGATCTAGTACAGACCAATAGAAATAGATTATGGAATTAAAGACCTATTTTTTTTTAATAAAGACATTTCAAATTTCTTAACCATACTGGGTTTTTACTTGTAAGTTTTCAATCAGGCATGTACAAAGGCATATGTCCAATTTTAAAAACACTTACTCATGTGGATCAAAAGGCTTTTATTTTGGGGGGGGGGAACTTAAACTCATATACATACATATATGTTCAAGGGAAAAATAAATTAACATTATACTTAAAATTGACCATTTATGAAAACTGCCAAATCCTAGTGCTTATACTTACTAGCTGTATGATTGCCTGAATGATCTAAGTCACTTAACATCTCCAGTACAAAATATTCACAACCCTTTGTCTAACCTGGTAGTGAGTTTCAAGGTAATTGTCCTCAGACAATAGACATGTGATTCATTACTAGACCCATACTGAAAGCTTTTCTTGCTTGATTAGAGCAGACAGAATTTGTGCTTTCTTGGCAAAATTTTAAAAAGTCAACTTTTAACAATCAATAAGGTTTCTAGAAAACTGATTCAATAGCTCCCCCTTGGTCATGATGAGAATCTAACACTATTACTAGAGAAATTCAGTATCCAGAAGAGGACAACCAAGATGTTGAAGAGCTTTCTTTGAATCCGTGTTATATGAGGATTAGTTGAAAGAACTGGAAGAGAGAAAGCTTGAGGGAGCCTGATTATGTCTCTAAGTATTTTTAAGGGTGGACATATGGGAAAGGGATTATTAGACTTTTTCTCTTTCATTTCAGAGGACAGAACCAGGATCAATGAGTGAAAATTGAAAAGAAGAAAATTTAGATGCTATCAGGAAAATTATTTCTTAACAATGAGAACTGCTCCGAAGTTGATTGCCTCAACAGAAGGTGAGTTGCTCATCATCAGAAGTCTTCAAATGGAGGCTTCATAAACACTTGTCAAGGCCAGTATATCACAGTAGTTATTGCTTTCATGTATGGATTGAACTCGTTATTTACTACAGTGCCTTCCAGCTATATATATTTGCTTCCCATCACAAAACTGGTTCAATCTCAAGTCAAAATCATCACTGTTTGAGAGATGATTAATTACTCTTGGAAAGAGTAACTTCGGGAAGTCTAATTGAAGATCTAGCCCATGATGATTTCTTTGATTCCACTAGCAAGGAATGATTCCACACTCCTATGAATTCTGATATTCCTTTATTCCTATATCTTATATGTGTTTCCTTTTCCCCCTTTTTTTTGCTGTTACTATTCTTTGTGTATATCTTGTCTTATCAAATTCAATACAACACTTAAGGCCAGTAACTATATCTCACTCTTCCTCGTAACTCCCCTAGCACCTACCACTATGACTTGTATATGGTAGGTGCTTAACAGTATTTGTCTCATGATTAAGTGAACACAGAGGTATGGTGGAGTAGAGATATTGCTGAATCTGAGCCAAAATTTTGGTTTAACTTGGGGCACTAAAATGCTGCTTAATATATAGGCATATTAAGCTAATAAATAGCAGGGACTCTTGCCTTTCCTTTCCACATCTACAGGTTCACACACATATTGAAAACCAGCTGTTCAAATACAGAAACTCTAAGTTGTTGTATAAGCAGAGAAAAGAGAAACTGAACTGAACAACAGGGTGATGAGTAAAGATTTTATTATTTTGATCCTGACTATGATTTCATCAGTACAAAGAACTTCCAGTATGGACAGTACCTCCATTGATGCAGATGGACAACCCATCTTCCAAAGTGAATTGTGTAGGGTCTCACACCCCATGTGAGTCAAACAGGAAGGACTTGATTGAAGGACTTAGTAATTGCAAGGTCAGCTCTCTGTCCACTACCCCAAGCGGCCTCTCAGGCAAAGAATAATGCTACTCAAATCACCCTTCTGTGGCTTCTCAAAATATCTAACATAACCAGGGAGAAATTTCTGCATTTGGAGAGCTCTGACTCACCATCCTCTCTAATGAAGGGAATGTTAAGATGTGAGAGGAACATTAAGATGTGACAGGATGGTCAAAACCACAGTGGATAATCACATTAGCTAAATGTTGATAATAATGAAACTTCAGCATTAGCGCTGGTATGATAAATGGGGGAAGTGACATTATTCAGAGAGGGAGCTTACTCAGTACCTACTCATGAATTAGCTGCCTGCCCCTCCCCCAGTCCTCCCCTCCAAAGTCAGACTTCGTTTCTCAAAACCCAATAAAACCAAGCACTCCATCGATGGAGGAATGAGCAAGTCATTTGGAATTCAACACTGGAAATATGATAAAGATCAAGCATCTCATGTCATTCCATTTGACTGACTCCCATGGTATAAAATACCCTCTCAGTGCAAACTGTTGACTCAAGTTATAATTTACTTTCTGAGGACACCAGGGTGCTGCTTTTCAAGACTATAAAAATAACAGTGTTTCTCATTCCCTTGTTCAGTCAATCAGTTACATTTATTGAATGCCCACTGTGTGCAGAGAACTACATGAGCCATTCTTAAGCCATGGGGAAAAAAAGAAACTTTCAGAGAGTTAAAAATAACTCTATGAAAAATATAGGAGTATGAGTGGTTTTGTGGGAAAGAGAACTGATTCTGGGGTCACAGGAATAGGGTTCAAGTCCTGACTGCTACTTTCTTGGGTGACATTTACTAGATCACGTTTTTTTTTTCTTTTTGGAGGGGGAAGGTAGAGTGAACGTGATTAATTGACTTGCCCAAAGTCACATGGCTAGTAAGTGTTAAGTGTCTGAGGTCATATTTGAACTCAGGTCCTCCTGATTCCAGGGCTGGTGTTCTATTTCACTGCACCACCTAGCTATCCTGCAAGGTCACTTTTTGACTCCACACCTGAGTATCTGTACCTGTTAAATGAGAGATTTCATTTAAATGAATCTCTGAGGTCTGTTCCAATTCCAGATCTAGGATTTTAAGATTCTTTTCCAATCAAAAAGTATCCTAGCCTGCTTTATCATATAACAATAGTTTACTTTATATGGCACTCCACAATGTAAAAAGTGCTTATCCTACACCCTCTGGAAGTCAGTAATACAAGCATTAACATTACCATTTTCTAGATAAGGAAGCTGAGACTCAGTCATAGAATGGTTGGCCACAGTCACAAAACCCAGTAATAATCAAGGAGAATTCAACTTAAATTTCTTGACTGCAAAACCACAGGCTCTTTCTACTCCACCAGTAATAGACACTGCCCTCCCCCTCACATTCTGCTCCCTTTACCACCACCACCTCAGAAATATCAGAACTACAACAGACAGGAAATTCCAGACTTATAAATACCTTTTAAGAGGTGCTGTATCCACTCCACAGGGGTATCGTGAGGATGGGTTATACATAAACCACACATACTAATGTCTGGCCCTACTTCAAGAGCAGTCTCTCCCACAGTCTTTCTCCAGCCTCCCTCCTCACCTACTCACCAGAACTCCCAAGGTACATCCCTACCATGACTCTCACCAAAAGAAATAATTTGTACAAAAAAGTCTTGAAAACCTAAAAGTTCTATATTAATTGAACTATGATTAATATGATCTCTGGGCAGGTAAGTGGCATGGTAAATAGAATGTCATGCTTGCAGTCAAGAAGGTCTGAGTTCAGATCCAGCCTCGAATACTTACTGTATAACCCTGGGCAAATCACTTAACCCTATTTACCTCAGTTTCCTCATCTATAAAATGAACTGGAGAAGAAAATGGCAAACCACTCCAGTATCTTTTCCCAAAAAACTCCAAAACAGGGTCATGAAGAATGGGGCATGAATGAAAAGCAATTCAACAAAAATGACCTTTGGTCTCCAGCAGCTATAAATGTGATTCCTATACTGGGAATTTGGAAAAAATGGGGTTCAAATTCTTCCTTTGATGCTTATTAGCCATGTGTATGTGTGTGTGTTTGTGTGCATGAGAGAGACAGACAGACAAACACACAAATAGACAGAGTGGAAATTGGAACTAATTCTATGATTTCATTGTTTTGGGGAAGTCAAGGCAAGAAAAGCCTTCTACTAACACAAGCCAGGACTTTGCAATTTATAGACTTAGTGAGTTGCCTAACAAACTCGGTAACTATTGGCAAACCACTTAGTGCCTCTGAGATTACATTTTTCCTCTGTAAAGTGGGGTAATAATAGCTATTGAATCTATGTTCCAAAGATATTGTGAGGATCAAATAAGCAAAATAATTCCTAAACATTAAAGTAGTGCATGTCAGTCATTGTTGGTGCTTCAGTTACTTAATATCTTTCTATTCTCTATCCCCCAATATTAAAAAAACTAATCTATACAGGGTATTTTCTCTGTGCATGACTTGCAGAGGGAATGGGCATATACTAAGGAGAGAGACAGATGATCCCTAGTATTTTCTGTAGTTTAGACCCTAAAATTCTAATTAGATTCCATTACACAGTTAGTGCTGTAGTTCAGCTACACTGTGAATTAGATATGCTTTACTAGGTTGATCTGACTGCCTGACCATCATCAATACAATAAAGGTGATGTTGTGATGAAGGCACTTACTGGATGCTAGTCAGATGACCCAGCTGGGAATCTTGACTCAGTCATTCACTAGTCACTAGTTTTCTGAGCTTCTTTTCCTCCCTCTTTGGCAGCATAAGATCATAATACTTGTCCTAGCTACCTCACAGAAGTATCATGGAGAAACACTGTATAGTCTGAATTATACTTCAGGAATGCAACTTATTTTCATTTGTTTTGTTTTTATGGAAAAATCATTTTGAGTTATAAACAAACAATAAAAACAAACTCTGGGGAAACATCCTGATTGTAAACTAGGGGCTGCCCATACTCACATGTGTAATGCCATGCACCAGCAGATTCCCAAAAGAATGCTACTGTGAACAGTTTTCAAGGTTTGGATTACACAGTAATAGTGAACACTCTGTTTATTTCATTACAAATCAAGGCAATCATTCAATCAATTCACAATAATCAGTCTTCCACTCATGGGGCAAATCAATAATCATTAAATCAATTCATAATACAATAATCAGTCTTCTACTCATGGGGCAAATAAATACTTAATCATTCAATGAATTCACAATACAGTAATCAAACTCCCACTCATGGGGCAACCATACATCAACTCAATCAATCCCTAAATACAATCATTAGAAAACCACACAAATCCTCCACTCCTTGGTGTCCAGCAATCCTCAGTTTCCTCCAAGGGGAGGCCTTTTCTTCATCTTGACCTTGGGTGGTCTCTCTGATTCCATGTATCCCCTACCTTCCATGGTCCCAGCTCCCTCCTGACTCCACCAGTCACCTGGATTCAGAAGCAGA
>CM053600.1:157984901-158001543 GCA_028646575.1 Pseudocheirus occidentalis | reverse complement strand
TAAAATTAGGTTGTCAGGTTGATATTTTGTAGAAGTTTCTTTTTACCTCTCAAAATTTGTGAACCTAAAAATTCAGTTTTTTCAAATATGTCTGATCCTCAGATAACATATGCAAATCCCTCTTAAAGTAGTATATAAATTCTAGCCATTATTATTCTTGTTGTTTTATTATTGTCATATTACTATTATACTAAGGTCATAAGGGTTTTAGAGCTGCATAGCACCGTAGGCATCATCTAATTCAGTGTCTATGTCTTCATTTTACAGATGTGGAAATGGAGGTCCAGAGAGGAGAACTAACATACCCAGTCAGTGTCACATAGTAAACTAAGGTTCTAACACAGGGGCCCTAAAATTAAAATCCAGGGCTTTCCCCACAGATCCATGATAATCTTTAGGAACAAATTGTAGATCGTAAGCCCCTTGAGGACAGGGACTTTAAAAAAAAATTCTTGCTTTTCCATCCCCAGTACCTCGTATTTTGCCTGGGGGCATAGTTGAAATTTAATAAATATTCATTGAAGAACTGAATGGATGAAACTTGTAGCTGAGTAAAGAATAAAAATAGTTATCCGATTTTACTCAATATTTTCTCTTTGCTGTTCATTTAAGCCTGTTTACAAACAATCAGGGCTACTTGGAGAAAAGGTGTTAAATAATTACAGTGTTATTAAGGGATTCTTTTTGGTAATTGACACTACTGTTATGTTGGAAACAAAGAGTGTTAATTCTATTTTAAGCTTTTGAGGAATGAAAGAAAACAGTAATTTTCCTGGGGCTACTGAGCATTTTCGGCTGCCTGATGTCTCCAAATGGTTTTGTAACCTCGCTCAGATTCCTCTTTCCTTCCCCTTCACCTGGAAGCCATCTTTCTCGCAAGCTCCCGGTCTTCTTCAGCTCTGTTGCCTAATCAGTGACAGGATAATACCACATCTGGGTTGTTTCCAGTTTATCTTCCAGCTGTAGACGTTTGACCAGGTCAAAGCCCAGTCCTTACATCAGTCATGGCAGATGACATTATGTTTTATCCTTTGCTAATTCCCACTTATCTAGAGCAGCCTCCTGCGCCTCCAAGCATCTTCTGAGAACATACACTGGGAAGCCTAGAGAGATTTAGAGGATAATGAGTTGAGAGTAAAAATTGTCCAGGAGAGAGAATGCAATTAAAAGAAAAAAAATACTTTAAGTGGATGGGGATAACAAATACTATATGAAGAACACTTTTCTCTCTGCTTCTCCCATCCAAATGTCATAGTATCAGAGTTTTAGACTGGGAAGCAAACGTAGTGCCCCCTCAATCAGGAGACTGAGGCAGATGGAGTATAAATGATTTTACAAGAGTCACACAGGTTTCAAGTGTCAAAGGCAAAGTTGAGACCAGGTCTTTCTGATGCAGGAGATAGGGTTCTGCATACTACTTCATGATGAGTAAAACCTAGATGTGTGGGATTAAATCTGTCCTTAATCCACAGTTGGGCTGATCAGATTAACAGCTGCCTTTTCTTATGGCTGCTTTCCTCTTTCCACTCACTACTATGCAGACAGACATTTTAGCATCTTGCTTCCTTGCAAACCCTAAATTGCCAAAATCTTCTTTCTTCTGCTTGCAGTATCATGATCTAACTGCTAGACAGCAGGGGGCCCTGTCTGAATGAATTGTTCTCAGGTAAGGATGGTGGTTACCCAGAAAGCAGGCGGGCAGCTTGCCTAGACTTTGTTCTCTGTGGGTATTTTGCTGGCTGCTCCTTCTTACACTTCTCTCGCTTAATAAAAACAGCGTTAACTTTACCCACATTTGTTCTTGGCTTCCACAACCAAACAGCCCTACCCCACACCCCCAGCCACATGACTGCAGACATTCAGCTGGGCTGTTCTTAATGTCAAGTCTCCCAGGCCCTTGGAGCTCCTTCCCACACATGTCCTTTTGATGGGCTTCACCAGATCCCATCTGATTGACTGTGTATGGACTGTAGGGACCTGGGCAGGGAAGGAGTGAATGAGTGAACTGTCAGCTCCATTCCCTTCCCTAAGTTACCCCTGTAGGCAACTTTGCAAAGAGAAAATTCAAATTTCAAAAGGATTAAAGTACATTTCAAACCCACAATCTCCCAGCAGTTTGAAACCTCTTAAAACATTACCTTGGATCTGCTCCCTATATGTAGTAGAATTGGTGTACTTGAATAGCTCAGAGGGTTACCATCTTAATCCAGGCTTTCATCACCTCTGCACTATTGCAATAGCCTGCTAATAATTCTCCCTGCCTAAAGGTTTTCCCCTCCCCAATCCATCTTCCACACAGCTTACAAATTGATCTTCCTAAAACACAGATTTGTTCATGTCACCCCACTACTCAAAGATCATCAATGGCTCCTTGTTGCCATTAAAAAAAGATACAAAATCTTCAGCAGGGTGTTTAAAGTCCTTAACAGTCTGGTACCCACCTACCTTTCCAGTATTAATTCATTTTGTTCTCCATCACACACATTGCATTCCAATCAAACCAGTCTGTTAGATGTTTCCCATGCAGAATATTCTTTCTCAAGAGTTGCCAGACTACTTCCTAATGGTCAAATTGGGTGTTCCACTTGTTTTTATATGGCCCCTGAGCTGAGATGGTTTTGTAAACCATTTAAAAATACAATACGATTTTATTTTTCGAATGTAAGAATTAAGAATAGGTTTCTATTGTCTTAAACGATAATAAAACTTTATTCAAACACGTAAAAACATTCTTAGTTCACTGGCTGTACACATTTTTTTTAAAGCATTAGCTTACTGATCCCTTTTCTATCTCCTGATCCAGCCTTTATGTAAGTGGTCCTCATGCCTGCATGCTGATTGTTTTGGTTCCATCCTCCCAGATAAGGTGTGGGTCCCCCTCAGGGCTCTAGGGTATTCCTAAGTGGTTGGGTTCTTGGCTTGAACTCCCATTCTGCTATGTTCCTCTCCCTCTGAGCTGCCAGCGATTAGCCCTTCAGCTCCCTTTAACCATCAACATCAAATAGTTTTTACAAGTAAATATTTACTTTGCATATATACATATATGTAAACAAATGTGTGTATTTATATGTTTATGCATGTAGGCATATATGAATATAGATCAAAAGTAGAACCCCACGCCACCCCCAGCACCTAGGGGAACAAACTCTCCTTTACAACACTTCGGTCTCTGGGGAGAGTAAACTCAGACTTAGTGAAGGTCTTAGTATATAGCATTGGTTTCACTACTTTCGTGTCCACGAGTGGTATCAATGCCAGATGACTCCTTATCTGAGCTATCACTGGACTGGGTCCTAAAGAGAAATCCTTATTGTATCAGTGCCGGACTGGCTGCAAAACTCATCCTGAGCTCCGTGCCTTTCCTTTTCCTTTTCCAATCTTCTTCACCCAAAATTAAAGAACAAATACATATATAAATTCCCCAAGTCTGTGTTCATGGGTTACATGTCAGGCCCTGATGGGGAGGGCCTATGGCTTTTTTTTTTAATAGCATTGTCTTGTTGCTCTCATTTGAAGATAGACTGAAGAAGATCATGAGTTTCTGGTCACCTAATGCCTTTAATCCAACTACTTTCCCCACCCACCTTTTTCCTAGTCATGACTCTAGACTCTAGATAGTCAGAGGCTCTTCTTTGCTACATGGTCAGAAGACTGAAAAACAGTTACACAAGTTCTACACAAGAAATCTCCACACGGGGATCTTATAAGCTGAGCACGCTGGACAAGGCTTATAAGTACTAGACATCATTTGTTCTGCATGACATCAAATGCATGCACTCTTCCTTTAGTTCTGCCTTGTAGACTCCCTAGCTTCCTCCAGACCGCAGCTCAGATGTCAGCTACTACATGAAATCTTTCCTAATGCCTCCAGTTATCAGCACTTAACTCCCTCTTGGAATTACTTTGGATTAAGTTGTATTCCTGCAATAGAATGCAAGTTCCTTGTGGTCAGGGACTTGTTTATATTTATAATTTTCATCACCACAGATAGCATCTCATGCACATAGTCTAGTTGTTTTTTCGGGTTATGAAGGGCTTTAAACAAACAAACAAGTAGAAGATTTCATATTTGGTCCTAGAGGTAGTAGAGGGGGCAGCTAGGTGGTGCAGTGGATAAGAGTGCTGGGCCTAGAGTTAGGAAGACTCATCTTCCTGAGTTCAAATCTGGCTTCAGACACTTAGCTGTGTGACCTGGGCAAGTCACTTAACCCTGTTTACTTCAAATTCCTCATCTGGAAAATGATTCGGAGAAAGAAATGGCAAACCATTCCAGTATCTTTGCCAAGAAAACCCAAAATAGATTTATGAAGAGCCTAACGTGATTGAAAAAGAACTGAATACCAACAAAAATGGAAATAGACTCTGGAGGTGATTGAATGCAGGGAATGGAGTAATGGTAGTGGTGTAGCTAGTAAGTGTCTGAAGTCAGATTTGGACTCCGGAAGATGAGTCTTCCTGACTCCAGGCTGGGTACTCTATCCACTGTACCACCTAGCTGACCTTATACATAGTAGATGCTTAATAAATGCTTGCTGAATGAATGATTAATAGTTAAGTTCTTCCTTCCTTCCTTCCTTCCTTCCTTACTCCTTTCATTCCTTCCCTCCCTCTCTTCCTTCCTTTCTGCCTTCTTTTTTTCTCTCTTCATTCTTCCTCTCAACCGTATTTCCTTTTTCCCTCCTTCCCTCCCTCCTTCCCTTCCTTGTTTTCTTCCTTCCCTCTCTCCCTCCCTCCTTCTCTTCCTTTGTTCCTTTCTCACTCTCTTCTCCTTCCTTTCTTTTTTCCTTTCTAGATTATTGAAAAAACAAGCACACCTTTCTTTGCCTTTAACATTACTTCCATGTCCTAATAATACTTCCCATCCTTTCCCCAGTAAACCTTTCCTTACAACAAAGCTTTTTTTAAAAAATAATTCAGCAAAACCAACCAACACATTGATTATTGTCTGTCAGCATAGACAATATTCCCTATTGTTCTACATTTTTCTCATTTCTTCCATAAGCTACCATTCAAGCCAGCCAAACTCTCAGTTTCTGGGAAACATTCCCTCTACTTTCTGAGCAACTTAATACCTAGGAGGTCTACCCTAAAGAATAAATACACAAATTCAATGAGAAATGTGAATAGGTGTAATTAATCTGTACATAATCTGCCTTCTGGTTCCTTCCCACCCATTTCAATCTCAGAAATGGTCTCTCCTTCTTATGAACTTAAATCCTCTTGTTCACTGTCTCTACTGGATAGAATCAAGTTTTCTGTTTCAGATTCTCAGAGTCAGATGAAAGGTCAGCATTCATCTAGGGTACCATCTACCTGACTTAGGCTCCTGGGTCCCGTATGTCACACACCTAACAAATGCTTACCCAGTCTTCTCTTGAAGACCTCCAATAAGAGGCAATTTACCTCTTTCCAGAGCAACCTTTTACACTTTAAGGAGGTCCAATGGTTAGAAAATATCCCCTAATATGGAGTGAAAGATCTGTTTCCCAGGTACTTTTACCATTTGCTCTTGGTTTTATCTTCTTGGGTCAAACAGACCGATTCTCATCTTTTTCCACATCACTTCCCAAATAGATTTATTACATCTTCTTTAAGCTTTCTCTGAGATATATATCTCATTCCTTCACCCAGAAGGTTAGTCAGCTAGCATTTCTTAAGCACCTACTCTGTGCCAGGCACTGTGATTAAGTGCTGGGGATGCAAAGAAAGGCAAAAGGCAGCCTCTGCTCTCGAAAAATTCACAGCCTAAAAGGGCAGACAACAAGCAAACAATCATTTACAAACTAGATGTAGATAGAATAAATTGAAGGTAATTAAGAAGGGAGAAACTTGCATTAGTACACTCATTAATTAATAGAAAGTGGGACTTTAACTGGGACTTAAAGAAAAACAGGGGGAGTAGGAATCAGAAATGAGGAATGAGACAGTTCTAGGCATGGGAGACGGCCAGGGAAAATCCTCAGCTTTGGGAGATGGAGTGTTTTGTGTGAGGAACAGCAAGGAGGCCATTGTCCCTGAATCTGAGTATGTGGGAGTGTGTAAGATATTAGAAGACCAAAAAGGTAGAAAGAGCCAGGTTATGAAGGACTTTCAGAACAACCAAATAGAGGATTTTATATTTGGTCCTATTGGTAATAGAGGGGGAATCTAGGTGGCTCTGTGGGTAGAGTGCTGGGCCTGGAGTCAGAAAGACTCATTTTCCTGAGTTCAGGTCTGGCTTTAGACACTTACTAGCTGTGTGACCCTTGGCAAGTCACTCAAGCCTGATTGCCTCAGTTTCCTCATCTATAAAATGAGCTGGAGAAGGAAATGGCAAACCACACCAGTATCTCTGACAAGAAAACCTCAAATAGGGTCATGAAGAGTTGAATACAACTGAAAAACAACTGGACAATAACAAAAAACTGTAGTAGAGAGCCAGTGGAATTGATTTAAAGTGGGAGGTGAGATGGTGGTAGTGATGGGGAGACCAAACAATAGATATTTGTAATAATCCAGTTATGAGATGATGAGCTTTTCACCAAGGTGTTTGTGTCAGAGAAGAAAAGGGCATAAAAGAGATCTTGAGAAGTCAGAAACCACAGTATTTGACGATATATTAGATCTGGAGTGAGGTGAGAAGGAGTGTGAAGTCAATGAAGACATTTAGGTTGTATGCTTGACTGACTCAGGGGATGAGATACTCTTAATACTGTTAGGGAAATTAGGAAGAGGGAAAGGTTTTGGGAGACGAATAACGAATTCAGTTTTGGACATGTTGAGTTTAGGATATCTATGAGACATTCGTGATGTCAATAGACAGTTGGTGATGCCAATTTGGAGATCAGCAGAAAGATTAGGGATGGACAAATAAATCTGAGAGTCACTTGCAAAGACACAATAATTGAATCCAAGAGGGATGATGAGGTCGGTTACTTGAAATAATACAGAAGCAGAAGAGAAGAGCCTTGAGGGACACCTATGATTAATGGGTATGATCTAGATGAAGGTCCAACAAAAGAGATAGAGAAGGAACAGGCAGGCAGGTAGGAAAAGAATTAGGTAAGAGTAGTGTCACAAAAACCTAAAGAGTAGAAAGTGTTAAGGAGAAGAGGATGATAGTGTCTAAGACTGCAGGGAAGTCAAGAAGGATGCTTGTTAAGAAAAGGCCATTAAAACGGGTCATCTAGAGATCACTACGGACTTTGGAGAGAGCAGTTTCAGTTGAATAATGAAGTTGAAAGCCCAACTGAAAACAATTGGAAAGGGTATGAGAGGACAGAAACTGGAGGCATTAATTGTGGATGACATTCCCAAGGAGTTTAGGCTGAAAAGGGGAAGAGCTATAGAATGATACCTAGCAGGGATAGATGGACCAAAGGAGAGATTTTGAGGATGAGGAAGAGATAGATATGTTTGCTGGCAGTAGGAAAGCAGCCAATAAGTAAAGAGGGATTGGATTGAAGATAAATGAGAAAGTGGGTATGATAAAGAGGGAAATATGCTGGAGATGATGAGATGGAATGGGATCACTTGCACACACCAAGAAGGGTCACATCTTCATGTGAAAACAGTTCCTATAGGGCATGGTCTCCATTTTCATCACAGTCCCATTTGTTCTCCTTTGGATGCCTTCCAGCTTCTCAATGTTCTTCCTAAAAAGTAGTACCCAAAATGGAACTTAGTATTACAGATGTGGTCTGATCTTTTTCTGACAAGATGTGCATGGAAATCAGTGGGACCATCACCTCTTTTATTCTGAATCCTATCCTATCCTGTGCCATCCCAGCCCATGTGATGAGGTTTTAGGGATGTCCTAATGTGCTGACCTTTCATACTGAGTTTATTAAATCCCCCAGATATTTTTCTGATGAATAGTTGTTCATCCATGTCTTATCCCATATTATACTTAAGAAGCTGATTCTTTTAATTCAGTTGCAGACTTCACATTTATCTCTGTTAAATTTTACCCTATCAGCATTTACAAATATCTTCTTTGTAAATTTGTTAATCACAAATAAAAAATGTCGTAGGACAGACACATGAACTGTGGTCTTTTCCCCACCCTCTTAATCAGGTCACTTGGGAAATTGGGTGTCTGAGTTTCAACTTATTCCTAACAACATCACAATTTTGATTTAGCATTGATGTGGAAGCGCTTTCCATTATCAATTCAGCATCCAAACAGCATTAAAATAAAGTGTTACTGTAAGAGGCCCGATCTGCCTAAACATTTCTCAGAAGAGCACTGTGTGCTCGAGATGGGCTAGATGCTCAACCTTCCCATTTTCATGAGTAAGAAAAAAAAAAGCCCAGCCCTCTGGAACTGAAGCTTTTTAATTGATTATAAAAACAGCAAGAGAACATAGCAGTGGGGATTGTTGGCAGAGCTTTAGAGCAAGTGGCAAATCACTGCATATTCATTTGCTTCTCATTGGCCAAGATGAATCCTCTTTTGGTATTCAAACAAATGTGCTGTGAAGTTGTGGAGGACAAGGTTTCACAACTTTTCCTGGCTAATGGCTCGAGTAGTTTCTAGGTGAAGTGAAAGAGGGCCAGAAACTGGCATTATAACATCATAGCCGGGGGTTGGGACCGTGGTATACTAACACAATTCCTGGAGAATGGGGGGAAATGTTTCTTTTGGGGATGCAGGGAACAGGTAGTTAGGTGAGGATCACAAAAATGAATGGTAGGCTTTGGCCTAGAGAAAAGAAGATTTTTGAGGGGACACGGGAGGGGTACAATAACTGTTCAAGCATTTGCAGGACTGACATTTTGAAAAGGGATTAGATTTAGTCTGCTTAGCCCCAGAGAGCAGACATGAGAGCAGTGGCGGAAGGTTGCAAAGATCATATGAGGTAAGACTGAATTTTCTAACAATCAGACCTGATCCCAAATGGAATGGACTACTTTGGGAGGTAGTGAGTTCCTCCTCCCAGGGAGACTCAAGCAAAAGCTAGTTTATAGCAGGAATTTTTTTAGGCTGTTTAGTCTTCTTGTGTTGCCTATACTTTGATCATTTGTTCCTGTAACCTGGACACTCTCCTTGCTCCCACAGTCTGTATAAATTCTATCCTTCCTTCAAGGAAAACCTCAAGCCCTATTTTCTCCACAAAGTCCTCCCTGAGAGTTGAGCTTTGAATTTCTGTTGCATAGATAGTCAGCATACACAGTTAAGGACTTAGTTATTCCATGCATGTAAATCTTTCCACATCTCCCATAATAATTTAGCATAATCCAACATATAGTTGAGCTTAATATAGATTTGATTCATTCACTGACCAATGAAATCACAATTTTCCCAAATATTGATGTGAATATATTCATAGCAGCAAAACTATAAGAGAGAATGAGAAAGTTATTTCGGGAATTAGTGATGTTGTTGGTATGTGTAGTGCATTACCAGTCTCTGAACTTCAATTTCCTTATTTGTAAAATGGGGTTATGTGGTAGATTAAAAATCTGATGATTCTCTCATTGTTAACTTCTGTGATTTTGAGGCTTTATCGGATTCAAGCTAGGCCACTAGCCCATAAAGTCAAGTTGTGGAATAGGGATTTCTTGCCAATACAGAGATCATTACAAAATTTTGAAAATGAAAAAATGAAAAAAAAAACCAAAAATACACCATACACACAAGCCAGTTATAGCAAGTATATTGTAAACTAAACAGTAAAATAGAATATAACATATTTTAAGATCACAATAGCATGGAAAAATCCACAATGCGTCTAGGAATTCCTCTCTAACAAAAACTATAATTCAAGAAACTCAGGATCATTAGGAGTCTTGTCTCAATCTATTAATCTATGTCAAAGCAATGTTTCTTAGTGAGAAATTCTGAAGAAAACCTTATGGGATACAGATAGAACTGAATCTGGTAGGTCTCATCAATCTCTCTGTTTTACAGATGAGGACACTGAAGCTCAGAGAGGTTAATGACTTAACTAGGATTTCAACCCATCTTAACTGGCTTTTAATCCAATGTAATTTCCACTGTAATGTGATGCCTATTTCTTGGGATAGTACACAACTATTTGGGTGGGAGTGGGTGAGTAGGAAGGGGAGTCAGGGGTAGAATTTTCCCTCTCAGCATCTTCCTAGAATCCACTCTTTTCTGCACATGAAAAGTCAACAGGAAGTAGTTACCTGAACAGGGGTATGCTGGTAAATGTTTAACAACTGGATTTCTTGGGAAAAAAATAACTCATGACATTTAGTTTAAGTTACATGTTCTCTATTACTTTCTTCTTTTTTTGTGACGTTTTTGGAGGGAGGAAAGTAGGGTAATTGGGATTAAGTGACTTGCTCAAGGTTACACGGCTAGTTTTGTATTAAGTGTCTGAGGCTGGAATTGAACTCAGGTCTTCCTGACTCTAGGGACTGTGCTCTATTCACTGAGCCACCTAGCTGCCCCTATTACTTTCTTAAGTCTAGAAATCAACAAAACAATAACTTGAGCTCATATTTATAATGTTTGCCAATTTCTGAAGTGTAAATGCTCATACTGAAAATTCAAAAATTGGCTCTCTCAAGCCTACATGGGCTGTTTCCAAGCATATTCCTGCCTAAGACTTCAGGTCTGCAGGTATTGAAAACAAACAACTCTACCTTTTCCCAGCCTCTCTGTGAATTTCAGTTATTTAGATGGTTCTTTTTAGCTCATTCTCTACTGTGGAGGGAATGATGGGCACAAGGGACTTGCTTGTATATTATAATTTTGTGGGTGATGGACAGGTGACTTCATCCACAAAAATATATTAAAAAACAAAATAAAAACTTCCACTGGCTAGCTGATGCCCAAAACAAGAGTTTTATTTCTTTAGTTTTAGTATGATGGGTCTTCAAATGAAAGTACTCCTAAAAGGCATAATACTTTAAGCTACTAGTAAACATTTACACTTTAATCTGGGTAAAGGCTCTCATAGAAAGCTTTTTTGGCAAGGTCAGAAGCCAGTGGAAAGGAAATGGAGAGGAGATTTTGATGATGTTCCCTGTATATCCCTGGGAACTTTTAATTAAATAAAAGGAGATTGGGAAGGGGAAATAATGAAGGTTCCTCAAAGACAACTTCACCCACTTCACAATTGGGCCAGTCCTGTTAGGCTGATAATTGGTCATTGGTCCTAGCGGAGGAGAGAGGATTAAGGAACCCAGAAGCTCTGTTCTGTTTTTCCCTTCATTTTTCTTTCCATAGTAGAAACGTTTAATTGTTAAAAGGCACAGTAACAATAATAAAGTCAAGGAAAACCTCATTTTTCTCAGGGTCAGAAGATTTTCCTAGCTCCTTAAGTCTGGAGCATGGGCAGATGGGTGGTAGGTGGTTTCTACCAGATGCAACAACTAAAAAAATGGAGGTTTTAGAATTTGCTGAGCAGTTTGTGAGTAGTCATTAGTCAAGGCTGGTAGGTTTTTCAAATCCATCTGCTGAGATGACATTAACTGTGTTGCCTTTTCCCGTTTCCTTATTCACAGTGGTTTGAGTGGGGATGGTTGAGGCAGCCACCTCCAGTATTCACTGGTTTGGGGATTGATGATCTCAACTTATTTTCAAAAACGTACAAGAAAAATCTAGAACAAAATTCTAAATTATAGTAATATGTAGCAGAACTATCACAGCTAGTGAGAAAGGGACACATTTTCATTCCCACCTGAGCTATTCACATCATGGTATAGTGGAAAGAACACTGAAGGGGAAGTCAGGAGATAGATGTAAATCCAAGTCCTGAATCTGCTGTTTCTTAGCTGTGTGACCCTGGACAAGTCCTTTCATCTCTCCAGGACTCTGTTTCCCCTAAGAAAGGGCTTAGATGAGAGGATCTCTAAGATTCCTTTCAGTTCTAATATGCTGTGACTCTCTCCAAGCCTGGAAATCATGCTGCCACTGGAGCTGGATTTTGCTTTGGGTATCAGCAATGAAGAATATTGAAACAGTGATACATGCAAGAAAGATTAGATTTGTCCTCCTCAGGCCCAGAAAGAAGCAAAGGGTGGAGATTGTAAAGAGACAAATGTGTGCCTGATCTCAGGAAACACTTCCTAACAATTAGAGCTATCCAAGACTGGAAAGGGAGGTCTTCAAGCAGCATCAGAGTACCATTAATCGAATATGCTATAATAGGGAGTTCTTTTATGTATAAGTTGGCCTATTTCAGTTGTGGCGAACTCAAATAGAACTCAGGGCCACTAAAGTATACGTAAAGATCCCCACGGGCCACAGGGACTTAGGAAATTTGATGGTCCCTGGTTGAACTATCAAAGCCAATGACTTACTGATGGTCACTAACAGAGAAACTGACATTTGTCTGATGGTGATTAAACTATCACAGAGCAGAGTAGGTGGAATCAGCAGCCAGCAAGGAACCTGACTGCCATAGTGTGTTCCTATTTCCCTTTCTCTGACCTTTTCAACCACTCTTCAGTGCTCTTGCACCAAATCCTTTCCTCTTCTGAATACCCTGCCCAAAGGTCCAACTGTTTTTTGCAGAGGTAGCTATAGTGTGACGGGGCATAGCACTGGGCTTCTGATTGGGAGAAGATTCTGTTTCATTCCACAACCCTGTTTTTTCTTCCAAAGGTTTTTTTTTCCTTTGGGCTTTATAGGGTATAACTTTTTAGAAGACGTTCAAATATTTCAGCATTATGGTCTGTGACCAACCTTGCTGACATCTTTTTGAGCAAGGTCAAATTAGCTTAATTTTAAAAAGTCCTACCCTCAACTTCTGATTTTTTTTTCTTAGTTACTGATTATGAGCAATCTTGCTAAGCATTATCCAGGATTATAGAGAAATTAACTAGGAGAGATGGAATGGGGAAAGACAGAGACAGATGGAGAGAGGGAGACAGATAGAGAGAGAGAGAGAGAGAGAGAGAGAGAGAGAGAGAGAGAGAGAGAGAGATGGAGAGAGTCCTTGGTGTTAAGAAAACTCTAAAGTCTTTGATATGGTTGAGACTTTTTTGTTGTTGTTTTAAAGAGAATGTGTTAGACAGTGTTAGTTAATTGCCTTGGGGCATGGACCCTGGCCAAGCACCAGTCCTCAGGCTATTAGGTCTATCAATCCTCCTTGACTCAGGACTTCATATGCTGGTAACTTGCCAGTGAGGTGAGAAAGGGATGGGAATGGAACAAATTTAACTTCATTGTTCTGAGAAAGCCAATTTATATGAAACACCTGGAGGAAAACCATAAGAAACCACAAACCTCAAGATCATTAATATTTCATTCCCACCCAGCTCTACATATACTTCTGATTAACTTCTGGCAGCACTGTCCATGAAACTGATAGAGTATCCTTGGGATAATTAAATGAGTCCCCTGCAACCTCCAACCCTGATCCTAGCCTCCTAGGATCTCTCTCCCATTTTCTTCTTCCTCTCTATCTTTCCCTTCTTCTTCCCTTTCCCCTCCTCTGTGTCTATTGGTTTCTTCCTCCACTACTCTTTAATCAGCAAGTTCCAGTACTTTATTGGTCCTTTATCCTTAATAGTTATCTAGCAGCCTTTACCTCTTTCCTCAGTTTGGCCTATAGAATAATACACAAAGTATTTCCATACCCCTGGGCCCTGAAAGCAGTTCACTCTCCTTCATTTAGGTGTTTAAAAATTTTTTACTAGCAAACATCATGGGATTTGGGGATGACAATAACCAAAGGAAGGGCTTGTACTTCTCTTCCCCAATCAGCCATTCCTCAATGTGAATTTATAAAGAATTAGACGAGGCTCTTTGTTTTTTATCCTTTTGTCTTGTAGAAAAACTAACTCTCCTCTGTTCTCTGACCTCCATTTGGCAAAGATATAGATGTCTTAACCCTTCTAGAATCCCCTTCCCAAATTCTTAGCTTAGTATAGACTCCATCACCCTTACCCTTGCTCAATACTAAGGAAGGGGTCCTCCCTTTTCATTGCTTCATCCAAAAGAGCCCTTCTCTACTTGTCGACCCAAAACCCAAGGAAGAAACATGGCCCTTGTCTCTTAGCTCCCTAGATGAGAAGAACACTTTTATTATCTTGACTCCCTAACATCTTTTCCTTCATTTCCACCAGCCTCAAGGAGCTTATTGCTGCTTCATTAATTTCTTTTTACAGATCAGTCAGTCAATAAACATTTATTATATACTTATTATATGCCAAGTACGGTGCTAAGAGATTTGAAAAAAAAATAAAAGCTCACCTCTGACTGATACTTATTAATGGATTTTTGAAAATTGGTAGTGGGTTCATGCTTCCTGGAGGAAATGTCTTCATACACATACACTTATATGCACATATTATTATGAAGGACATTTTAATATATTATATATAACATAATAAGGTTATATATTACTTATACTATATTATATAGTGTACAGTATGGCATACATATTAAACATTTATACATGTATGCATCTGTATGAACACACACATATTATTAACATTTTGATATATTACATATAACACACATGTCAGGTTATATAACATACATTATATGGTATGGCATATGTGAAACATTTACACATGTACATGTATGCACACACACATACTCATGTATGTGCACAGGTGTGTTGTGTATGCATGGACATGCATTATGTGTGTATAGATTGTGCAGTGTGTAAATGTATTTTTGTAACATTTCGTTTAAGCCTGCATGCATGTAAAAGATGAAATGTGTATGTTTCAATGTGTATATTTCCTATGTGTATGTGCTTACACGTATGTATATATACACAATATAGAGACTTCACATATAGTCATGTGTGTGCCAATTCCCTAATTTCTTTGAGTAGCCTGTCCTAGAATTCTTACTAGCCTGCATTGAACCAGGGTGTGTTCAATGTAGAACCTTTTCTCTGTGTTCTATTTTCTGTGCAAATGAAAAACAGCTGGTTAGGAATTTCTGTACAATCATCTAGTAACATTGATTCCTTTATCGTTTCCCCATAGGTTGTCTTGACATCCTTGTCATTATTTTTAAAAAATAGTTTTAGGGGGCAGAGCCAAGATAGTGGCATAGAAGCAGTAAGGTTCTGCAGCTCCCACACAAGCACCTCAAATACCCATAAAATATTACTCTAAAAAATTTTGGGCTCCAAAACTCACACAAAAATACAGAAAAACACATCTCCAGCTGAAGGCAGCTTGTCAGGAAGGGCTCATTGCAGCGTTCTGGGAGCCAAAAACAGCCCAAACCTGAAACCATGCCTTGGCCCTAGGGTGGCCAGAATGACCTGCAGCTGGAGCCTTCAGGAGAGTGGAACAGCAGCAGCTGTGGTAGTTTCCAGAATTATAAAGCCATAAGAAACAAGGACTAACTGAAAGGTCAGTGAAACTCAGCTAAAGTTGGGGGAGAAAAGCAGTCCAGCTGAATTGTCTCTAGGGCAAGGAAGTGGCAGAAGCAGTGACCTGGAAGCTGCCTCCACATGACTGCTTCAGAGGTCCTGGCCTGCAGGGGGACCAAGCAATAGTTCAGAGGCTAAGTGCTCTTGTGTTGAGTAGCCTGGATCCGAATTGTGCCCTTGGGTGGTGGTTCTGGGGTGTGTTTTCAGTGAGCCAAAGCTGGTGGGGGATGCAAAAAAACAGCAGCCTCCCAATAACTCCAGCAGCTGCAAAAACCCCTGCAATTTGGGACAAAGCCTTCGCCCTGGAAGCAGACTTCCACAGAGCTAAAAAGTTAAGTAATTCGCTGGCAACAGGAGCGGGCAAAGGAAGCAAAGTAAGAAAAGCAACTGAACTTTAGATTCCTTCTTAGGGGACAAAAAGGATCAAAGCATGGAATGGGAGGAAGACAACACAGTCAGAACTCCCACACCAAAAGCTTCCACGAAACACAAAGACTGCCGAACAGCCACAGATCAGCTTAAGAAGGATTTTGAAAACCAAATAAGACAAGTGGAGGAAAAATTGGGAAGAGAAATAAGAATGATGCAAGAAAATCATAAAAAGAGAGTCAACAACCTGACTGAAGAAAATAAAACCTTAAAAATAGATTAAATCAAATGGCAAAAGAGGTTCAAAAAGCCAATGAGAAGAATGCCTTAAACAGTCAAATTTGTCAGATGGAAAAAGAATCTCAAAAGCTTTCTGAAGCAAATAATTCCTTCACAATTAGAGTGGAGCAAATGGAAGCAAATGACTTTATGAGATATCAAGATACTATTAAACAGGTCCAAACAAATGAAAAAATAGAAGGCAATGTGAAATATCTCCTTGAAAAAATCACTGACCTGGAAAATAGATCCAGGAGAGAGAATTTAAAAATTATTGGACTACCTGAAAGCCATGATCAAAAAAAGAGCTTAGAAAGCATCCTTCAAGACATTCTCAAGGAAAACTGCCCTGATATTTTAGAACCAGAGGGCAAAATAGAACTCGAAAGAATTCGCTGATCACCTCTTGAAAAAGATCCCCAAAATAAAACTCCTAGGAATGTTATAGCCAGGTTCTAGGGACCCCAGATCAAGGAGAAAATATTACAAGCTGCCAAGAGGAAACAATTTGAATACTGTGGAAACACAATTAGGATAACCCAGGATCTAGCAGCTTCTACATTAAGGGACTGAAGGGCCTGGAATATTATATTCCAGAGATCAAGGCAGCTAGGATTAAAACCAAGAATCACTTATCCAGCAAAATTGAGTATAATGTTCCAGGGGGAAATATGGTCATTCAGTGAGGTGGAGGACAT
>CM053600.1:157973961-157984401 GCA_028646575.1 Pseudocheirus occidentalis | reverse complement strand
CTCCTATCACCCTTGCTAGGCAGTGTAGTATATGGGGTACTGGGTCTGGAGTCAGGGAGATCTGAGTTCAAATATTACCTCAGACAGTTAGTGACCCTGGGCAAGTCACTTACCCTCTATTTGATTCAATTTTCCCAACTATAAAATAGCCCCTACTTTTTAGGGTTATTGTGAGGATCAAATGAGGTAATATTAATAAAGTTCTTAGCACATTGCCTAGCACATAGTAGGTACTATATAAATGATAGTTATTAATAATAATTATCATTTTTAGCCAGACTTCTCAGTTTCCTCATATTCAAAATGGGGAATAATAATAGCACATGCTTTATAGTGTTTTTGTGAAGAATTATTCTGTTCAAGAATAGACATATTGGAGACTAGTCATTTGAGCTCTTTCAATGAAAACAATCAACAATCTGCCCAGTATCATCCTGTTCCCTTTCTCCTGACTAATAATGTATGTAAAACACTTTGGAAACTTTATGGATCTCTGAAATGCATGCTATTATTATAATTTACCAAAATGTCTTTAGGCTTCCTAAAGGAAGGCCATTTTTAATCTTTTTATAGACTTCCTGTGGAAAAGCACTGGAAAATCATGCCTAATACATCAGTGAACCAATGGTCCCATGGATGTGGCTGTTTCCTACTAAGGTAAAGTTTATACCCATCCATGCCTGTCTTTGTTTTATGGGTGCTCATGGAGAGAGAGTTCATTGCTGAGTGGCTTGTCTATGGGTGCTGAGCCTTTCCATACTTCGCTAGGTTGGTCCTCTGAAATCTGACATTGTTGGAAGCCAGAGTAGCCCTCAGATCCTCTTTTGCTGGGTAAGGTCAGTCTGCCATAGCCTCTACAGCACTACCATAGTCTTTGAGAACTCAGGATCTCAAAGAGGTACTGAGGAAGAGCTATGTAGTGGTGGTATGGGGCATTATTCTTTGTTGGTAAGGATAATGAAAAGGAAATGGGCTTGATATTCCACTGATATCAGTAAGGAAACTCCCTTTACCAATGCAAGTTGGTATCTTCTCTGAACCTTATAGTCTTAGTGAATTGTCTAGATCACTGGGAGATTCAGTGACTTGCCCCAAGTCACACTTGAAATCAAGACTTGAACTTGGAGCTTCCTGGCTCCATCAGCTTCCTATCTACTAGGCTATACTATCTCCCCTCTCCTGTTGAACTGCCCAAATAATTCTATCCCAGCATCTTTTGTATTCAATGATACTGCTACCATCAGCAGGATGTGAGCCAAGAGCTGTGGTTTCCCAAAAGTGATGGATTATACCCAGACTCCCACAAACTCTCGCTTGGCCCAGCATGGATTTTCCAGTTTCATTAGGAGAAGGTGAATTTCTTTAATTTTGAGAGATGCTGTCTGGGGACCTTGTGTAGCACAGCTACTGACATTCTCTCATTAGAGAGACAAGGGTGGGTGTTATGGTCCAGTTCCTTTGGGTTTTGACTGTGACTTTTGTGTAAGCATTATTGAAGTCAGGGGAACAAATTGCTTTTTCATTCCAAATCTATGTCCACAAGCTAGAGGAACGACCATAGATGCCATCAAAATGTTCCTATAAAGAAAGAAAAATTCTTTATACTATAGATAGAACCATTATCCAGGGATGGCTGAAAGCATTTTGGGGATTATAAGAAATAGCGTGCATTTGTGAAGTGCTTATATGTTTTCAGAGCATTTTCATTTTCATTTTGTGCTCACAATAGCTCTGTGAGGTTGTGAGAGAAGGTATTTTTGTTCACATTTGACAGATATGGAAACTGAGACATGGACAGCTTTAATTCAATATGGATTTCTTAATTACCACCCCAGCAGGGGGGCAAAATAGAAGACTCTGAGAACACACCAACAAAAATAAAATTCCTGCCCTTCAGGGGCTTGCATTCTGTCAAAGAGGCAATGTGGATGCGTAGAAGTATATATGAAGTATGTTCAAAAAATACATAAATGATTTTTTTTTGAGAAGGGGTAGGCACTAGTAATTTGACATTCAGGAAGGATCTAATAAAGAAGATTGTGACTGAGCTGACCTTTGATGGGAGCTATGGTTTTGAAGAAGTCAAATTTCAGAGCAGAGCAAATGCTATGTTTGCTTTCAAAAAAAATTGAAGGGCTTAGCATTGTGCCTGGCACATAAGCAATGCTTGAGAAATGTTTTTGGCTGACTGACTGTGGGTTTGAGGGTCCAAGTATTGTGATCCTCTTTTTTCAGATGGGGAAACTGGGGCTAAGTGAAGCTCATAATTTGGCCAAGATTATTGTGGCCATAAAGTGTACGAGGCAGAGCTAAAACTTCAATATCTACTGAGCTGTTTCTTTCACATCATGTTGCCTTCACATGAGTACTGAGACTGTAAGTCCCCTGAGGACAGGGACAGGGACTTACCAATTTAATTCAATTTTACATTTCCCCTATTTAGCTAGTGTAGCAATCTGCAAACAAGAGATACTGAATAAATATTTGTTGAAATGAATGAATGTATGTATGTTTTCAGGCTCTCTAAACTGGTCTCCTAAAGAAGCATAAAAATTCTCATGCTACCATCCACATGTTGGTTCCTGCCATGCTCTAGGTCAGGCTTCAGTAGAAGACCCTCTTTTCTCCTCCTTCTAAAGCACTTCATTTGTCAGTCTCATCCGCTCAAGTGGTTTTAATGACTACCTCTATGCTGATGATTCTCATATGTACCTATCTTGTCTCAAACTCTGCTGACTTCCAATCTTGTAGCTCCAAATGCCTTTCAGACATCTCAGACTGGATTTCCTCTAGAATCTGAAACTCATTGTATCCAAAACAGAATTCATTATCTTTCCCCCTAAATCCTTCCTCCTCCTCCTCCCTTTCCTATGACTATGGAAGGAAACACCATCTTCCCAGTTCCTCAGCTTCACAAGCTAGGAGTTGTCCTCACTATCTCCCAGAGCTCTCTCCCCTCCACCAATGATCAAACTGTTGCCAATGTCTGTTGATTTAACTTTTGCAGCTTTTCTAAAATATGCCTCCTTTTCTTCTCTGAGACCACCACCATTCTAGTGTAGACCCTCATTACCTCCTGTCTGGATTACTGCCACAGCCTGCTGATAACTCTGCCTACCTCAAGTCTTTCCTTGCTTCAAACCATCCTCCATTCAGCTACTAAAGTTATTTTCCTAAAACCCAGGTCTGATCATGTCACCTTCCTACTCATTAAACACAAGTGGCTCCCTATTGCCTCCAGAAACAAATACAAAATTCTCAGTTTGGCATGAAAAGCCCTTCACAAACTCCCTCCTGCCTACCTTTCCAGGCTTCTTACCCTTTACTCCCTACTATGTAATCTGTGATCCAGTGACACTGGTTTCCTGGTTGTTTCATGAACAAGACACTCCATCTCATGCTATTTTTTTGTGACTGTCCTCCATGCGTGGAATGCTCTTCCTCCTCCATTCTGAGTTCTTAGCTCTCTGGCTTTTTTTAAGTCCCAACTAAAATCCCACAGAAAGCCTTCCCCAGCCCCTCAATACCAGTGTATTATCTCTGTTAGTACTTTCCTGTATATAGCTTGCCTTGCATACTGTTTCTTCCCTCTCCTTCCCATTAGATTATAAATTCCTTGAGGTCAGGCAATGTCTTTTTGTATCCCCAGCACTTAGCACAGTGCCTGACACATAGTCTCTCTCTCTCTCTCTCTCTCTCTCTCTCGGCTTTTTGGAGGGCAATTGGAGTTGTCACACTCGCCCAAAATCACATGGGTAGTTTTTGTGTCAAGTGTCTGAGTCCAGATTTTGATTTTAGATCCTCCTGACCCCAGGGCTGGTGCTCTATTCACTGTGCCCCCTAGCCACCCCAGAGATATTCTCCATAAATAAATGAATCAAATTTAACAAGTATTTGTTAAGCATTTACCAGTCACTGTACTAAGCATGTTGGAAATAAACCAAAAGGTAAGATAGTCTTAGACCTTAAGAATATTTTAATAGGAATAAAGCACATTTTGTAAAATGGTGGTTAGGGAAGAGAATTTGGGTTCAGTGAATCATAGGGATAATGGGCTGATTCCTAGAACAAACCATTTCCAGAAGCAAAAATCCTGTTGACTTGAGAATGTGAGTTCCTAAACATCCTCTTTTTTGGGGGGAGGGTGTTTATCTCCAACTCCTAACACTGGCATACAGTAAGTGCTTTAAAAATCCTTGTTGATGGTCATGGCTTGCTGAAGGCGGCCAGCCTGTTCTACCCCTTCAGGAACCCAGTGTCTGCCTGCCTCTTGCGACTGGTAGTCTTCAACCTCGATTACACTCTCTGGCCCTTCCAGCTTGACATTCATGTGGAGCCCCCATTAAACAGAAACAGTGATGGGAGTGTGTAGGATAGCAATGAGAAGATCATTAGACTATACCTCGAGGTGCCACATGTCCTGGAATGTCTTCATGGCCTTGGGGTGACCATTGATGCTGCTTCCCAGAGCCGTGTGAGATTCAAGGAGCCAATCAGCTCTTGGAATTTTTTTGACCTCACTAAATATTTTACACACTAGGAAATCTATCCAAGCTACAAGGTCACACACTTTGAGAGATTGCAGCGGAAGAGTGGTATCCACTACTCTGAAATGATCTTCTTTGATGACGAGAAGTGGAATATTACAGATGTCAGCAAACTGAGGGTCACCTTTGTTCATGTCCAGAGTGAAATGAGTCTGCACACTCTGACTAAAGGTCTATAAACATTTGCAAAGTCTTGAGATAAACTCAGATTCAGTGCTGCAGATGATGGGAGCCCTGGCCATGGACCTCAACAGGAAGAGAATGAGGAATGCATTTTCAGGTCATCTGTGAATTATATAAAACACTTGTGTGTGAGCATACAAGACTCTTCCCGTGGCGTGAGTACTCTTTGTCCTCATGTATATGGGCCGACCACAATTCAAAGGACTAATTCCAGGTTTTGCTTCCAAGTGCTCTCTGTTCCTTGGTGTGTTACTACAATATCCCTTCCTCTTAGCAAATAAAACTTCCTATGACATTTAAAAAATACTTGCCTGAGTTTCCATGCCTAGCCATTGGTGGGTGGAAAGGTGATGGTGGGGCAGACGATAGCATCATAGATTTAAAAGTGGAACCAATCTCAGAGGTCATCTACTCTAACTCTCTCATTTTATAGATGAGGAAACTAAAGCCAAGGCAAGTTGTATGATTTGCCCAGGGTCACACAACTAGTGAGTGACTGGGTTGGGATTGGAACCCGTGTCTTCTGACTACAAATGTACTCTAATTTTTCACTGTTCCATGACACTTCCTAGGTATGCATGGTATTCAGGGTAGATGGCAAGATGAGCTGGGGGGTAGGTTTGATAGGATGTAAAGGATGGTCTAGTCTAGTCTAGGGCCAGCTATTTTTAGTGGTCTGGATAAGCTTGTATTAATTCTTGGACACTTATCAAGCTGGCACAGCTCTGGGGCAGGAGTTCCAAAACTGATGGGGTTGGATTCTAGAGCACCAGTGCAGAACATGATGATTTAGGTGAGATGAAGCAGAGCAAATACCACAATGACCTGAATCAACAGCTGTTGGGATGGGCATTAGTCCATGGCTGAGAACATTAATCATTTGGTGGCTAAGGTTCTGGTGATGAGTCTCTGGATTTAACTGAGCTGGTCTACAGACAACAGGCGTATAGTCACCATAACCACATCTAGCCTTTTCCAGCTTGGAAGACCTATCAGAGTTATGTCCCACTGGCAAAGCCGTATAGATGGCACACTGCAGGTGGGGCGTCAGTGCAGGGAGGCAAAAAGACATGACAACCTTTAGTCTTCTTGTCAGGCATCTGCTATGGGTTTGTCTGAAGCTTGGACACATGGAGTCAGTCAGTGCCACCTTTATTGGATAGTGGGAGCAGAATAAACAATGTACATTGCATGGTCTTAGTCTTTCAGGCATTTAAATCCTAAAATATCATAACATATGGGTGATTTGCACTTAACAGAAGCACAAATGCCACATGCTTCTTATTTTTCATTGATTCTTTGTTATTTTTGTTGTTCAGTCATGTTCCCCTTTCTTTGTGACCCCATTTGGGGTTTTCTTGGCAGAGATACTGGAATGGATTGCCATTTCCTTCTCCAGCTCATTTTAAAGATTAGGAAACTTAGGCAAACAGTGTTAAGTGACTTGCCCAGGGTCACCCAGCTAGTGAGTGGCTGAAGCCAGATTTAAAGGGGGATTTATTTTTTAGAAGGGGGAGGGCAGGGCAATTTAGATTAGGTGACTTGCCCAAGGTCACATAGCTAGTTAAGTGTCTGAGGCCAGATTTGAACTCAGTTCCTCCTGACTCCAGCGCCAGTGTTCTATTCACTGTACCACCTAGAAGCCAGATTTGAACTCAGGAAGATGAGTCTTCCTGACTCCAGGCCAAGAACTCTATCCACAGTGCCATCTAACTGTCCATCTTGCAGTACTTTTGTGCTTTAAGCTCAATTAGTTGATTATTGTACCCTTTATATAACACCAATTTTTTTACATGTGCACTAAGGGTGGGTGGGTGCGTGGGTGGGTCATTATCATCATCATCATCATCATCATTATTATTATTAATTATATGATGATGACGACACTCTACTGTCCTAGGGAGCATAATGTTACATGATCTTAGGCAAATAACTTGATCATAACTGATTTTCTCTCTCTTCCATTTGCCTTACAGGACAATTATAACAATGAATGAGGTAATGTTTTTAGATTGCTTGGATCTCCCCTTAAGGAAGGCTCTGTGGCAATGCTAGATGGTAATGACGGTGCTGGTGATGAATGAGAACCATCAATGGTTTTTGTATACATCAACAACTGTGGCTCACTCTGACAGAAAAAGCAAGAACAATATTTTCTCATAGGATTATGCAATAATATGCTTCCTTGCAACTGCTGAACACTGAGTTTTTATTTTCAGAGATCTAAGGCACCATCTTCCATCTCATTTGCTTATTGAGGACTAAAAAAAAATACATGCAGCTGTCATGGGAGTCAAAATGCTCTCTACTCATCTGCTCAGAGGATGGACATTTTGGAGAATATTCATTGGACTTGCTCAATGAAGGCAGTCGGTGGCCTGCTCAAACTCATTCTGTTCCCCTTCTGACTTGGAGTTCTTAGATACTCAGCAAAGACGAAAAGGTGAAAAATAATTCCATAGTTTGTGGGACCCTTTGGGGGCCCTTACTTTCTTTACTTCTCATTGCACAGTAACTCTACTAATAAAAACAATAACAACTGAATTAATACAGCACCTTTAAAAGGGCAGAATGTGATATTGTTAGCTATCCTGTAATGTATATATCCTGCCTATCCAAGGCTGAAAATTGTGACCCTATGTGGTCACATTGGAGGAAGTGAGTCAACAAAATCACATCTAATACTTGATTGAGCAAAATAAATACTTGTGAAATGGGAAAATAGAAATATGAAATATGTTTACATTTTTAAAGGTGGTATCAAAATATCTCATATTATTATCCCCATCTGGACCTCACAGTTTTTCCTTTTCATTCTATGTCATTTTCTATGGTGCATCCTTAGAGCAGTAAAGAACCCATATTAATTTTTCATTTTTATGAGAAAATCATTGAATTTAAACAGTGTCTTTAGTCCTGGCTGTAAAGTCCTAATTCTCTAATGTTCTTGCAAGCATCTTGAAAGAATGTATCTTATACTTATATCTACAGTGCTCTATACAAAGGAAGCATGGGATGAATATTTGTCAAATACAAATGATGAAAATTAGTGACTTTAGAAAAGGGGCACATTGACTAGAGGAGAGCACCCCACACCCCAGACATCTCTGTCCAAAGTTTGGAGTCTGCTGCTAGAGAATTATCCTTATCATTTTCCCCTGGAAGTACTATATAAATGAGTTGTGATTATTGTTGTTGGTGTCATGCAAAGGGTATGGGCCATATACTCTACATAACACTAACAATGTTTTACATGGGCATTAAGGGTAGGTGGGTGGGTGAGTGGGTCATTTAGTCTGCAGTATCTATGCTAGGTGGTAATCTACACTTGAGCTACTCCAGATTATTTCCATGTAGCACCAATGCAATATTCACAGCACCAATGGCGACTGTAAATATGCCAGCATAGGTCTCAATAATATAACAGACTCTCTATTTAGAAGTCAGAAGCAAAACATTTATTCAGACACTAGAAAACCAAATCCCAACACCAGGAAACCAAATCCATCATAGCAGCATAGAAATTAATGTACCACAATGCAGCAGAGAGCCACACCATCCTTTAGCCTTCTCACAAACACTTATAAGCTTGTCTCCTGGGTGTGTCCTCTCTTCCCTCCAGCTCTAACTGCTCTGACTCCCAGCTTTCTGTGGGTTGTGCTCTACCTTTCAGCAAACCCCTCCCACCACAGGCTCCATGTGATTACATTGTCTATTATGGGGCAGGGAAAATCTTCAAATTGGGAAAGGTCTTCAAATTCCCTTAGCCTTATTGTCAAGTAAGATCTTCAAATTCTCCTTACCATTGCATCTCACAATGTGAGCATGTGCGTAATTCCTAGGTTTCAGGCTTGAGAAATTTAATTATCAGCAAGTGGACATATTCAGACCATAACATCTCTGTTTCCCCTCCCCCTACAGTCACCTGAAGCCTTGTGTCCGTGTCATCTAAGGAATATAAAAGTTTTCATCAAAATTCGTATTTCACTTAGCTTATTTATCCCAATTCCCTTACATATTTCTCAGTTTCATGTGACCTGAAAAGTTAACTCACTCCCAGGTAGAAAATAATAATCCCTAGCATTATAATGATGAGCACTTATAGTTATGCATAGTTTATATATAATATAGTCATTGTATAACTATTACATATAGTAATTAATAACTAGCACATATGGCCTCTAAAGGCACTTTTAATTTTAGCATTTAAAAGTAATTAATAATTTCAAAGTGCTTTACAAATATTATCTCATTTTATCCTCAAAACAACCCTGAAGGGGTTTTTGTGTGTGGTAATTGCTACTATTATGCCCATTTCACAGAGAAGGCAGAGAGAAATTAAGTGACTTGGCCAGGATCATACAGCTAGTAATTGTTTAAGAACTGATTTTAACTGATGTCTTCCTCACTCCAGGTTGAATGCTTTATCCATTGAAATAGAAAATGAAATTAGAACATTAAAACTTCTTGTAACTTGAATAAATAGCAGAGGTCATATATAGACAATATTCAACCACATGAATAATACTCCAAATCACTAATAATTAGAGAATGCATATTAAAGCATTTTGGAAGTTATACTTTATATCCATCAGATTTGCAAATATGACAAAAAAGGGGAAATGTCTGTTATTGGAGGGGAATGGGAATAACAAATATATGTACATTGTTGCTGGATTTGTGAATTATTCCAGCAATTCTGGAAAGTAATTGAAACCATAACCCCAAAAGACACTAAACAGTGTGATTCCTTTGACTCAGTGATACTACTAACTGAAAGAAATCAGAGAAAGTGAAGGAGAATACATTTGTATAAAAATATTTAGGGGAGCTCTTTTCTGTGGTGAAAGGATGGACACTATGAGGTTACTCTATGAGGTGAGAGAATCACCAAACAAATTATAATATAGAAATGTAATAGAATACTATTGTGTCACAATAAATGACAAAGGGCATGGTTTCAGAGAAACCTAGGAAAGCTTATGTCAACTGATCCAGAGTAAAGTGAGCTGAATCAGGAGAACAATTTATACAATAACAAAAATGTAAAGAAAATCAATTTTTAAAGACTTAAAAATTCTGATTAACACAATGACCAACCACAAAGGAGCAATAATGAAGTATGCTTCCTACCTCCTCACAGAGGGGTGATGGACTCAATATACAGAAAATGACATCCATTTCTGGACATGATCAATGTAGAAATGTGTTTTGTTTGACTATACATATCTGTTACAAAAGTTTTCTCTTTCTTTTCTGGTGGAAGTGGTAGAAGGGAGAGTAAGAATAAGAATAAATTAATTTTTTTTAAAGGAAGAAAAATCATTGGTTCATTATTTAAAATTTTTAAAACAAAATTTAGGATTTATTATTTCTTTATATTTAACACTTGTAACATTTTGAGTTCCAAATTTTGTTCTTCCCTGTATTTTTTTACCCCCATTGAGAAAGCAAGCAATGTATCATTTCTACATATGAAATCATGTAAAATATATTTCCTTATTATACATGTAGCAAAAAACAAAAAAAAAATAAAAGCAAAAACTATAAGGAAACAAAAAACATGCTTCAGTTTGTATTCATAGTTCAGTTGTATTTCTGAAGGTGGATAGGATTTTTTAAATAATGGGTACTTTGGAATTGTCTTCAATCACTGTATTACTGAGAATGGCTAAGTCATTCACAGTTAATCATAGTACAATATCACTGT
>CM053600.1:157963233-157973861 GCA_028646575.1 Pseudocheirus occidentalis | reverse complement strand
GTCCTTACTTTTCCACATCCCCTTCAGCACTTGTCATTTACTTTTTTTTGTCATATTAGCCAATTTGATAGGTATGAGGAGTAATTTAGAGTTGTTTTAAATCACATTTGTCTAATAAAAAGTGATTTAGAGCATTTTTGTATGATAGCTTTGATTTCTTCTGTAAACTGCCTATTCATACCATTTGATAATTTATCAATTAGCAAATGACTCTTATGTTTTGTAAATTTTACTCAGTTCCCTATATTCTTTTAAGAAATGAGACCTTTATCAGAGAAATTTGCTGTAAAAAGTTCCCAGTTTCCTGCTTTCTTTCTAATTTTGTTTGCATTGGTTTTGTTTGCACAAAACCTTTTTATTTTCATGTAATCAAAATGGTCCATTTTACTTCCTGTGATCCATTCTAACTCTTGTTTGATCATAAACTGAACCATTTTCTTTAAAATTACAGAAGAGAACAGAAGGAAGTTTAAACAGAAACATAAATAAGCAAGACAGTTTTAAAAATAGCTTATTAAATTTATTACTCATGTTTTATATATTTATTTGTCTAATATATTATATAATAAACCTATTATGCATTTAAGAAGAAAAGCAAGGCATACAAAAGAAAGATTTAATCTACAATCCTCTATCTATTCCTATCCTTTATCTATGGAAATTTGCATTTTATTTGGCATTTGCTAGGTTTTGAACAAAAGAAAGCAAATTTTGTTTGTTTATTTAAAATTATCCCCATAGGTAGAAAGATGCAAGACAATTTGTTATCTTTTAAAATCTGAATGGATGGCAAGAGATTTGTATACTCTCTGTTACTTCATTTACTGTATTGAGGCTAGCCATCCCTATAGTCCCTATGTCTTTGGCAACATCAAGATATAGATTACACAAGGGAAACACGCCATCTGCACAAGCAGAAGCTATCACAGGAAGATACTGTTATGATTATGATTATTGTCATTATTTCATCTCTTAATGAGACACTGGAACATAGTAAATGGAAATTTATACTCAAAGCCAAAAACAACAGGGTTCAAGCCCCATCTCTGATACGTTTTGGCTATATGACTCTGGGCAAAGCATCCAAATAGGAAATCATCACTAAAACATACACAAGGATCACCAAGAGTGCATATTGACCTAGAAAACCACATATTAATATATTCGTTTTATTTTATTTGGGGGGGGTGTTCTTTTTTGGAGGGAGGAAGGCAGGGCAATTGGAGTTAAGTGTTTTGCCCAATGTCACACAGCTAGTAAGTGTTAAGCGTCTGAGGCTGAATTTGAACTCAGGTCCTCCTGACTCCAGGACTGGTGCTCTATTCGTTGTGACACCTATTTTTATCTATTTTAAAAAATATTTCCCAATTTCATCTTAATCTTGGTCAGCAGTGCTGGTGGGCCTGTGTTTGACATTTCTGCTATAGGCAATACTCAATTACTCTGTTGCAATGAAAGTCCTGATTTGAATTGGTAGAGGGCATTTCCTCACTGGAGAATTCCATGTATAAATGAAATGACAGGTCCAGTTTTTATCTCTCCCTTATTTCATTTCCAGATTCAGCCCTTTGCTTATGCTTCATGTTTCAAACTTATGTACATGATATTTCAGTTTGGATTTTGGAAATTCGTGTGTTCCAAACAGAATCTGTCATCCTCAAATTCCATTGAATTATCTTTATCTATGGTCACATGAATCTCCCAAATAGAAGATAAACTCTTGAGGGCAAGAACATTTTGTATCTTTGTCCTTCTAATACAGTACTTTGCAGAGAATATGACTAATATTTGTTGAATTATTGTGTTCTCTTGTTCTCTATTAGGTTGCCTCTTTTGTCTGTTTTAGAATAGAAATCCTTTCCATACTGTAGAACAGAAATTATTTTCGGTAGTTAACTGAGTTCACTATTAATCCTCTGTATGCTTTATTTTTGTTTGTTTGTTTTTCCTCCTTTTTTGTGTACAAGGGATGGCAAATTCAGATAAGTAAAGAAATAAACTTTTTTCTCATTTCTGAAGGCTGTAATATTAAAAATCACGTAAGTCATTCATTGAAAATTATTTTTTACTTTTCTCCAAAAAGATTCACAAATTATTAAAATAATAATGAATTAAAATAAGACCCCTGCATTTTTTAAAGGAGAGGGATCTACATTGACCTATATAGAAATCTTAATAAAACGGATCCTTTTCTTCCCCTACATGACCACAGTACATCTTCATCCATTTGCAGATTGAAATCCAGACTTCAAGGGAAATCTCTTACCCCAGAGTTTCCATTTTCAAAGACCAAAACTCTTCCTTCCCTCAGGCATGTTAGGTCAATATCCCCTTACTTGTCTCTGTCAGTTGGAAAGCTCCTAAAAAAAAGTGTCCCAGAAATACATTAATGAAATTTATTTGGCAGAAAGATCCAAATCACTATCATTTAAAAAAAAACACCTCAAAATGGTAGATATTGATTGAACGAACTAAAGATAGAGACATGTTCAATTTGGAGAAATAAATGAAGCCTGTTAATATGAAGAGCAAGAGTTAAGTTGGAAGACCTCTGTGAACTAGTGGATGTCACTAAACAGCATCTTAATTCCATATTTAATCCTTAGTTTGCTTCAAAACTCAGCTCAAAGGGTATTTCCATCATGGGGTCTTTCCACAGTGTTTCTACTGTGTCCCCCAAATGCATGTGTGCACTCTCTCTCTGCATACATATATACATATATGCATACATTTACATGTTCCATACATGAAGGCATGTTCTCTCCCTGGTTAACATGACAAAAATACTTTATCTTTGACTTTTAATCATATGTCCTAGCACATATCAGGTACTTAATAACTGTTTATTTGTTGATTGATATAGTACCTTTTTATATTAAATTTTAATTATTCTCATTTACATTTAAACGAAAAATTCAAATATTCGTTTTTTAAATTTTGAGTGCCAAATTCTCTCTTTTCTTCCCTTCTTCTCTCCTTGAGAAGGCAAATAATTTGATATAAATTATACATTTGCAATCATGCAAAGTATTTCCATGTTATTCATGTTACAAAAGAAAACATAATCTTAAAAAAAAACCACCAAAAGTAATAAAGTTTTTTAAAAAGCATGTTGCAATCTGTGTTCAGATGCCACTAGTTCTTTTTTTGGGGGGAGGTAAATAACATCTTTCATAGAAAGTTCTTCAGAATTGTCTTGGATAATTGTATTTCTGAGGATAGTCAAGTCATTCAGTGTTGATATTTGCACCGTATTGCTGATACTGTGTATGGTGTTTTCCTGGTTCTTCTTGTTTCACTTTGCTTCAGTTCCTGTAAGTCTTCCCAGGTTTTTCAGAAACCTTCCACTCAACATTTTTTGGGGCATTTATTTTCTTATAGCACAATAGTATTCCATCATAATCATATACCTCAACTTGTCCAGCCATTCCCCAATTGGTGAACATTTCCCCTTAATTTCAATTTCTTTGCCATAAAAAAAGCTGCTACAAATACTTTTATACATATAGGTGCTTTCCTTTTCCTTTGATCCCTTTGGGATACAGATGTAGTAGTGGTATTGCTGGGCCAAAGGGAAGGCACAGTTTTATAGCCCTTTGGGCAGAGTTTCCGATTACTGTCTAGATGGTTGGAGCAGTTCACAACTCTACTAATAGTGGATTTTTTTCATCACCCTTCCAACATTTGTCATGTTCCTTTTTTGTCATATTAGTCAATCTGATAGGTGTGAAATGGTACCTCAGTATTATTTTATTTTCATTTCTTTAATCAATAATCATTTAGAGCACTTTCATATCAACATAGATAGCTTTGATTTCTTCTAGAAACTGCCTATTCATATCCCTTAAGTACTTTTCACCTGGGGAATGACTCATATTCTTATAAATTTTACTTAGTTCTCTATGTATTTGGGAAATGAGATCTTTGTAAGAGAAACTTGTTATAAATTCTCTTTCCTTACTCCCCTACCCCCATAATTTATTGTTCCTGTTTTAATCTTAGATGAATTTGTTTTGTTTGTATGGAAATTTAAATTTGACAATCAAAATTAGTAGGTAGCTAGGTGGCTCATTAGCTAGAACACTGGATCTAAAATCAGGAAGACCTGAATTCAAATCTGGCCTCAGACACTTACTATCTGAGTGACCCTGGGCAAGTCAATTAACTGCTTTTTAACCTGCTGGAGAAAGAAATGACAAAGCACTCTAGTATCTTTGCCAAGAAAACTCTATGGACTGTGTTGGTGTGTCATCCAGGAGGTGATAAAGAGTCAGACATGACTGAACGACAGCAGCCAAAATTAATTTATTTATTACCCTATACATGTGGCGCCACTCGTGAGGTTTGTGTTCCATCCTAAATATTATGCCTGTAGTTTGGCAAGCCGCTGCCTGATAGGCGGCGGTGCCTGGTTTGTGACCTGCTCGTTTGAACAGTTGGGCTTCTCATAGGTGTCTAGTAAAATTCAGTTCAGTTCAATTCAACTCAACAAAATTTTGTTTAGTGTTTGCTATGTTGAAGACACTATGGGAAATCCTGGGCACACAAAACCAAAAGAAAAAAAAAGAAAATGTCCAGCTGAAAAGCTTTAGCTGACCACAAAAGACTTAGGAGTTATATTTCATCCCAAACTGGAAAAGAAGAGAGGAGAAGGAGAGGAAAAGAAAGGGAAACTGGAGATCTTTCTGCCACTGGCCACGGAGGTCATGCTGAGAACTGACCCCATTACCTCCCTCTTTTCATCTCAAAATTCTTGATGTATAGGAAAAAACAAACAAACAATGAAACTCTGACCTCAAACCAGATCACACATTAACTTCATCCCTTACCAAACTGGGGGAAAAATTTTCATTTACCAGGGTCTTTGTGGCTAGCTCTAGGTATGAGTTGGGGTGTGTGTGGCAGTGGTGGTGGTGAGGGGTTACATAAACAAAACAATTTCAAGACAAGAGTGCTCAAAATATCGGGGAGATCAGGAAAATCCCTACGTTGAAAGGGGCATCTATCCGAGTTAGGCTTCAAAAGACTAGCGATTCTCTAAGGTAGAGGTGAAGGTCTCTATTAATTGGATGAAAGAGTATCTAGCATGCTTTTCTACTTCCACATCTTTTGTATGTAATAGGGGTCTGGTGCATATGCGGGTCCCATCAGCTTGTTCAGACGGCATCCCCACATTGAAATGGTAGAAATGCCATTTGCTCTCTAGCATCCTCTATGGGGGAGATAACATCTGAGCAAAGTCCTTAATAAAACAACTAAGTAATAATATAAAAGGTATATCATATTTAAGAGGGATATACAATATACAGCAAGGCCTAGAGAAAAAATTTAAAAGTCCCTAAATGCAATCAGATACATTACTAACTGCCCTCTGACCATTTTTATTTACTATTTATTTTAATAATTCTTTTCCTCTAGGCTAGAGCAGAACTAACTCACCTGCTACCGCAAACAAGGAGGCAGAGCAACTGCACGTTGAGAGCAGGAACGTAGTATTTGTGGACAAAAGCACCAATAAGGGTGTGATTCCCACTGCCATTGTAAGGCCATTTATAAAAAGTATTATAAAGATAAAGAAAACGGAAGAGCCCAAATTTCTTGGGTGGTGCTTCCTAACTGGTACAAAAACATGTAGTATGCATTCATGTATATGTGTGCATGTGTGTTTGTATGTTCACACGCACATATATGCATGCACATACATATATCTACACACAGACACTATGGCTATAGAATTATGTGTTGACTGCAGGAAGAGTCTGAAAGCTGGGTTAGATCTTAGCAATTCTAGGGAGCAAAATTTCATAGGCAGCCTTCCCTTTAAGTCTGTGCTTCCTTGTGGTACGTGCATACTTGGGGAAGTCTTGTGTTCTGGGCTATGCTGCAAAGTGTTTAAGGAATCAGACCTATATTATACTAAAAGATTAGGGGATTGTGCTAGAGTCACAAACTCAGCTTTGGCTGTGTCCTTGATAACAAACTTTTGAGCTCTTCCTTCTTCTCTGTTCTAGGTTATGACTGTGTTGGTATCAACTTGGACTTAAAACCTTATGATGTTTCTCGATAGTACAGGTAGGCTTTAAGGATTAATGACAGCTTTGCACCAAAAGCACCTGGAAGGTGATTTGGTCAAGTTTTAGATCTCTATCACTAGAAAACTTTAACTCTCTGTCAGCTAACAGAAGGGATAACCTTATTTTTTCTTGATTATATGCCATCTCTTCCAGGAAGTCTATTACGTCTTCTTTCTTGTTTGATACCTCGTTCATATTATGGCGAAGAATGACAACACCAAGAAATTCACAAAGCAGGATGACACAATTGGTCATTATGAAAATTCTATAATAGACTTACTCCAGTAGGCAATATCCATGGAAGATGCCTCTATTAAATAAAATCATTTGAGAAACGGTGTAGTTTAGTGCAAGAGCACTATAGTAATCAAGGACACTCATTATCCACATAACCCTGAACAAACTGATCCCCCTTCTTTTTTCTTAAATTTCCTCATCTTAAAAATGATAAGGTTAGATTAGATAATCTACTGAATTAGGCTCTCAAAAGACAAGATAGAAACATAGTTTTATCTATTAAAATGAAATTTAACAATGATAAATGTAGTCTTACACTCGGGTTCAAAAAATCATCTTCACTGGTGTAGAATAGGGTAGACATGGCTATACTATAGTTTAAGTGAAAAAATATCTGCGGATTTTTAGTTGATTATAAACTTGATATAAGTTAACTGTGTAACATTATAGTTGAAAAATGTTAATGAAAGTTATATTAAGGGAGGGAATGTCTAGAATGAGAGGGGTGTTAGTCATGACCTAGACAGACTAGTCTTGTACATTGGAGTCCTGTGTTCAGATCCATATTGCTACATTTTAGCAAGGACGTTGGCATACTGGATTGTGTTCAGATGCTGAGGAGACTAGAAAATGTAGTACACAAAAGTTGGTTGAAGAAACTAGCGGTGTTTAGCCTGAAGAAGATTTAGCATGGATGTGGTGGCTGACTTTATGGTAGAGTGATTAGACTTGGTCTGCTTGGCCCCAGAAAACTAAACTAGAAAAAATGGATGAGATTTTGAAAGAGAGGGACAGATTTAGGGAAGGAACATCACAGAGGCTCCTGAATGAAATCAACAACCATGAAAAAGGATTTGGTCCAACAATGGGAATAAAAGCATTCGAGTATAAAAAGAATACACATTGACCAGATTATAATATGAGAAGGCTACTGAAATTAGCTCATTATTATACATATATATTTATACCCACATACTGATTAGTATATATAAATGTGTATATGTATGTATATGTATGCACACATTATAGAGCAAGGTCAAGACAAAAAATTAAACCCCCTAAATACAATCAGATACATTAATAAATATCATCTATCCATTTTTATTCACTGTTTATTTTGATTTCTGATACCCTTACCAATGAAAGGAATACTACATACATATGTACATCTCTTTTTCTGTCTCTCTCTATCTATCTTCTACCTATCTATCTCCATAAACACATATTATCTATCTATAGATGTATCTGTAACTAGGGGGACAGAGAGAGAGAGAGAGGGAGAGAGAGAGAGAGAGAGAGAGGATTTTTTGGTTTTAACTTGTGATTTTGTCAGTGTAGGGAGGAAAGAGAGGGGAAATGAGTTTCCCTTCTGAGGAAACTTCTGTCTCCCAATACAGGTCACTTAACTTCTCTTCAGCTGATAGAATTAGAGACTTGTCTGGGCTCACTGAGAGGTTAGGCAACTTGCACAGAGTCACAAAGCAGAGACAAGACTTGAACTCAATTCTTTGTGACACCAAGGGTGGCACTCTATCCACTATACCAAATTGCTTCTTCTCATATACTTTAAAAAGGTTCAATTGAATATTTATTCTTATTAGACACACTTTGGGGGGAGAGCAGTTAAAAGAAACAATTTGGCCATTACTATCTGAAACCCTGCCCCCAAATAAGGCCTTTGGGATGAAGGAAGCATCTTCTTGTTTGTTTTTTAATGGTGGGAAAATACGTAAGGTAATGCAAGCAAAATACAACCATAATACTGGAAACTGTTTTGGATTGTTGCTATTTGTTATTGTTGTTAGTGATGGTGGTGGCGGGTGTGCGTGTGCGTGTGCGTGTGTGTGTTTGTGTTTGCTTGAATGGTACAGATTAGTGATCTAAGCAGATGGAGATAGCTCAAATTACAACTAGATATCTATAAATGAAGTCCTTGACTCCAAAAAAGTCTGTGTTTAGTCTTATCTGACATTCTCAAGACTAACATCACCATAAAAAGCCTCAAGTTCTCTTTGTCTACTTGATGGACATGCCTAAAACCTTGTAAGAATTTGTAGGTTGCCAGTGATCATGCAAAGTCTTCCATCAGCAGAGAAAAGGGGTAGGGGAAGGGAGAGGGAGTATTTATTATGTGGCAGTCACAATGCTAACCACTGAAGATTCAAATACAAGGAAAAGAATGCAAAAGACATTCTTGTTCTCAAGGAGCTTATATTCTAATGGGGGAAGACAATACAAAAAGGAGCTGGAAAGGGCAGAATGAGGTTGAGGAGTTAAACTCTGGGAAAATACAGAAAAGACTGGAGGGTCATGACCAGAGTCAGGAGAGATGTCAACAGGGATGGCCTGAGCTCTTCCTGAAATAGTGGTAGTAGTCAAGAACTCACCAACAAGAAGAGGAGTCACATGGGCAGGGGAATCTTCCAGAAGAGTAGGGCTGTTGAAGGAGAAAAATAAAGTCAGTAGCACAGCTGGGTAAGAATCTTATGAATGGTCCTAGTCCCTAGACCTGAAAAAAATGGAGGTCTGACATTGGTCAATAAAGTAGATGAATTCTTCTACTCTTGGACCTTTTGTATATGAATGATTATGCCCCCAAAGTTTGTGTGTTATTCAGCAAACCTTGTAGCATACTTAGTATGTCATTGTTTTTGTTACTTGAAATTAATGTTTAGTTTTCATGTAGACCAAAGTCACTCTTCACTAGGAACCACAGATGAACTGCTTTGTTATTGGCCATAGGACCTGCTAGTATCTAAATTAGTGACTGAAATTACATTGTAACTAAGTGATTTCTATAATGATTCACTCCTATGGAATTATTATTATTTAATAGTTGTTTGGTGGTGCTCATAATAAATTTATAGCCTGTTAATATAGAATCATATTTTCTAGTGTTCACCCAAGTCATTCATAAATAGTATTTTTGATTCCAAATTCCATTGTCAGCCATCTCAAACCATAATATCCACAAGCTGTTCATCTTTTCATTACATTGACCTCAAACTCAAAAAATTAAAATTGGCTGAAGTAGTGAATTAGCAAATGAGAAGATGTAAAAATACTCCTCAAAAATAATTATCAGACAAGCCACATGTATGAACTAGGGGGACCTGAAATGGGATGCAGATTGTTATTTCTAGTCTAAAACAATGGAAAGTTTGTTTATGGAACAATCATCCGTTGATTTCATTATTTTTATTAGATTATACACTAAAGAAATGAATAGAATGCCCTTTAGAAATGCAATATCCTTACAAGAAAAAAAAATCCACCCTCTCCATGTACATTTTAATGATTAGAAAAGCTATCATATGGTTTGGATAGAGGCCCAGGAAAAGATCCAAATGGGATTATAGTTTCTTAATCTATTAGGGTAATATACGACTTCCCTCTATTTTCGACCCTACCCCCTTCTAACTTGGCAGGCATTATTAGTGTGTCCTGCAATAGCAGGATTCCAGAGACAGTCTTGCATGTAGATTATCATCTCAAGATGCTGTTGGTGTCATAACCCGAAACCTTACAATGAGTATGCTGCCGACTCTGAAGGGCATGTATGTATTTGAGAATGTGATTGATTAGAAATACCAAGCTAGTAGTGTAATCATCAGCATGCAAGCATAGGGGTTATGGTCCTTGCCCTCCTTGGGGTACTAGTCATGCTGAATATTTATATAATTTTCAAGACTACACTAGTTTATGAAAACTGAAAAAAAATCCTAGTATAAGAAACTGGAATCTTTTAAACTAAACAGGACATGAAATATGTTGAGTCTAAAATAATGAAGAAGAAAAATGTTGAATAATGTCAAGTTCTAAACTTGTTATTTTGTCTGTCTAGTTTGGACACCTAAAAATGGCACCAAGCTGGTGTGGGGAGTGATTGTGCATTCAAATGAAGATGTCAATGTGTATAAAATGGAGACAGTATTTTCATTACTTAGGGAAGAAGGAAACAAGCCTTTATCAAGTGCACTTCACAAATATCTTATTTGCCCCTTATGACAGACCTGGGAGGTAATCCCCAGTTTTACAGTCAAGAAAACTGAAGCAGACAGAAGTTAAGGGACTTGCCCAGACTTACACAGCTAGTACATTATCTGAGGCCAAATTTGAACTCTGGTTTTCCTGACCCCAGGCAAAGCACTCTATTCACTGTGCAGCAGACTGTCTGCTTCACAGGATTATCAAGAAAGTGCTTTGTAAATCCTAAAGTGCCAATTCTGTAAGCTCTAGCCATTGACCTTCCTTAGACTGTTCCTTCCATAGAGTCCTTATTTGTGCTCTCCTTATACCTGGGATGCTCTCCTCATC
>CM053600.1:157944970-157962733 GCA_028646575.1 Pseudocheirus occidentalis | reverse complement strand
TATATATATATATACACATATATGTGAATAGTCAATAAAGTATTGAAGGAATAAGAAGAATAAATGCCCCTTGAATCCTAGGAAATTAAAAAAAAGTTACGAGGGGTTAGTGGTTTGCTTGTGTAATATGAGTCCACAGTATGATATGGCAGCCAAGAAACCTAATGCTATCTTGGAAAATGATAAGAGAGTGATAGTGTTCAATGCTATGGAAGTGATTTTTACAGATATACCCTTCCATGGTCAGACCATTTCTGGAATATTGAGTTCACTTCTGGTCATACATTTAAATCATAGCATTGATAAATAATAGAGATACTAGAGGAAGGCAACAATAGTAATGAAGGTACTCAAGTTGATGCCGTATACAAGGATTCATTAAAGGAACTGTGGATGTCTAGCCTAATAAAGAGAAGATTTAAAGAAGGACGTGAGAGTGATTTTCAAATATTTAAAGTACAATTATGATGCTTTTTTCACTTGGACCTAAAAAACAGAAGTAGGGGCATGGGGAAGAAATTACAAGAGATAAGTTAAGGCTTGATGTGAGGGAAATAGCTTTAAAAATGAGAGTTATACAGAGGTGGATTGGGTTATCTTCAAAAGCATGCAGTATCACCCCACTGGAGCCCTTCTCTTGTTGACTCTTCAGGAAGAAGGGAAGAGGAGAAAAAAATAACCATTTACATAGTACCTACTGTGCACCAGGCACTGTACTAAGGGTCTTATAACTCATTTCATCCTTTAATCTTAAAATGTTTGAAGGATGAAATTAAATCAAAATATTAGTGGCCAGTCCACTTTCTACATCCAAAGAAACCTCAAGTATATGTAGATGTAGATACAGATAGATAGACAGACAGATAGATAGATAGATAGAGATAAAGATACATGTGTATGTATTTGTAGAAGTGTATATATACATACGTGTGTACATACATATACGTACACATACACACATATTAGTTCCTCTGACTACCATTCTTCTATACCAAGATTGTGATGTTTCTGTAAATCCTTGCCTATTTCCCCTTTCTGTTCAGGTAGTCTATCACCCATGATTATATTGCTTCATCAGCTATAAACTAACGTTTGCCACATGTGCTCCTAAGTTTGATCTGCTTTCTCTTGGACTCTACATGTACTTGCAGGATAATGTGTCACAGACTTTTAGGGGAATGTTTTATACCAAATGGTATTTCCATGACCCCCTTAGTAAATGTCACTACCCTCTCCTTTTAAACACAAATCGAGTCCTGCTGACTAATTGATATCTACTACTAATCCAGAAGGGAAACATGCCAGTCGGTCTCATGAGGCATCAATTTATAAACACAAACCCCAGCCCCCCCAAGCTAACTTACATCCTTGTGATGGTGTCATAGTCATGTGAGGAGGTAAACTGTTGGTGGAAGTGAGAGGTGGCACAGTTGTCTTGGATCATGTGCTATTCTTAGAAGTATTGAGAATCTTCTATCTTACGGTATATCTGTCAAAGAAAAAAAATTGTAACTGACCTGTGAATTAGATCATTTGTCTTCTGTCTTTGGCATTGATTTGCTGCACATCCTTGAGTGAGTAACTCCATTTGTCTTAGCTCTCTGTTTCTTTATCCATAAAATCAGGATGTTGTACTCCATGATCTCTGAGGTTTCTTCACTTTCAAATTCTTTGCTGTTATGAATCTTTGGCTATTATTTACTTTCCTTACTACTACACATTTTATAGTAGCGTGTTAACTTTTTTTTTTGCAAAGTTCCTGTGAATGAATCAACCCCAACACTGTGTTTTCAACTTCATTAAAACAAAGCCTCATTTTTTTTTCTGATGAGGCAATTAGGATTAAGTGACTTGTCCATGGTCACACAGCTCAAAGCTTCATTTCTTATGACCATAAAGAAGAGAGTCTTCAATAAGAGATTAAGTACAAGCTTCTTTTTGACCTGTGTAAGGTTAAATAATTTTATACTCCCTGAATAGAAAAAAATCACACAAATGTCTTCAACAAAATTACTACACATATCAAATTAGGAGACAAAAGTAAATATACAAAGAAAACAAAAAAATATAGATATACAAACTGAAATCACCATGGCTCAATTTTTTTGGGGGGAATGAGGGGTTGCAGATGTTGGTACAGGAAGCCACATAAGCATGTTACACAAGCATTTACTTTGTTCTGTGTGGAGGCATCAAGGTCTTTTGGTTTTGTTTTCTTTTTGTTTTTTGTTTTTCCTGTGGGAAAATACTTTCTCTTGGCAATAGTTTACCTACAGCTCTTAAAGTGGGAAGTTACACTGGACAGTTCCATTATGGGAAAAGGCCCATGTCTTTATTATATTTCTACATCATAAGGGATTATAATCCAATTTCACAGCTTTATCGGAATGTATTACTCTAAGTGCCAAAATTCAGTTCAACAGTTTTAATCAGGTGTGTGTGTGTGTGTGTGTGTGTGTATCTCCTGCTAAATAATTTTTTTTCAGTCTCCACACAAGGTACCTTATCCCTTGATAGCTGTCCATTATTCTCACATTACATAGAATGGCCCAGGAAATTAAATCTTTTTACTTAAACAGTATTAATTTTCATACAGTCATTCATCTCCTTCATGTTTTCCTTTCACCACTAACATCGTGACCATTAAGTGCAAGAGATGAAAACACCATCTGTGGCCCCGCACTCTTCAGTCTCCCTCCCTAGACTTTAAAATTTCCATAAATTCACCGCAGATTACCACATAAATCCAGAGTAGTGAGAAATATCAAATGGTCTCATGCTTTGGTAGTCTTTTTGTCATATTTTCAAGGAATCCTTGCAGCAGTAATAAGATTCCTTTCACTTGTTAGTGTTTGCAAATCCATTTTTAAAGTTTGATGTACATTGCATTGTCTGGAATCTCCCTTCAGGAGAACTTTAAATCTCTTACATTATTTCCCTGGTGAAGAATTTAAATTCTCTCTCTTTCCTCACTATGCAATTTTCTTCTACTTGTCCTCTATTTCTACCCACTCCCACTTAGGGGATACATTGACTTACATGTCTCCTAAGACTCTTCAATTTTTTTTCTAGTTTCCTTTACACATTATTTCTTTCATATATAAGATTATTTTTTCCTGACAAGTCAGAATGCTTAGACTAGAACCCTATATTTTTTCATCTTCTTCTTTAGGATATAGACCAACTCATATCTGCTATGGATATAATTGTTAACATCCTTAAAAAGGGGAAAAAAGTTTTATACGTACTCAGCAAGTTTCTGAAGTTATTTTCTCACTGTCCATATTTCTTGGATCACTGGATAAACCAACATTCCCTTCATCAGATTTACTGAAGATGCTTCCGGTAAACAGCTAAAGACTAGATTACCTCCAAGATCCCTTCCTAGCTCTAAATCAATCATCTACATATGGCAGTGTTATCTGTGAACTACAAACACACAGTGCTTTTTATGACTTAAAGGAAAAGATGTGGCATAGTGCCTGACACACAGTTAGAATTAGAGACTAGACCTGTAATTTCTTAGTATAAAGAATTCCCTGGAAGATGAAACTCCTATCAATGTAGTTCATCACCTTCTCTGCATATAGTCTTATAAAGAGTTACCTAGGGTACTGGGATGTTATATTCAGGGTAGCATAGTCAGAACATGTGTCAAAAGTTGGATTCCTGGCTTCAAGGATGGTCTTTATCCATGGCTACATGGTACCTTTCAACACATTACAAGTGCTTAATATGCTGATTGATTGGTTTATTTCTCTATCAATCTTAACAAGTAATATTTCTGTGAAAGCTAACCATTGAGGAACATAAGATTGTGAAAAAGGATGATGTAAAGAGGTATAAAAAAACCAATGACTGAGGAAACAAGTTGTTTTAGTGACTGTCAGATTAGGACACATGTCTTTCCCATCTCTAGTTCTCATTTTAAAAAGGATGCCAGTGAAACTGACTCAAAAAAGAACATTGTTCCAATGACTGATATTTGCACATTCAACATTGCCAACCAAGGTGTCTTTATTTCTATGAATTTAACCAACTCTTGTTGCTAACACTGGACAGTAAAAGTGGGAGAATACTTCTAAATAGGCATCACCCTAGAAATACAATTAAAACCAATAAAATAACCTTCCTTATAATTAATGGTTTGCCAAGCAGATTCTTTATTGTGAAGGCTATAACTTTCCATAGAGTTAAAAAAAAAAGAGAGAGATTGTAAAGGTAACTGGAATTTAAAAAAAACTATTGTAAAACATAAATACAGCCCTCCTCCCTATCTCTCTACATTCCACCAGACTTAACATAATCTTTATTTGAGACAGTCCAGATTGCCAGGGAAGATCTATAAGGATCATTTTGGTGCATGAGAAATGGCTTCTCTTAAAAGCAAGCTCAGAGGTATGTCTCTGGGTCTTTTTATTTCCCATCTTAAAGTCTGTGTTGCTCACTGTAACCTTACTGTATATCCCCAAATGTTTCTGATAACCTGGGATCTAAATAGATAGTGCTAGATAAACAAAAACTACTTCATTAGTATTTTAAAAGATCCATGATTTTATTTGTGTGACCTATCAGTACAGATCCCAACCTCCTCCATGGCTTATAGAGTACTATGAAAGTTGCTATGGCTAAAAGAAGTCAGACAGCACCAATGTTCTAGTGACGGTGTAGTGGCAATCACACTTGGCATAACCAGGATGGCTGCTAGCACAGGTTCTAGGTTACTAGGAAAAATGGTTACCATAGGGGTCTTTTAAAAATATATATATTTACTAGTTCAAGAGAAAAACCAGCCTTCTCATGGATTAGTTTAAGCAATAATCCAAACATATCCTTAAATTTTTCTTGTTTTTATTTTTATTTAATGGCAAAAGATCCTAAAATTCAGAGCTCGGAATGATCTTTGAGGTCATCTTAACCTCTTTTGTGGTTTGGTCCCCTCTGGCAGGCTGATAAAGCCTACAGACATCACAGAATAATATTTTTAAAATACATAAAATAAACACATAGAATAAACACATAGAATAAAATAACCAATTTTATGGAAACACAGTTGTCAAAATATTTTAAAAGACAAGTTCACAGACAGACCTCAGGTTAAGACCCTTTAACTTGGTCCACCCCATGTTGTCCAGCTGTTTCAGTCGTGTTGGACTCTTCATGACCCCAATTGGAGTTTTCTTGGCAAAGATACTGGAATGCTTTGCCTTTTCCTTCTCTAGTTTACTTTGCAGATGGAGAAACCGAGGCAAATGAGTTAAGTGACTTGCCCAGGGTCACACAGCTGGTAGGTGTCTTGGGCCAGATTTGCATTCAGGAAGATGAGTCTTCCTGACTCCAGACAAAGTGCTCTATGCAGTGCTCCACCTACCTGCCCTCAATCCACCACCTAAGCCCCTCATTTTATAGTTTAAAAAAATCCAGGCATGGAGAGGCTAAGAGATTTGGCCAAGGTATGCATTTAGCAAGGAGAAAAGTCAGAATCCGAACCCACATTTTCTGATATCAAATCCAGGGCTTTTGTCCATTGACACCACAGATGATAGGAAAAAAATAGAATTGACATAACCAGTCTGATTCATAGTCAATCTTCCTCAGCATTTGTTGTCTGATGGCAGCATTTTTATTTCTGAGATTGGATCTCCCTCTCTCACCCAGGCTGGCAGTGTCATGACCACTTACAAACCTGATACTGCTGCTGATTGGTACAGGGGCTGGGACCTCCTTTCTTGCAGCCTGCACTATTTCTCCCTCCTGGTGGTTCTCTGCTCCTGAGGAGTCCCCTGACTTAGTTTAGACATTCAATCAGCTTTAACCCTTTAGCTTTAGCAGTCACACAATGGATTCCACACAATGGAGCAGGGGGCAGGCTTACAGGAGTGCAACACCATGTCTAACTGATGACAGTTTTGTGGGAAAGTATGGCTATTCCCCTTGATATCAATTCCTATAAGTTGGGGATGTAACACAAAACCTCCTCAATTTTCCACTGTAACCCAGTAAAGTTCTGCTATCCATGGACTTATCTAAATCTATTTTTAGCCTTAACAAATGTGATATAAACCATAATGTTAATAATGAAGGCAGTTGTGGGGCATGTAATAGAGTACACGCAGATCCATTTACCATTTATACATAAAACAGGGTTGAACAGGAGGAGGAGAGTGGGCTGGATTGTTTTCAGGAAATTGCAAAGCTCTTTTACTGACCCCAGGCTTCCTATGAAGGGAAAAAACCATTTTTTCAATGCTAACATTTTACTACAGCGAGACACAGAGCAACACCACCTCAAAAGAGCTAAAAATGAGTATCACACAGAGGCTAATGGAAAGGTGCGTGATGGCTGTGAGCAACCTGCTATACAAAATCAAAGAGGAATTCTCAAGAGCAGGAGTGAAGGATGTCATCTAGGAACTGTTTGATTGGAAGAGAACATGGGTCATAGTGTAGCAAGAGCTAGAGATGTTAGGTGGGAAGCTGAGCACTCTGCTCTGACCTTCATGATGTCAGGAATAAAAATCAAGCAAGGACTTCAGGACACTGGACAGAGCTTCTCCCTTCATAATCCAGACATGAGGCACATTGTGAATAAAAGCATGGTCTCTAGTGCCCTTACTGAGTTGATGTCTTGAATTTACTCTAAGCTCACTGTGTTAGAAAAAGAAAGCAAGAAAGAACTCCATCATGTCCAGTGGCCCTTCCATAGAGTCCTTAGGAGATCCCAGACAAAAAAAGTCCTATATCATGTGCAGGTAGCAATGGATCTCTGTCTATATCATCAAAAGAGAAGTCCCAGAGCAGGTAGATTAGAAATTCATTGAAATAAAGGGGAGATACAATAGGAGACATTGGGAAATTAATTAAATTAATTAAAACGCACACCAGAGAGTTAATAGTGGAGCTGTCTTCTTAATTCTCATTCAACGTATCTCCCAAATCAGTTCTTACAATATGAAAATTCAATTGGGTGGAGTAGAAAGGGTGCCATACTTGAAGGCAGAAAATCTGGGTTCAAGTCCTGGGTCTCATATTGATTAACTGAATGGATCTTTGAGCCTCAGGGTCCCCATCTGTAAAATAGACACCATCATTCTTGCACTACTGCTCTCACAGATTTATCTCGAGCAATGTACAAGATGAAGGGGGATTAATATTATTAGAGAAATGGTTCCATGATAAAGATCAGATTTTTCTAAAACATGGCATTGCTACAGACCATTTCATAGACCACAGTCACCAATTCAGGCATTTTAAAGATAGGGGACAGATATGTACATGGTGACCACAATTTTGAAGAAGGCCAAATCTAGTTAGGTTAAGTGACTTGCTCCAGGTCACATATATAGGGAGAAGAGCTAGAATTTCAATCCAGGTTCTCTGATACCAGGTCTATCACACCATAGATAATCAGAAAAAGCTTAGAATTGTGATAGCAGGTCAGATTTGGGGTCGAATACAAATTGGGCCAAGTACTTTGTAAATCTTAAAATGTTATAAAAAAAGATGTCTAGCATTGCAAAATGCTTTAGAAACATTGTGTCATTTGATCCTCACCACAACTGTAGAAGATAGATTCTCTCCTCACTCCCATTTTTACAGATGAGAACAGTGAGGCTGAGGAAGACATTAAATGACTTACACAGGATCACACATCTAATGAGTATCTGAAGAAGAATTTGAACTCAGGTTCCATTGTATCACCTAGCTGCCAAGCATATTATTATAGGATGGACAATTCAGACAAGAGAACTGAACATGCAACGTTATTCTTTTAGTGAACACCAAGAGTAAGAAACGTCTTGTACCAATATGGGTTGGCATCTTCTCTGCAACATGGAGTCCTAGCTGCCTAGAGAACAGAAAGATTAAATGACTTGTCTAGGATCACAATCAGTATTTGTCAGAAGTGGGATTTGAACTCAGATCTTCCTGGTTAGAAGGACAATATGTCACACTGCTTGGGACATAGTAGGTATTTAATAAATTCTTATTGAGTAGTAGTTTTAGGAAGAGGAAAAAGATGAAGATGATGATGATAATGAAGAGTATCAGAACTGTATTAGAAAGTCTGTGACATATGATTGCCAGACATATGGGATACTTCTTGTCTTACAATTTATCAGGCTCTGGAACAGGAATTCTTAACTTTTAATCTGCGGATTGTGTGTGTGTGTATACACACGTGTGCATATATATGTGTGTATGTACATATACATATGTGTATATGTTTATTGTGTATGTACTTATAAAATTTTGGCACAATTGGTTTCCTTTGTAATTCTATGGTTTTTATTTTATACATTGAAAAACATTATTTTGACAAGGTGTCTGCAACTGGACCAATGCCTACCATATTGAGGAAACACCTAGTGGCTTCAAGGCCACATGAGTAATCACATTCTTCTGATCACACATGTTTCCATTAGGAGGCAAAAGAGGTCATTTCTCCCTAAGCTCAAACTAAGGGTTACTGTGTCCTTGGTGCATTCTCTTGCCGCCTAAGGGCAAAATAAACCTTTTTTTTATCTGTTCAATGACACACAAGTGCCTCTTTTTATCCCCAAATAAAACCTAAACTAACAAGGTGTAGACATAAGACCTTCCCCTAACAAAGTCCACAGGCTTCACTTGACTGCCAAAGGGGTTCATGACACAAAAAAATTATGAAACTTTATTCTGGATAAATCATGGTACATTTACCCCATTTAACAGTACAGGTATCAGAAATGCAGGCATATAAAAGACATATATAAAAATGATCATTCTACCCAAGAACTCATTGATGTTGCAGATGAAAGGAATTATTAACATCGAGAGATTGTAAGGCAGGTTAAAATTTTATAATCATTTAGGTGGAAAAACTATAATGACATTAAAATATTGCCGCAGGCATATCTCCAGACTGTTCAAAGCATATAGAATAATGGTAACATTAAAGGGGGAAAATGAGAGGTGGAGAGACTTATATGCAAATGTGATTCTATTTTATCCAAAAGTGGTATTATCCCTTAAAGCAGATTCATTAACCTAATACCTCAACTTAGGGACATTTTTTTGAGTCAGTGGTGAACTTAGTTGACCAACCTCAAGAAATCGAGGCAGTAAAGGCACCATAGAGCAAGTTTTTGCTTACAATGACCCTCAAGTCTGGAGTACCCAAATAGTAAAGGAACCATAGACTATGCATCTGTTCACAATGACTCTCATATCTAGAATATGAAGGGAGTAAAGGCACTATAAACCATGCCTTTGTTCAAAATGACTCTCTTGTCTGGAATTTCAGTACAGAAAAGGGACCAGATACTATGCTTTTGTTCATAATATTCCTTGTGTCTGGGATATGGATACTCCTCTCTATCTCCCCAACATCTATTGAAGTCTTTCCCTTCTTTCAAGGTCCAACCCAGGGACCACCTTACTCCTAAAAGCTTCTCCCAACCTTTTCCACCTACTCTTCTCCCACTAGATGAATGTAATTCTCTGTCTTTAAATTTCTCATCATTCCTGGCACTAATCACATTCTCCATTTTTTCTTGGTTCTTTATATTGCTGTCTTTCTACACATTCAGACTGTCATCTCGAGAATAAGTTTTGTGTCAGTTTAAGCTTTTCATCATATACACTTGAAATAGTCTCTCAAATATAGTAAGCACTGGCTAAATGTTTGTTGACCTGAATTGAAATGTGTGAGTTTGCTTCCCAAAACAAACTGGTTGACCTGACAATTATGAAAGGTTTGGTCCTGACATGGAATACCACCAACATCCCTTTCCTAGAGCAGCCCACTAGGATATCCATGCCACCTAATCCTAAGGGGGATTGTTCTATTTGCCCATAGAGGGCAAAGGTGGGAGCAATACACAGAAAACGGCAAATTTAAATTTAAGGTAAAGACAGGTTTTCTCATACTTGGAGGTAACCCAAAGCAAAAGGGGTTGCATTGGGATATTCCTTTACTAGAGAAGGCTGGATGACCAACATTAGATAGGCTAATAAGAGAAGACTCTTATTCAGGAAGGGCCTGAACTACATGGCCTTTGAGATTCATGTCAACACTGCAATTCTGATAGGAAGATGATGGTTACTTTAGGAAAAGCAGCACCAAAAACAAGTGCATATCATATTGATGAGGGGTCAGTAGTATTACATTAAGATCTGAAGGACAGCCCTTTTGTGGATACTGTAGAGTAGTCTAAAGCATGTTGGACTCGGAGTCAGAGATCTGGGTTCATATCTTACCTTACACACTTTATTAGTTGTATGACCAAAGGATAGTCTTCTGACTCTACTATCTTATCTATAAAATGGGGAGAATACATATCCTATTTTATTATCAGTATAGTTGTAGGAAAAATGTTTTATAGATCTTAAAGAAGTCCCCATATAAATGTCAACTGTTGTTGACAGCAGTTTTTTTTAATAGTTGTTTTACTCCAAAATTATGAATCACATGTAGATTTCCTTAAGACTCAAAGAAGGAAGAATTAGCACTATTGCTTAAAGAGAATTTGAAAAAAATTGTTCCTTGACATACACATGGACATTACAGATGGGTATTTAGGTGCATGTATATAGACATAAGTAGATTTTTAAAGAAGCTTACACTCTACCAGAGAAGACAACATGTGTATGTTTACATATATATATGTATGTGTATGTGTATGTATGTACATACATGCACATTTGCATGCATGTGTCTTCTCCAACAAAAAAATAAACTTCCTTTAAGCAAGACCTATTTCATTTATGTCTTTGTGTCCCTACTATAATGCCTGACACACAGGAGGTGTTTAACAAATGTTTGGTAATTGATTGCTTGACAAACAACTTCATAATTCTGGCACACTGCTCTGGGGGTCAAAGTGGCAAACGGTCATTTGACTAAAGGGATTATAAACCAAATCAGTGCTAATAAGCGTACACTATATATTCTCTCCAGACCCCAGAGTCTCAGGCCATGTTTAGGAGGAGCCGAGCGGTGCAGTGGATGGAGTTCTGGAGCTGGAGTAAGGGAGACCCAAGTTCACACCCAGTCTCAGATGTATCCTAGTTGTGTAGCTGTGGGCAAGTCACTTCAACTGTTTGCCTCCCTTTGCTGATCTTTATAATGGGGATAATATATCAGAGTTTTTGTGAGGATCAAATGAGAAGACAATTGTAAAGTGCTTAGCAACATCATATACCTATATTATACAGCGGGGCAGTGGGAGAAAGAAAGGCAAACTGCTCTAATATTTTTGCCAAGAAAACCCTAGAGAGAGTTATGAAATAACCCTAAATAACTCAGCAACAACATATTGTATAGCATCCATAAGTCAGCTAGGTGGTGAAGTGGATGGAGTACAGTCAGGAAGACTTGGATTCAAATCTGCTCTCAGATACTTACTAGCTGGGTGACCCTAAGCAAGTCATTTGATCCTCTTTGCCTCAGTTTCCTCCTCAGTAAAATGAGCTGGAGGAGGAAACGGCAAACCGCTCCAGAATCTTTGCCAAAAAAGACCACAAATTGGGTCATGAAGAGTTAGACGTGGCTGAAATGACTGAACAACAAAAAGCTTTCATATTATATAGCTGATTTTATTCAAATTGTACAACATTAAAGAAGAATGTGAACAGAATTAGAGTCAAAGGACCTGGGTTCAAATCCTACTTCTGCCACTTGTTACCTCTATGATCTGGATTTCAGTTTCCCTATTTGTAAAATGAGATGGCAGACTAAATCTGTGTTCTAAATCTAAGACCTTATAATCCTGTGATCTCTGGGACCGCGACTTTCCAAGAATCTATGGGTAAAACTCTAGACAGTACTATATTACGTATGAGAAAAAATGTACATTTAACAATATTTAATGATAGGAAAGAAATAAAAAATGAATTGATATTGGTGAGAAAAAATTACTTTCATCGAGTAATCCTATTAAAAATATTTAGCAGGTTATTACATGGCTCATTTCTAAATAAGAGTGATTGATCTATAACATAATAGAACTGGTCGCAAACCAAAATGCTGCTGAATTAAGCTGTATGTTTAGCTACAATTCAGACAAGAGATGAAATAAATTGCATACCTAATACAAAATTGATTTTTGATGGCAATCTTTCTGCCTCAACAATTGCCTACCAGCCCATCTTTGTGGGCCCTTAATAGCTTGTGTAGGTTTTATTTCGGGGGAAATTTTTCCATTTCTGGCTGGACTCCCTTTAAAATCACAGGCTCTGACTCCGGAGCATGCTTTGCAAAAGGATATGAGTGTGGTATATATGCTCAAGGTCAAGGTGCTCCTTTAATAATGGTTCTACCTTCATTATGATTCTATTTTTAGTTTTGTTGCTTTTTTATGCTTTCAAAATCATGTGCACAGAAAAGGAAATGTGGCAGGAGCGAAATCAATACACTCTAGTGTGTTGGTGAGCTTCCTCTAAAGTCTTAATGATACCTCGTTGCATGTGAGGGCTCTCATATGTGGCCAAAGATGCATGAGGTTTTGGGGTATGGTGCAAAGTGACAGCCCCTGTAACTCTCATGTGACAACCTGCCGGCTTTGAGGACATTCATTAACAGAAGTTTGGAATTAAGATGATTCATTTTTCTGGCTTTGGAAAGCCTTCAGACATTAGGGAGGCTGCAACCTGTACAAAAGGAGGGAGGCCCTACGTTTATGAAATCACGGATCGATTCAATTCCATTCAAAAGCCATTTATCCAGTCTGTACAAGCTAGAGGTTGGAAGTACAAAAATGCATGTGACATGGATTTTTATCTCAAGGTATTTACAACGTAAGCTAGGGTACAGGAGACAATAAAGAGAAGAGAGCAGCTGATAAGTGTGAAGGAGAGGTCCAAGAAAGGTGGTAAGAGAAACTGGAGGAAGGTGAGATCATTTTCAGGATAGAGGAGTCAGGGGGGAAGGATAATTTGGTGGAGAACTGAGAGAAGGCCCCTCTAAAGATGGAAGAAAGCTTGGTCATGAAAAAAAACTGACACATGAAGAAATTCCAGACCCATGAGATGGTGTAAGGAAAGGCATGGATATGGAGGAAGCAGCAGAGGAAGCAGGATGAGAGGCAGAAAAACCACCTGATTAGGGAGTGGAGGGCCCCAGGGGTTCCACTCATTACTTAACATGACCTTAGGAAAGTCCCTTCACCTCCTGGGCTTCAGTTTCTTCAAATGCAAACAGTAAGTTCAGACTAGATGATGTTCAAGGTCTTTAGCTCTAAATCTCTGATTCTATAAAAAGGCACAATAAGAATAAGGATCTGGTATTAGTCTAATAGCAAAGTGCATCAAATAAATGGTTAAGTAGGTAATGCAGTGTTTTAAAAATGCGACACTTTTTTTAAACATACAATATTACATAGGGGAGTAATCATTTCAAAAGCATGAAGTTTTAATATTTCATTGATTGGAGATATTTATGTACATAGATTCATGGAACGCAAACACATTCATCTTTTTGCTGGCCCCCCAGCCCCCTTCTCTCCCATAACTCAAAACTGACTAAATAGCTTTAACATTTGGAAAATAGGTTGAGATAAGACATGGGCAATTAGAGCCAAGAAGGTAGGTTGGGGCGGGGATTCCAGAAAACAATGAAGGGCTGTAAATGGGTGGTGATGGAAAACATTTTGTGTTCATCACTCAAGTAGTTAGAGCTGTAGGAAATCATCTTACTCCTAAGGAGGATGTAAAGTCATTGGAGGAAGGAAGTAAAAGCTGATAACAAAAGAAAGGAAAATTCCAAGATGTAGAGTGAAAAAGACAACTTCAGCTTCTCAGGGGTCCATTCCCTCTTTCCAAGAGCAGAGAATATCTCTTTCTCTCTCTCTACCCCCCCACCCCCCCTCTCTCTTTTCCTCTTTCTCTCCCCCCTCTCTGTCTCCCCCCCCCGCGTCTCACTCTTCCTCCCTCCCTCCCTCCCTCTCTCTCTCTCTTTCTCTCTGTCTGTCTCTCTCTCTAAGTCCAAAATTCTTTTATGTGATCGTAATCTTTTATCATTCCATTTTCCTTCTGCCTTACAGCCCTTAATCCTCATCACTGTGACCTATAATTCCTCTGCCTTTTGGTTCTTTTCCAGGCCCACAGCTCTGCTTTAGCTACATTCTATTTCCTTAACCATTTTGACCTTTTGGTGACATAGTTCAACTCTACACCATCCTGTACCTTGGGGTCCCTTGCTACCTTATGCTAATGCCAATCATACTTTGACAAGCTCCAACTATGAGTTATCCCCATCATCTACTGCCTTGACATTCATGTGCTCCTAAATCAGTGGTTCTCAACCTTCTTAATGCTGTGACCCTTTAATACAGTTCCTCATGCTGTGATGATCCCCAACCATAAAATTATTTTTGTTGCTACTTCAAAACTGTAATTTTGCTACTCATATGAATTGTAATGCAAATATCTGATATGCAGGATATATTTTCATTGTTACAAATTGAACATAACCCACAAGTTGAGAACCATTATCCTAAATTGAGCTGGAGAAAACCATGAAATCATGATAACTGGGTCCACTTCAGATTTATAACAAGGCAACAGGAATTTAGGGTCACCGTGAACAGAGTGTTGGTCTTAGAGTCAGGAAGACTCATCCTCCTGAGTCCAAATCCACCCTCAAACATTTACTAGCTGTGACCCTGAGCAAGTGTCTTAACCAACTCTATTTGCCTCAGTTCTTCATCTGTAAAATGAGCTGGAGAAGGAAATGGCAAATCACTCCATTATCTCAATCACAAAAACCCCAAGTGGAGTCACAAAGAGTCAAACACAACTGAAAAACAACAATAAACATATTAGGCACTATTCAAAATGACAGGGATGTAAAGAAAGTTAAAAATAGTCCCTGCCCTCAAGGAGCTTACATTCTAATTTGGGAGACAACTTGTAAATATCTTCCTATAAGTAAGATACATACAAGATAAATCAGAGATAATCACAGAAGGAAGGCACTAGCATTAAGGGGGATTAAGGTAGGGTTTTAGCTGACACTTGAAGGAAGCCATGAAGTAGAGACAAGAAGAAAGAGAATTTCTGGCATGGGGTATGGCCAGTGAAAATGCCCAGAATCAAGAAATAGAATGTCACATTTAAGAAATATCAAGGAGACCAGAGTCACTTGAATATGTAGAGTTCAGGGAGAGGAGTAAGGTATAAGAATATTGGGAAAGAACATCCTATAACATATATTCTATATTTACTTTGTATGTGTATATATTTTCATATCCTATATATTCTTTATATTCTTTATATTCTATAAAATATATATTCTACAACATATAATTCTATATTCTATGATATATATTATATATAATAAACATATATTCTATAATCAACTGATCTCACAGCAACAAGGCTGCTAACATCTTCCTAACTGATTCACTAACACGCTCACTACAGTCAGTATTCTAAACTGCTTTTAATTCTCCCAAGGTGCTTTCTCTTCTTCCCTCTCAGCTGAGGACTTTGTCCTCAACCTCCAAAACACTGAGGCCATTTGCTAATGGCTCAGTCTTCTTTCCTCCTTATCTCACATCACTCCTATCTCTTCCTCCACCCCTGTCTCACATGAAAAGGTCGGCCTTCACCTTTTTCCAAAGCAAGTTTCTCTACATACACAAAAGACACCATTCTATCTTATCTTTTCCCACACATTGCTCCATCCATCATTCTCACTCTCTCAGTAATCTTCAGGCCCACCACATATACCCACAGCTTCTGTGCTACCTATAAACATGTCCATGTCTCTCCAATACTTAAAAAAATACTTACTTAATCTGACCCTTTCCACTAGTTATCCTTCCATCTTTCTGCTCCATTTCATGGCTAAACTCTTTGAGAAAGCCATTTGCAACTGGCCTTTCCACTTCCTCTCCTCTCACTCTCTTTTAAACCCCCTGAAATCTCACTTTTGATCTCATCATTCAACCGAAACTATTCTCATCAAGTTTACCAGTGATTTCTTCATTGGCATTTTGAATGGTCTTTTCTTGTTCTTCATCCTTTGTTATTTTTCTGGTCCTTAACATTATCAGTCACTCTCTTTTCATAAATACTCTCCCCTCTTTAAATTCTTGTTAGAATGTGTAGGATCTCCTTCTATCTGTCTCTCAACTTCTTAGTCTTCTTTACTAGATCTTCCTGCAAGGCATGCCCACTCCCTATACATTTCCCTGAAAGCTCCATCCTGGGACCTCTTCTCTTTTCCCTGGATACTATCTCCTTTGCTAATTTTACCAAACTGCATGGGTTCACTTATAATCTCCATGAAGATAATTACCAGATCTATTTGTCCAGTCCAAGTTTTTCTCTAGTCTTACATCACCAACTGCCTTTTGCACATCTCAAACCAGTTGTTCCAAGGATTTCTCATCTCCAACATGTCATGTGCAAGAAACATCAAGGAGACCAGAGACACTTGAACACAGAATACTAGAGTTCAGGGAGGTAAATAAGGTATAAGCATATTTTCTACAATCTTAACAGACCTCATTATCTTTTCCTCCAAAACCATCTTCTCTTCCAAGTTCCCTATTATTGTTAAGGGCACTAGCACCTCCTGGTCAACCAGGCTTTCAACCTAAATGTTACCCTCAATTCCTCTTTCATACTCACTTCACATTGTAACAGTAATCAATTTAACAGATACTTAGCCCTTGGTAATTTAGGGCAAAGTACCTCCTGAGAGAGGCAGAAGGTGTGAACTCAGTCTCCTTTTCGAACAGAGGGCATGAACTGTCTCCTGTTGCTGATGTGGCAGGAGGGGGTTGGCTGATACAGGAGGCCAATGTGTGTATATAAGAAGAATTCCAGAGACAGAGAATCAGAATCGGGAATTTCCCTCCTGGTGGCTCTTGGTAGAGGGAACAGAATTGTCTCAGCATATGGAAGCTGGGATGCTGGACTGAGAACTGAGTTGGAGTTTTCTATGAGACCAGAATCTGATGAAGGCCACCTGTATGGCTGAGAGGGCTGCCTGGAAGGCTGAGATTTCTTCTGGGTCCTAGGGCCAGCTGAAGTGCTGGAGGACTGAAGAAGCATGACCAGGATAAGACTTTGTTTGTTCATAGCTTGGTGGATCCCTGAGCTCCCAGCAACAGAAGTGGTGAATGTTTTGAAATGTGCCAGACCCCGTGAACTTCAGTGTGTACCAGGAACTGCCTGGAGGACTGAATGAGAACCTGGGAGCTGTCTGCCCCTGAATCCAGGTCACTCTTTGGTGGATTCATGTAGGAGCTGGGACCGTGGAAGGGGATCCAGGGAATCTGAGAGACCACCCTGAGTCAAGATGAAGAAAAGGCCTCTCCTTGGATATAGATAGAATACCTGGTGAAATTGAAGTTTACTAGACTCCAAGGGGTGGAGGGTTTGTGTAATTTTATAAATACTACTTAGTGATTAATGATATTTAGTAATTATGAATCTAGATAAGTGACTGATTAAGTCAATCTATAATTGCCCCATGAGTGGAAGATTGAGTATTGTATCATGGAATGATTGAATGATTAAGTGAGGAGGATTTCCTCCTTAGGGAAACCAGATGATTCTTCTTTTGTTCCTTGTTCTAAATACTGTGGCCACTGTAGTGGAAACTGTGCAGCCATTCTAATGGCAAGTTGTTGTGAACACTATATTGTCATTTTCTGTGATAAGATGTAATGCTGTGAATATTATATTGTGATTTGTTGTAAATGTTTGCCTTGATTTGTAATGGAATAAATGGAGTGTTCACTATACTGTGTAATCAGAACCTTAAAAGCT
>CM053600.1:157932626-157944470 GCA_028646575.1 Pseudocheirus occidentalis | reverse complement strand
CAGATCAAGATGTATCTGTAACTATATACATATATATTTCTATTTCTAGCTCCAATTTTATACTAAACTGTGTCATTGACAAAACTAAGTTTAACCAATTTATGTTGTTTATGGTCATAGAATCATAAATTATAAAAATCACTGCATTTTAGAACTGGGAAGCATCTAGTGCAATCTCATTTTGTAGAGAACTAGTATGATATTTTCCCTAGTAGGCCAAAAAATTTTTCCAGGTATAAAGCTGGGTTTGTCTTCCTTGCAACCTTTGACACAGTTAACTATTCCCTCCTTTTCTCCTCACTTGGCTTTTTTGATATTGCTCTCTCCTATTGGTCTATAGTGACCTCAGTTTTCCTGGTTGGATTACCCTCCTCCCCCTACCTACTGAGTAATAATGTACCCCAAGGCTGTGCCCTGGGTACTCACTTTAATTTTTTTATCAATTTATATAATTTATCATTGCATATTATATATTCTTATTGATAATTTATATTTTTAAAAGTTGGAGTTCTGAATTTTCTTCCTCTCACCCCACTGTGAAGTCAAGAAATGAGATATCAATTACGTATGTGAAATCACAATAAACATATTTCCATGTTGAAAAAGAAAATGAGAAAAATTGAAAAAAGTATTTCAATCTGCCTTCAGACTCCATCAGTTCTTTCTCTGGAGATGGATGGCAATTATCATCATTAAGTCCTTCAGAATTATCCTGGATTATTGTGTTGATCAGAATAGCTTGGGCACTCACTTCTTTATCAACACTTTCTCCTCTAATGATCTCAATTCCCCTGAATTCAATTGTTATCACTACATAAATGACTCCCAAATCTATGTGTCCACAAAACAATTCTTTCCTAAACTCATTCCTATTACCACATTTCTGCTAGATACCCTCACCTTGAAGTTCCATAAATGTCTAAAATTCATCTTATTCATATTTCTGTGTGAATTGAACATGTGTGTCTTCCAAGAATCCTCCCGATTCTCTGGATGTCACCACCATTCTTCGAGTTAAATAAGCTCCCAATCTTTTTTTTTGAAGGGGAAAGGCAAGGCAACTGGGGTTAAGTGACTTGCCCAAGGTCGCACAGTTAGTATAGTGTGTCGAGTGTCTGAGACCAGCTTTCAACTCCTGACTCCAGGGCTGGTGCTCTATTCTCTGTGCCATCTAGTATCCCTGAGGTTCCCAGCCTTTAAGTCATTCTTTATTCTTCTCTCCTTCAATTCATTTGCCTCCACCATATCCAATCAATTGCCAAATTTTATGAAATCTGTCTCCACAGAATCTCTCACATCTGTCCCCTTTTTTCCTCTCACATGACCACCACCCTAATTCAGACCCTTATCACCACTAATTGGCACCAACACAATAGCTCCCCAAAAATTCTGTTCTAGATATGATTCTCACTAATTGGTTGCTGAAATAATGGAAAATCTAGGAGGTGTGGAAGGAGATGTCAACTACCCTAAAGTTTTTGAAGAAGGAGAAGAAATCAGAGTATAGTCTTATATGTAATCCAAACTTTGAGAAACCAGATTCAAAAGGTTCAGAAAAAAAACACATAGGTAGGATCTCACGGTCTAGACTGCTTCAATGCTTTCAAGAGAAACTAGATATGATCAAGAATGAGATTCTGGAGACACAGAAGGAAACCATTCCAATGAGATGGGACCATAGGATTTGTGCATAGCGATCAACATGAAGGAGAATTTACTGGCCAAATAAAATTTGGAAAGAAATGGAAGCACAGCCAGGTAACAAATAATTAATATGAAGATGATATGGTCCTGGAAAGTTTATGTCCAGAATGTTAAAGCTTAGAATGAGCTGGTGAGGGAACGTCGAGGCAACAAGAAAGGGTTTCTGATTTTATTTATATCAGGAGAAAAAAAAGGAAGATTAAAGAATCAGAACATTGGGTGGATAGGGTGTTGATAATTGACTATAGGGAGATAGCAGAATGGCTCTGTACTTATTTTGTTTCTGCAATGGAGAATGACCTTTACATTGGAAATTGTAGAACAAAAATAAATTAAATGGAGTTGATACTCCAGATAGGAGATAGCACCCAAACTGTCCTTAATGAATTCCAGTCACCTGCCTCAGATAGAATCATACCCTGAGGTCCTTAAAAAATTGACAGATATACTTGCTGAGCTACTAACAGTGATATTTGAAAGATCATAGAAAATGAGAGTGATATCTCAAAACAAAAGAAGGACAAATGTCCCAGTTTTCCAGAAAAGGGGGGGTGGAGAACAGAGTCTGGAAACTATATGTGCTTGAGTTCAGAAAATTTCAGAATAACCCATTAGGGAGACAGTTGGCAAGCATCTAATAAAGCAGTGATAGCTACAAAGGATTGGCAAAAATAGATTAAGAGAGGCAGCTAGGTGGTGCAGTGAGTAGAGCATCAGCCCTGGAGTCAGGAGGACCTGAGTTCAAGTATGACCTCAGACACTTGACACACTTACTAGCCGTGTGACTTTGGGAGGATCACTTAACCCCAACTGCCATCCAAAAAGCAAAAAAAAAATTTTTTAATAGATTAAGAGTAAGACACACTAGACAATCCACACTTCCCTTTGTTGACAAGATTACAAAACTAGATGAAGAAAATTTTGTAGATAGAGTTTACCAAGGTTTTGGCAGAGCCAAAAATAAAACCTTCGTCTCCCAACTACCAGTCTGGTACTATTTAAGGGAGAGAGGGCAGAAAAAAGGGAATGATAATGATTTCTTAGTTACTGTCTTTATAAAAGTCACTGAGCCTTTGAGTGCTGGCATCAGAATATTGGCAAGTACCACAAATTTACTTCTGTAAGGGTGTGTAGAAAACCACTAAATTATAATGAGGAAATTGAGGCTCAGAGAATTAAGTGACTTGGCCAGGATCACACAGGTAGCAAATGAAAGAATGGTTATTCTAACACAGGTTCTCTACCTTCAAATTCAGTAACTTCCCCGCTAAACACACTGTCTCCCTCTGTATTAAAGGGACATCCCATTCTTCTAGGTTGTAGTGTTTTGAGTTAGTGTCATCACAAAAGAAATCTCAGTGGCTTCCTGTCAAAGAGGTTAACTGGCATTTTTCTTCAAAGAAACACTACAGAACTATTTTGCCCAGCCTCAGTTACCACAGGCAAATCAAACCAGATGAAGGTCATTACAAGAGGGCATCACTGATGCTTCTCCCCCCCCCCACCCTGAAACTACAGGAGTCAAACAAGATTTCTACATCTACCACTATCTATCTCCATCAACCAGTAAGAAAATATGAGAAATGCAATTTTACACTTTAATACACCAAGGATTACATGTTGGCTCTTTGATATACACAGATCCATTCATTTGCTTGACCAGTTTAAATACTTTAAATTTCTTCTCTAATATCCAGTGGAAGTTGAGTCCGTTAAAGCACAAAATCTCACTTTACTGACTTTACTCTTTCTTTTAAAAAATCCAGTTTAGTCAAAGATGCATTTGTGTTAGTCTTTAATAACACTCTTTCTAATACATCAAAAGCTCTGTGTTTTCCTTGTTCAGCATATTTCTTCTCCCTTTCTCAGTTGTTAAAGAGAAGAACATCATTTGACCAGTTTTCTCTTCAGTTGCTCATTATCACCTACCTAACAGATAGGCAGTGTGGTCTCATATCAACCTGTCCTTGGAGTCAGGGTGAAGAGAGTTCAAGTATAGGTAACTCTGACACACATAGACTGCAGAAAAAAGAAACCCACAACTCTTCAGAAGCAGATAGTTGGTTCAGTGGATAGAATTCTAGACCTACAGTTAGGAACATCTGCAACCCTGGCCTCAGACTCTTCCTAAATGTGTAACCCTGGGCAAGTTAAATAAACTCAGTTTCCCCAACTGTAAAATGAAGATACTATACAAATAAAAATAAAATAATAAAAATTAAGTTAAGAAAACAGAAAAAATGAGGATAATAAAAGCAAATAAAGTTTTTAAAGAGCACTGTTTTTTAAAATCTAAAAAGCATGTAGCACAGTGCCTGGCATCTATTAGGTGCTTAATAAATGCCTGTTTCTAATTCTTGAAACACAGTATGTGCTCCATAAATGCTTGTTTCCTTTCTATTTAACCTCTCAGTGTCCCAGCCAGTACTCAAAGACTAAGAGCTGCAGATCTGCATTAGTACAGGGAATTTCTTCATGCGGAGTTCCCTGTAAAAATGAAATCACTGCCAGGTTAAAAAAGGAATCCAATTTCCTTGAACATTGCTACAGGCCTGCTTCCTCTTCCTAGCCTTTCTTCTTCTGTTCTTATCACGACCTTCAGAACTTTACATAGTCAGTCCAATAAAGGTTAGCATCATCCTCATCTTCACAATTCTTAAGGTTAACAGAACAATTTACACATATTATATCAGGCAGCTGGTGATGCAGCAGATAAATCTCTAAAGTCAGGAAGATCTAAGTGTCTAAGTTGGCCTTAGAAGCTTACTAGCTGTGTGACTCTAGGCAAGTCACCTAACCTCTATCTGCCTCAGTTTCCTCAAAAGGAAATTATACCAGTACCTACCTCCCTGGGCAATTGTTAGCGTCAAATGAAGTAAAAAGTGCTTAACACAGCACCTGGTACATCATAGACTCTATACTAATGCTTTGCCAGTAACTTAACTGCCAAAGGTATGATTTAGACTAGGGTTTTCCTGACTCCAAGTCCAGGAGCTTTGCCAAAATTTCATGACCAGCGCCATAGCTACCTTCATTCTATGGATGACCAACACCCAATCCAGTCCTGGAAACTCTCATCTTCCAGATTTGAACTGTTTCATGGGTCAAAGAGAAACCACCGTTTGTCAGCTTTCTCCTAACAGATTTGAGACCAGTCTCTTGTGTGAAGAGATGACACAAAAACCCCCTCCATTCTTCCTTACTCAGAATTTGCAATGGAGCATCACCCGGGACTCTATCGTGCCATTATTCTCATTTTGGTTTTCAGAGGTGTCTCTGCCAGTCATTCAGAGATTGTGATGATTCTATAGATCCCCTCTCCGTCACTTGTCACAAAACAAATTAAATCACCAATACTTTGTGATGCCTGGTGTGTCTAGATGCCTCCAGAGCCAAGCTGCTCTCTCACATCACTGACTTCCTGACGGTGTAGCTTTTCCCTGCAGCCCTTGCATTTAAACCATTCCATATTTCAAAAGCAGAACACCAGCTATGCAAATTTGCAAGCACCAGTTTTGATCGCATATGAATCACTGTGGGTGCACATTTAAGGAAAGTGTTATAAAGTGGGAGACATGTATCCTTTTATTTGTGGAGTATAATGAGTTGTACTGATTAGTCTAACTCGCTGAGGCAAATCACTACACACTTTTAAAGGTCTCCTTTTCAATGTACCATAATTAAATTAAAGTTAAAGTGCTATAATTATTTAGAACACAGGTGCCATTTTCCATGGATCTTTGTGAACCAATAAGCTCAAAATGAATGCAGAGATAAAATAGTATTACTCAAGTTAACTGTATCTAATCTTGTCTATCTTGTATTTGGAATAAAATTATGCAAGAGTCCAGAGGCTAATTAGAAATAAAATAAGTCTTTTCTGTAGAATAGCCAATTTATGCCACCCAAGTTTAAATGCTAAGGATGATGAGTCTTTTGGTCGTCTCATACACATTAAGCACATGTTTGACACGTTTGCACCCATGTGCATGTGCACACATACACATGGTCTCTAAAGTGAATTTCTCAGGAAGTCTAGTGGAAATGCACTAGGGCATTCTCTTGCTGCATAATGCATAGCCTTGGGCACACAAATCATGAAGATGGCACAGTCTATGGAATAGCAAAGGTGTAGTTTCACACACACACACACACACACACACAAATGGGAGGGGAGGTGAAGTATTGGAATAGGCCAACCAAATAGGTACTTGATCAATACTGTTGAGATGAAGGGGACCCACCTGGTTTACCTTTACTCCAGGACATCTGGATCAGATTCACGACAGACTAGGAAAGTATGCAAGTATCCTAATTGTCTTCTTCAGAAGTAGGCCAAATTACAGGATGATAGACTTCTACCAGAAAAGCTTACTTTCCAGGGCTTCTCCAGAAAGACCTGATCCATTCTAAATATAAAGGTCACAGGAGGTTGTAATTTTGTTACAAAGCTTCAATATTTTTCATCAACAAATTAAAACCAATTCTACTGGAGGTCCCTGGGATTGGATGAAAACCAGGCCAAAACCCTTAAGCCTCCTCTAGGTCCATCTTCAGAGAGCTAAATCTTCCTGGCTTTCTTCCTTCCCTCCTTCCCTACATCCCTTACTATCATCCCACCAATAAATTCACAAACTTGAATTTACAAAACCAAATCATGGAGAAAACAAGTTTATAAACTGCCTATAAATTTCTAGCTTTAAGTTTACAAAGGTCGTTAGGTTAGAGAAGGGAATGAAAGAAGGATTGTGTGTCTTAAATATATAGTGTATACAAGTGTAAAAGACTATGGGGATATAGGAAAAGTAGTAGCACATAGAAGAAAGGGGGAGGAGGAGTGGCTAGCAGGAACATAAAGACTGACTTCTTTCTTTTGGTCCAGAACTGTGATTCCATCCTTGAGGGTGGTTCTCTCTAGTAATATATAAAGACAGTCCTTTGGCACATTATTCTTTTAAGAGAGTTGACTAGGGAACTGAGGAGAGAAGGGACCTTGTCAGAATCACATAGTCATTCTTGTCAGGGGTAGGACCTGAACCAGGCTTTGTGATGCCAAGGCCAGCTCTTTTTCAACTAAGACACTGCTGCCTGGCCTATAAAATAGGGAGGATGATTGCAATAATAGCTAACATAATAATAAATAGATCATATAACTAATAAGTTAATTGTTAAATATTAATATAATATTAATACTATTGGGTTGGTCTACTCCAATACCCCACACCACCCCACTTAATATATGTTATATATTATGTTAATACATCATAATTATAATAGTTAGCATCTACAAAGCACTTACTATGCACCAGAAGCTGTGCTACGCTTTACAATGATCTCGTTTAATTCTCAGGACAACCAGAAAAATTGAGGTTCTGTTACTGTTCCCATGTTACAGGTGAGGAAGCTGAGGCAGACAGAGGTGACATGACTTCTTCAGGACCACACAGCTAATAAAAGTACAAAGCCAGATTTGAGCTCAGGTCTTGTTGACTCCAGACCCAGAGTTCTATTCACTAAGTCCCCTAGCTGTATGTCATTCTCCCTACCTACCTCACAGGGTCATTGTCAGTAGAAAGAAAATATGTATTAAGTGCTTTTTTTTAAACCTGAAAGGATGAAGTATAAATTCTTATTTGAATCTCTTTGATTCACTTCTCACATCCTGCCTATATCACTGTTATTTGTATATTTGTCATCACGCCAATATGGAAAGACACCGCCAGTCACAAGTCTGTACAAATAGAATATATTCTTTGATGAAAGTTCTGATAGGAAAGGATCAGCCACGAGATTGAGAGCTGGTAGGGACCTTGGAGATTATTCTTTTGTGAAGAAAACCTAGGCCATCTTTTGTCTCAATTCTTACCTAGCCTTTAATTATTGCATGGGTGTTGCCTTAGACAAACTGAGACTTGAGTAAGACTTCAAAAGGCCAAGGTCTCCCGCTGCATCCAGGCTCATGACCAGTCATTTCGACCTATGTCTTGCCACTAAACTCCAGTGACTCTGGAGGAAAGAGTGAGGCTGATGCCTCTGCGCAAGCTTACCTCACTTAAATCCAATTCGCTCCCAAGTCAAAACATCACCTTCCTGATATCACTGGTCCTCTTTGAGAACAAAGGAGGAACCACAACAACATCCAACATGCTCATTTCTCAGAGGAAGAAACTGAAACCCAGACTGGTTAAGTAACTTTTCTAAGGTCATACAGCTTTTAAGTAGCAAAACCAAATTTCCAATCCAGGTTCTCCAAATTCAGTATTCTTTCCATTTCACACAATATAAAGCCCTCTAGATCAGCGGTTCTCAACTTGTGGGTCGTGAACACTTTGGGGGTCAAATGACCCTTTCACAGGGGTCACAGGGGTCGCCTAAGACCATCAGAAAGCACATATTTCCAATGGTCTCAGGAACCGAGACACCGCTCCTCTATCTGTCTCTAGGAGGGTCTGCCCACATCCAGATATGCCCACATACAAGTATTAAAGGTTCATGGCATTAGGAAGGTTGAGAAGCCCTGGTCTAAATTGTTTCTAAACATTTCAGAACTAGAGCTGGACTCTTAAGCAAAATAGGGGTTTCAAAGAATCCATTCTCAGAGCAATGGGGCACATTTAAAGCTTTTGCTATTTACTGTCTAATGGAACTTTTTCAACTAATTGCAGACTCCCTCTAACTTTCTACCAGGAGACAAGAATAGCATTAAGATTCCAAGGCAGCATCTAAATCTGAGGCCCTAGAGACTTGACAAGGCTGCCCTCTGATCCCAGAATCCTAGCCCTCAACAGGGTGATATTGGGGTTGCCTTTCATTATATTCATCAGCAAGGAGATTCTAATCAGCAAATGCAGATCATAATAGAGTTTGAAAAACAGGCCTTGCAGACAAGTCTAATCATTACAAAGACCAGTCAACTGTGAACTGTGCTCGCTTATGTTTTAATTTAAAATTCCAGTGGAATTCCTAGTAAAATACTTATGAGGTAGTCTCTGCTAGAGAGTTATGTCCTTTTATTACCCAGGACAGTCTGTAAAATAGATGGCAGCAGTTTGCTGTTTTAATTACACGGTGATATATACTCTACAGTACTATATAATCCTTGACATGGTACTTTTGAAGTACAATAAGATAGAAAAACAATAACACCACTAATTCTATTTTATAGAAAACTTTCAAATTAATTGGTATAATAGCATCATCTGTTTTTGCTTTCAGGCTCATTTCTTCTATGTGGTTTATAAAAAGAAAGAACAGCACCTAACTCAACTAAGATAAAGTTAAGGAACCACTGAGAGATAATGGCTTTATATCAGGGAATCCTGTGGCAACAATGCTTTGCTGTGGGGACTGTTTCACAATCAATTGTTTTTGCATTCCTTTAATGGGCTTCATGGGCAGAAAGATAAACTGGTTGGGTTCAAAGGACAATGAATTCATTAAAAGAAGTTCCTAATAAAAGTGATTCAATCTTTGCATTTAGCTTTTAATACAAAAATTAATTAACATTTGCATTATAAGACCTGACCTCCCTGGGGGAATATAATCAATTCTTCCCAATACAGGATATGTTCTGGGCAGGACATAATTCCTTATTGTGACTATAATCAATCATGTCATGTTACTGGGTGGCTACTGTAAATGATGAACAAATTCTTAAACTTGAGTCTCCCCTAAAGCTGGCTGTCAAATGAATGCTATGGAAATACATCCCTACAGTGGGAAGCTGTGTAATTATAATATTGATTAAATTATGGCAATTCCTGGCAGAATACATGATTACAGAACACTCTCTGGAAAGAAGACAAGACAACCAAAAGGCAGAGCTGCAATTCTGTAAATAAAATTTCACCAGGGAATTCCGTTCATTCCAGCAAGCATCTTGCAAAACACTCCACTTAAAGAACAAGTAAGATACATTAAAAAGATTTATTTCTTGAGGGGCTATAAAACTGGAGAAACTTAGTTTGGGGGATTTTAGGTGATATAGGAATGAAGTCTATTTTAAAATATTACTTTAAATATGTGTTAATTAATATAGACATTGCTCCCCTTTTCCCCCACCCATCCACGCTTACCCCCGTAAGTTCATTGAGGCCTTCCTGTATCTATATAGGCAAGTATCTACTCTTCTGCACAACATCTCACAGGAGGTTCTAGGGCAAAGGGTGAATGGGCTCTAAGAGTATTATCCCAGAGTGATTTTCTACCAAAAAATAAGTACAAGAAAGGAACCACAACCCAGAGAATGTTGTAGAAGTATACAACCAGTGCATTGTCTAGAAAAAAAAAAGTTCTAAAGGGTTATTTGGGTCTGACATTTCCACTTACTATGAGTGATTTGGGTGCTAGCATGGGAAGAAAGCCTTTATAGGACTTTCTATAGCAGAAGTAATACAGAGGCTTTTACACAGGACAATATGGTAATCAAGCGTATCAGCTTATTCACACCAAATCACCCTTCTGCTGTTCCACAGGCTCCATATTTATCATTTACAAAGGCAAAAGAAAACAGATGATGAGGAAAAGATACAATTAAATGAACTTTTGGTAGATAGGCTTTTACCCAAAAAAGAGAAGACAAAGTGGAGGGGAAATCATGTGGGGGTAGTTTTAAACTCAAAATAGGAATTAAAAGTGGGAGAGATACAAAATATTCTCCCAGTTCTGTAAACTTCTGTAAAATTTTGGGAACTCATGGAAAGAATCATTCAAGTTCAATTCATATCACTTCTGGAAGGGACATCAGAGGTCATCTAGTCCAATCCTCTTGTTTTTACAAATGAGGAAACTGAGCCCAGGGAAACGAAATTACTTGCTAGGTCACATAGGTAGTAAATAATCCTCTGACTCCAAAACCCTTGCCTTTTCAAGTGTAGTAAGCACATACTCAGGAGCAGCACAAGACAAGGGTGTTACAAGGGCAAAAAAAAAAAAAAGAAAAGAGGTTACATTTTATTCAAAAAATTGGAGATGTATAGAAGTTATATATTATATTGAGTTAGCATAAATGAAGCACTTTGCAAGTCAGCTATATAAATGCTAACTTTTATTTTTATGTGTTCATTTTTTTAATGAGGAATTGGAAGAAATGGGAGCAACGGCAGAAAGCAAAGTGCTTTGGGAAAATTGGAGGAGAGGGAGCTAATGAAGAGGAATCAGGGCAGGGATGCCATAAGAGGCAGCACGTACATCAAACCTTAAAGGAAACTCAAGATTCTAAAAGATGGGAAGGAGTAGGGCTTGCATCCCCAGCATGGGAGGATAATGTAAATGAAAGGAAATGGGAGTGATGATGACATGTCCAGGTCAGGGATCAGCTGCATTTCAACTGGAACAGAATGTAGAGTATAGAGAAAGGTCCAAGGGGAAAAAGGCAAAAAAAGATAGGTTAGGATCATATTATGGAATGTCTTGAACACTTAGGGTAAGGAAGTTTTCTTTCATTGTAATTGGCATTGCTGTCTCAATGCTCTTGTTCACCTTCCTTGCTCTCTTTTTTTCTTTTGGCTAAAGAATATCTCAAAGATGTAGATAGGCTGTGGAGCAGCTAGGTGGTATAGTTGGATAGAGCACCAGTGCTGGAATCAGGAGGATCTGAGTTCAAATTTGGTTTAAGACACTAGCTACTTGACCTTGGGCAAGTGACTCAACCCTATTTGCCTCTTTAAAAAATGTGTATAGATTGTATGCTGTATCTCCTTCTACATGTGAAAGAAAAAAAGAATAAGATTGATTAATACTAATTTCATAGCAGCACAGTGACATGCCATCCTTCAAAAGGAAGAATACAAAATTTATTTTATTGCATAAATAAGATACATGTATACATATGCATACATGTATGCATATACACATGTGTACATATATGTATATGTGTGGAAAGAAATGTAACTGTGTGTGCATATACATATATGTGCATATATAGCTACACATACGTATATGTACATTTATGTGTATATGTAAAGAGAGAGACAGAGATTTTAAACAATGATGAAGCATAGAGGTTACTTTACACATAGGGAAACTGAGACACATAGAGGTTTACATGATTTGCCCATGGTTACACATTATAGTAACCAACAGAGCTTGAATTTGGACTTAGTTTCTCTACTCCAAACCCAGTTCACATGCAATAAATAT
>CM053600.1:157915082-157932526 GCA_028646575.1 Pseudocheirus occidentalis | reverse complement strand
AACTGTGTGTGCATATACATATATGTGCATATATAGCTACACATACGTATATGTACATTTATGTGTATATGTAAAGAGAGAGACAGAGATTTTAAACAATGATGAAGCATAGAGGTTACTTTACACATAGGGAAACTGAGACACATAGAGGATTACATGATTTGCCCATGGTTACACATTATAGTAACCAACAGAGCTTGAATTTGGACTTAGTTTCTCTACTCCAAACCCAGTTCACATGCAACAAATATATGAAAGAAAAATAAAAAAGTTTACCCTTGAATGTCTTAAGTTTTGCTTTGTTTCATTTTAACATTATAAGTAGACTTGTCATTTTACACTTAGCCTAGTTTGAAGCAGAGGAAATGTGTATAGGTAATTATCAGGAACATCTTTGCTGGGCACATAAGTGTTATGTCTGTTTTATTTGATACACAGTCACAGATGGAGCAAGCACAATGATGGAAGGCCCCACCATTAGAGGTGGAAGGGGCAGTTTAACCAGTGCAGTGCATGACCTAGCTCTGCCTTCTCAACACACCACATAATTCAGGAGGCTCTGAACATGGCTTTTCCTAGGATATTTCAGAAGCCTGTCACTGAGCTATCAACCATAGAATGCCTTGAAGGGAGTGTTTCCTTGATACACAGAGCTAGTTTCTGGGAGTTCTCACTTCCTTACATTTTAACTCAGAAAAGTGTGAAATGTTTATTCACAGTGTGTTCTTCCTTTAGATAGCTTATCTGGAAGATCCTTAGGTTGGCGGGTTCTGAATTACAGAGGAGAGAGAGGAGAAATCCAGGTATATTATTCACAATATTATTGCAGTTCATTTTTCATCTTTCCCCTTCCAGACATAGAGCTCTCCAAAGAGAGACCCTCAGGGATAATATGGTGGAAAAATCATTCTTGCAACAATTCTGGGCCTCTGACAACTCCCTACCCTTCTTTGTAAATTATAGTAGTTGTAAAATACCATTTAAAATACTATTTTTGGAGTAATTTATTGAACTCCCAATGTACTCTATGAGTCTTTGAGATTTAAAAAAATAATACATTTTATTTACACATTTTTATATTTATAAGTAAAGTAATAGAAGTTGTCAGATCCAAACAATACTACAAAGTAACAAAGGTACTAACACACTGTTTATGATCTAAGAGAGTCCCCAAACAGTTCCCAGGATTGTGTTTTATTTTCTTTTCCTGCATCTCTGTCAAAGACAATGAAATGGTTGATATAAACAAAACTGAGTTTGAATAACCGAAGTGTCTAAAACCTACTAAGCAATTTATTATCTAAGAGGCCACAGGATTTTAAAGCTAAAAGAAACTAGAGAAATAAAACAGGAATTATTAACCTAGAGCCTGTGAAAGTTTTTCAATTTTCCCCATTACATGTAAAAGCAATTTTTCACATTTATTTTTTTTTATTTTGAGTTCCAAATTCTCTACTCTCTCTCCCTTCTCCCCTTCTTGAGAAGGTAAGCAATTTGATATAGGTTATACATGCTTAGTTACGCAAAACATATTTCCATAATAGTCATATTGTAAAAGTAAACACAAACAAAAAAACAACAAGAAAAATAAATAATTTTTTTAAAGTGTAGTTCAGTCTGCATTCAGACTCCATCACTTCTTTCTCTGGAGGTGGATAACATTTTTTATCATAAATCTTTCAAAACTGACTTGGGTCATTATACTGCTGAGAAGAGCTATATAATTCACAACTGATCATTGTACAATGTTGCCAGTACTGAATATAGTGTTCTCCTGGTTCTGCTCATTTCATTTTGCATCACTTAATGTAAGTCTTTCTAGGTTTTTCTGAGAGCCTCCTGCTCATTATTTCTAATAGTACAAGAGTATTCCATCATAATCATATACTAAAGCTTGTTCAAGCCATGACACAACTGATTGGCATCCCCTCAGTTTCCAGTGTTTTTGCCACCAGAAAAGAACTGCCATAAATATTTTTTGTACATACAGTTCCTTTTTCTTTTTATTTATCTTTTTGGGATACAGACCTAGTACTAGGTCCAAGGATATGCATGTTTTTATAGCCCTTTAGCCAAAGTTACGTATTGATCTCCAAAATGAATGGATCTGTTCACAATTCCACCCACAGTGTATTAATGTTCCAATTTTCCTATATCCCCCTCCAACATTTGTCATTTTCCTTTTCTGTCATATTAGCTAATTTAATAGGGGTGAGGTAATAGCTCAGAGTTGTTTTGATTTGCATTTCTCTAATCAGTAGTGATTTAGAGCATTTTTTCCATATAACTATAGATAGCTTTGATTACTTCATCAGAATATTGCCTGTTCATATCCTTTGACTATTTGTCAATTGTGGGATGGCTCTTATTTTTATAAATTTAATTCAGTTCTCTATGTATTTGAGAAATTAGACCTTTATCAAAGAAACTTGCTATGAATTTTTTTTCATAGTTTGACTATTGGGTTATTTCCCCATATTGATCCTATTCTCTACTGCTTTTACCCTGTCCATCACCAAAAGTCTACCTCCCCCAATCTACCCACCCTTCTATCAGTTCTATCCCCTCTTCTCTCCTTTTCTTGTAGGTCCAGATCAGTTTCTACACTCAATTGAATGGATGTGTGATTCCCTCTTTGAGCCAATTCTGAGAGATTGAAGTGTCTCCCACCCATTTCTGCCATCTTCCTCTCAACTGTAAAAACTCTTCCACTTCCTTTTGATTTAAGAAAACTTACTCCATTCTACCTCTCCCTTTCCCCTTCTCCCAGTGCATTCTTCTTTCTCACTTTGTAATTTTATTTTTTTAGATAGTATCCCATCATATTCAACTCACCTGTGCCCTCTATCTTATGTATATTTTTTCTAACTTCCCTAATAATGAGAAAGTTCCTAAGAGTTACAATTATAATCTTCCCAAGTAGGAATATGAAAAGTTTAACCTCATTGAATCCATCATGCTTTCTCTTTCATGCTTACCTTTTGATGCTTGTTTTGAATTTTGCATTTGAAAGTCAAATTTTCTGTTCATGTTTTATTTTAATCAAGAAGACTTCAAAATCCTCTCTTTCATTGCATTTCTATTTTTTCCCCTGAAGAATTATACTTAGTTTTGCTGGATAGATTGCTTGGTTGTAATCTAAACTCCTTTGCTATCTGGAATATCATATTCCAAGCCCACAATTCAGAAGCTCTTAAATCCAGTGTTATCCTGGTTGTGGCTCCAGGATATCTGAATTTTTTCTAGCTATTTGAAGTATTTTCCTCATGACCCAGGAGCTCTGGAATTTGGCTATAACATTACTGAGAATTTAAATTTTGGAATCTTTTTCAGGAGGTGATTGGTAGATTTATGCAGTTTCTCTTTTACCCTCTGGCTCTAGAATATCAGCACAGTTTTCCTTGATAATTTCTTCAAAAATGGTGTCTAGTCTCTTTTTCTTGATCATGGCTTTCAGGCAGTCCAATAATTCCTAACTGATTTCTCCTCAATGTATTTTCCATTGGGATATTTCACTTTTTTCTCTTTTTTCATTCTTTTTATTTTGTATTATTTTTTATTGATGTCTTGTGGAATTATTAGCTTTCATTTGCTCAGTTTCAATTTCTTAGAATTATTTTATTCATTGATTATTGATTCATTAATTTTTGTACCTCCTTTTCCATTTGGTCAGTTCTAATTTTTAAGGAGTTCTTTTCTTCAGTGAATTTTTGTACATCTTTTCCCCTGTGGTCAATTTGGCTTTTTAAGGAGTTCTTGTAAATGAATGTTTCCTTTCTTTGGATTCTTTGCAATATAAATCTAGTAACGGTATCACTGGGTCAAAGGGCATGCACAGATTAGTAATTTGAGGGGCATAATCCCAAATCACTTTCCAAAATGGTTTGACCAGTTCATAGCTCAATGCTGTTCCTGTTTTGTTTTGGTTTTTGGTTTGTTTTGTTTTCAGCAGTGCATCCAACATTCATTATTGTTCTTTTGGGGTGGGATAGGAGGGTTGTCAATTTTGCCATTCTAATGGGTGTGAAGTAGAACCTTAGAATTGTTTTCTTTTATTTCTCTAATAGCTAAGATTAGAAGGGATGTAGTTATAAGGAAAAGTAATGGTCTGCATCAATTTTCTCTAATAAAGATCTCACTTCTAAAATATAAAGAACCAATTTAAATTTATAAGAATAAGAGCCATTACCTTATTGGTAAATAGGCTAAGAAGTGAACATCATGTCCTCAAGGTAACTTATAACCACATTTCAGAAAAAAAACAATACTATTCTCAAATCTCTTGCTCTCTTTATCATCCAAACACAAGTTGTGTCTTGCCATACCCAACCCTGGATTACTCGCACCATCTGCCTCCTCTACTCCTACTCACTAGCTACTAAATTAAATTGGAGTAAGACACAAGATAAATCTATAAACCATTCTTGTTCAAGGGGAGAAAAATCAAATACATCAGATTTTCCATGGTAAAGAAAGTCTAAGTAAATTTATAGTTAAAATATATATAGTTTGTTAAAGTGAGAATTGCTTTTTCAGACCACTCAAATGATTAATAAATACCTTTGCTTCTATTTCATTTCTACCATTTTTTTAAAATTGAAAAGTACAACAAAAAATGGTATTTCATAATTTTATCATCCAGATATCTTTTTCACAATTGTAGTCAACTTTGAAGATGAGAGTATGAATTTAAAAATTGTGCATCAATACATTCACATATAGAGTTTTCTTATTTTTTTCTTTAAAAAAACTTCACTCAATAGAGAAAATTAAGAAAAAAGAATTATTGGAAAAGAATCCTATTTCTATCACTAAGCCAAATGTCAATTTGTTCTTTTATTCTAAACGTCTTCAAAGTCTTTGGGCATTAAAAAATCCAGCATTTGTTGTGATAATATAGAATTTCAATATGCTTGTCCTCATATTGTTACAAACTTTTGCAAAAGAACATTCTTTTTAATTGACCATTTTATAAACTTGATTATTCTTATAACAATTTGACCAATTATATGTAGCTTTCCTCTCCTATTTTTTGTGATTGAGAAATATATATTTCCAATTGCAAAAGGTGCTACATTTTTTGCTAGTATTTGTTGATGTAGGTTTCAACCTTCCTCAAACAAGCTATCATCATAAATTCCAATAAGGTTATCCTCCATTGTACCATGTTCATTTTAAAAATCCATTAATCTCACTAAAATTTTGTGTCAATATGGCACATTGTGTGGCACATAATATAGTTCCAAAGTAAAACCATACTTTCCTACCATAAACATATTTTTCTTCTGTAATCAAAAGAACATCTCTACCTACATTTGTTGTTTTAACCAGGTGGAATGCAAACAAGGAAATTTTTGTTTTCTAGATTAATTACAATGATGTTAAAATATATTGCCAGTTCCCAACATGTTATTATCTTCAAGTAGAAGCATTTGAAATTGTGTGCATATGATTTACCAGTCTTCATTTTGACCATCAACATCTGCAGGTAGAACCTATGTTTTCCTTATCAGATGATGATTTTTACACAGTCACTTCATAAATAAATTTATTCACTAAAAGCAATCATTTTTATTCCAATGGCATAATTTTTGAAAAAAGTATTGTTTAGCTTGTTAAAAGTATCTAATTTTTTTCTAAAATCCTATCTTGCTAACATATTTTGCATGTACACTTAAAAATGTAATTTCAATTAATTATATTTCATGCTATCTTCAGCTAAGGAATTACTATAAACAAACACAGTTATCTTTCCTCTTCATCCATTACAGTACTTAGGAATCCCAGTGATAAACACAGAGGATTATATTTTCTGGATCTGCTACATGAACTCTCTGTATTAACTTTGCCCAACAGAAGGTCTCATACATTAAGAGGAATGCACCACATAGTTGTGGAAAAGCTCAGCTACAACAGTTTTCAAAGAGTGTCTACCAAGAAAAAAGAGAATTTTAAGCCTTGTCAATAGAGGGAATAATTATACCAAAAATCATGAAATTTAAACTCCTAAAAAATGTATTCTACTCACTAGAAACATCTATTATAGAGACAGATATCAGTACAAGAAATATTTTCTCTCCTAACTTGATTTATTGTAAATAAAAAGTGGAGTCCAAGAAATTAAATGTAAATCTCCATAAATGTAGAGTTAAATAGATGACCAGTTATAATGAAATCAAAATCCCTAATTCAATTATGTTCTGGATAAAGTTTACTTTTCATTTGGAATAGTTTGAGAGATGAGACAAAGTCAATTACCAGCAGCTTGTTATAATGGTGTTATGGCTAGGCAGCTGACTTTGGGTCAGGAAGCCCACAGCTGGAGTCTTTTCTCTGGCAAATGCCAACTGGGAACATGAGCAGGACACAACTTCCATTTGCACAAGGTAAGGAATATCTCAGCTAGCTCTCTAAAGTGAGAAGTTACAAACCAGGTGCTGATCTGTGTTGGTGAAGGAAATTTCAACACTGAAAGTTACATGAGACCCTAGATCAATACAAAAAGAGAGAGGAGATATGGGGTAAATGGATGAAGGGAGAGGAGAAAAGGAGAGGGTGGGAAGGGAGGGAGAAAGGGAAAGAGACAGACAGAGAGAGAGAGAGAGAGAGAGAGAGAGAGAGAGAGAGAGAGAGAGAGATTAGCAAAGGAACTAGGACATGTAGAGTTCTAGATTTTTCAAAAGATTCCTGGAAACTTTTGGGTCCACAAAACAAGAACTTCCCGTAAAAGTCAGAAAGCTGAATAAAGGGGATTTGGGAATAGACATTTGAATGGTTCACTGTTGATGCTGGTTACCAAAATCATTGATTGGTAAGGACTAAAGATGCTAAATTAGAAATACTAAAATAAGACATGATTCATCAATGGTAAGCAAAGAAACTCCTATGTGTACCAAATATTGCCTATAGCCTACAAAATCTTCAATTCATTTTAGTAATTTTTAAGATAATGAAATGAAGAAGACACTAAAATATTCATTTCATGCATAAATCAATAGATGTGAGAATTCTCAAAAAGAAAAAAATTTCTGTTTTTGGAATTAGCTTAAATAACATGAATCATGTGAGTAAAGAAAAAGAAAATTCAGTAATGGCAGGATTACAAAGAGGGGGGGAACAGAGACATTGACAGAGACAGACAGAGAAAGAGAGACAGAGGAATTAACAAAGGAGGCAGGACATATTGAGCTCTAGGTTTTCCATAAATTTCCAGGTCCATACCTGCATTTTGAAAGCCTTAAAAGAATGAAAACTGTGTAAGTCCTACATAAGCTTTTTCATTAATTTCATAGGGTTTTAAATCAGCTTTCATCTCTGCCAAAAAATGAGTTCCCCCCTTCCCAAAATTAGGACAAATGAGATTATTTATCAAAGGAACATACTTTTGAGGGTTTCGTTCATTAAGGATTAAGCTACAGAGTATTTTTATCAGCAGGAAGACTATAAGCCTATGTTTGTGTGTATAGAAGGGGGGTGGGGGTGGGTAGAGGGCGGACCTGGAAGATTTGAGAAAGTTAAGATCAAGAAATATAAAGGTCCAAAAGCAAAAGTCCCAAAGACCTTTGTGCAGCTGTTAGGTTGTATGTTAAGTTTAAAGATTATTTATCAGTGCCCCAAGAAATCTATTATGTTATTTAACTTTCTTCAAACATTCAAAGCCATTTTTCTTTGAGGAAACAATACATTTAGGAAAGATTTTTATGGTAGTGTCTGAAACATTTAGACTCTTTCTTCCACAGAGTTGAAAAGACTTAAACAAAAATGAAACTAATTCAAACTTCCCCTGATTTGTTTCCTGTATGCCAAATCTGAAGGAGTCCAAACTAGGTTTCCACAATGGCTTGTGGAAACCTTTCATCTTTTGAGATTTAAATTTTAAATTTATGTCTTTGGTACTCTAGGTCTTCTCTTTTCCTAATTTATTCTTCCTTTACTTCAAACCATCAACATATCCCTGCCATCAAGTTTGATTTATATTGCCTAGGAACATAATCCAATCATGAATCTTCCTTGAGAATGCCAAAATAGCATGAGAAAGAACTCAGTTTAATGATCTTTCCAGTGTAGAAAACAAAAGAGAAAAATTCTGTGGGGCTTAAAAATATAATGAGGTAGGCCTTCGAAACCCACTGTAATATAAAGAACTCGATTCTCCTCTTTAATTATTTCACAATAACCCCTTTAAAGCTCTATTCATGGTCCATGTAGTGGGAGTAGCAATGGGAAAGTGGGGGAGTGTCAGATAAGGTGATGCATAGCAGGGCTCTTTCTGCCCTGAGATTACAATAGTAAGTGTGGAGGCCTTGTAGGAACCCTGAAATATCCATTATTTGGGTTTGTAGCAATACCATTGCTAAGGTCAGAACACCAGTCAATGCAATCTAATTGATCTTGTGCATCTAAGAACTGGGATGACATAGGAAGCTAATATAGGAAGCGTATACAGTCTTGGTCACAGAGTTGGCAAGACCTGAGTTCAAATCTGCCTTCAGAAACATGTTGATTGGGTTACCCTGGGCACTTAAGTCTCTTAACCACTGTCAGTCTCAGTTCCTTGAACTGTAAAATAGAGATTGCAAAAAATATTAGCAGAGTATCTGACACATAGTAGGCCCTTAATAAATGCTTGTTTTTCTTCCTTTTTTCCCCATGTAGTTGCAGCAGCCTGACCATCCTTGAAACTGTTGGGATGTCACTTAACACAGAAGACGGTAGAGAAGCATTTTTGGTACCATTATTCTGGTACCAGAATACTAGATATATGAGAAAAAATAAGAAATACCAGTACCCTGCCTCCTGGAAATACTTTAGCACAAATAATCCTGACTACTAAAATGGATAAACTGTGGGTAGGCATGAAATGTACTAAGGGTATGAATGTTTAACATGACAACAAAATTTCTAATGAAAAAAAACTCACTTTTAAGCACTATATATATAGTATTGTACCAAACACCAGAACTAAAAATAGAAAAGAAAGTCAATTCCTACTTTCAGGGAGTCTGCATTCGAATAGGTGAAAAGCAACACACACACACACACACACACACACACACATATATACACGTGCATATGTTTATAAACACATACACACACATATATATACATCTTTATATATATGTTTACATATATATATATATGGTTTCAGCTATGAGTCAAATGGAAAGGAACAATAGGTGCTTAGAATTCATTAGCACATGGTAATGCATCTCCTTTAATGTCATTTCATCGAAAAAATTACATACATACACATATACGCACATACATACATATACATATACACATGTCTGCAAAAAAAAAACAGTCTGCAAAACCAGCTTTAATCACCCATGCTTTTTTATGCAATATCCAAAGAACTAGAAGTAATCAATGGCTGTAAACTGCCAATAAACAAGCATTGGTTTTAATTTAAAATCCTCTTCCACATTACTGCCCAATAATAGTGTTAGATGATCCTTAGACACTTTGAATTCAGGTTGAGTTTTTTTTTCTTCCTTGGAAATATTAAGCTCTGGAAGCAATCCTTTCCCAGAATGAGCCTGTTTAAGCCACATTAAATATTTGTTGATCAGTGTATCCATCTTCTTTGATTATTTTCTTCAAAATATCAAGATGTGTAACTGTTAAGTTCTCATCTGTGCACCTCTCTAGCAATTACAACATTAAGCAATTGAACTTGATTTTTACAGTGACCAGACTAATCAAGGCTTAACCGTAAAAATTTCTTCACTGTCCACTTCATTTCCATTTTTTTCACTGCCTTAAATTAACTGCCTGTTGTGTTAATGACTGCTCCACTAAGAGAAATGCATTCTTTTATTTCAATTTTCAATCCATATAACTAAAAGACAGTCCATTCTCTTAATTGTAACTATAATGGTCTTTGTAGTTGTTCACAAATCACAAAAAAAAGCATTGTTTCTTATTTCTCTTAGTTCACGTCTGGTTTATTATGTTCAGTTCCATAGTTTCAAGCATTCCCACACTTTGGCCTATTTTTGAGTTACTAAGACCACGCTGATGCTATTCAATATGTCAGATTTTTGTTGTAATGTGTTAATAAGTGTCTTCTTTTATGGGCCAGCAGTATTATCAAAAGCGTGCTTCTTTTTTTCCAAATTATTAAAGACTCTTTTTGAAAAAATATTAACTCAACTAGCAAAGGTTGGTAATATGATGCACAGTAGTACAACACATCAACACTCAACAATAGGCAAGTACAGACTGACAAAGTCTGACAAGAGTACAATCAAATGATGCTGCATGGACAATACAAAAAGACCAGAGCTGAATAGAAAATTGACATTTAGACACAGAACTCAAGAGAAGCATAAAAAGAGAAATATGAAAGAGAAATCATGAGGGACTCAATAAAGTTAAATCATTTACATTCTTTATGGGAAGATGGCACATGTAACTCTTAAGAATTTTATCACTATTAGAACATATACAGACCAGCATCAGTCAACTATGTTGGCATGATCACACACACACACAAAGGGTGAGAAAGAGGGATGCACTGGGAGAAGGGGAAATGGAGAGAAAGAATGGGTAAAATTATGACACCTAAAAGAGGCATAAAAGGAAGATTTTTTTATAGTGGACAGGGAAGAGAAGAAAAGGGTAGCTAGCAGCACTTGAATCTCATTCTCATTTGAATTGGTTCAAAGACAGAAGAACCCACAGATACATGCATATGTGTGTGTGTGTATGTACATATATACATGCACACATTCAGTTAAGGATAAAAAAATCTCTTGCCCAGCAGGAAAGTAGGAAAAGGGGATAAAAGACAGAGTAGAGGAGATTATAAAAGAGAGGATGGATTAAGGGAGGCAGTGTTCAGAAACAAAACAGATTTTTGAGGAGGGATTGGGTAAAAAGAGAGAGAAAAGGATAAGTAGAAGAGAATAGGTTGGAAAGAATTACAGTTAATAATCATAATTGTGAATGGGATGATTTAACCATAAAATGGAAACAGCAGAATGGTTTAGAAACCAGAATCCAACAATATGTTGTTTACAAAAGACACGCTTAAAATAGAAAATCCACACAGAGATTTAAAATAAGGGGCTAAAGCAGAAACTATTCTGCTTCAATTGAACTAAAAATGGCAGGGGTAGAAATAATGATTTCAGACAAAGCAGAAGTAATAACAGATTTAATTTTAAAGGGTTAATCAGAGAAACTACATTTTGCTAAAAGGTACCATAGACAATGAAGCAAATAAATTTTTACAGCAAGTTTCTCCAATAAAGACCTCATTTCTCAAATATGTCATGAATTGAGTCAAACTTATAAACTTAAGAGCTATTCCCCAATTGATAAATGGCCAAAGAATATAAACACAAGTTTTCAGAAGGAAAAATCAAATCTATATACAGTCGTAAGAAAAATGCTCTAAATCACAATTGACTAGAGAAATGTAGATTAAATTAACTCTGGGGCATTACCCTACACCTATCAGAAATGACAAATGCTAGAAGAGATGTGAAAAAAATTGAGATGCTAATGAACTGTTAGTAGAGTCCTAAACGGGACCAACCATTCTGGAAAATGACTTAGAACTATGCCCAAAAGGCTATAAAACTGTTTATGCCCTTTGTCCTAAACTAACTTATATATTCACTGTCATACTAATTATATTAACAAAATTATTTTACTGAATTAGGAAAAAATAATAAAATTCATTTGGAAGAAAAAAAAGGCAAGGATATCAAAGGAACTAATAAAAAAATGTAAGGGATTGAGGTTTAGCAATACCAGATCCTAATCTACATTATAAGTCAGTAATTATCAAAACTATCTGCTACCAGCTAAAAATAGAATGGTAGCTCAATAGAACATAGTAGACATACAATTTAGAGCAGGAAAATGAACATAATAACCTTGTATTTGACAAGTATAAAGACTTAAGATTTGGGGATAAGAATTCAACATTTGGTTTAAAAAATTGTTTGGGAAACTTGAAAGCAGTTTGGCAGAAATTGGGCATAGGCCAATATTTTATATCATTTACCAAAATAAAGTCAAAATGGATATATGACCCAGATATAAAGAGAGACTTTACAAGAAAATTTGAATAACATGGAAAATTTTACTTATCAGACTTATGGATAAGTCTGATTTATGAATAAACAAGAAATAGAGAGCAGAGTGAGGTATAAAATGAATAATTTTGATTATATTAAATTAAAAAGTGTTTGCACAAAGAAAACAAATGTAGTCAAGGTCAGAAGGAAAGCAGAAAATTCAGGGGGAAATTTATAGACAGTTTCTGAGGTAAAGATCTCATATCTCAAATACATAAAGAACTCTATAAAATTGATAATACTATGAGTCATCCTCCAATTGATAAACGATTAAAGATACCAACAAGCGGTTTTCCAATGAAGGAGTCAAAACAATTTAAAGTCACATGAAACAAATGCACTAAATCATTATTGATTAGATAAATGCAAATTAAAACAACCTTGAGATATCATTTAAAATGACTGAACAACAACAACAGGATATGGAAGAATTTGGAAACTGATTCATTGTTGGTGGAATTGTAATCTGATCCAACCATTTTGTATAGCCATCTGATACTGTGCCCAAAGAGTTATTAAACTGCCTGTACTGTTTGACCCAGCAATGCCACTACTAGGTCAGTTTCCAAAGATAATTAAGGAAAAAGGAAAAGAACCTATATGCTCCAAAATATTTATAGCAGCTCTCTTTATGGTGTCAAGCGACTGGAAATTGAGGGGATGTCCATCATTCAGGGAATGGCTAAACAATTTGTGACATATGATTGTGATGGACTACTATACTATAAGAAATAATGAGCTTGGTGATATTAGAAAAACATGGAAAGACTTGAACAAAATGATGAAGAGAGAAATAAGCAAAACTAAGGGAACGTCACGTATACAGTAATAGCATTATTGTTTTAAGAACAACTTTGATTGAATAAATAATTCTGATCATTATATATACCCACATTAACTACAAAGGACTTATGAAGGATGATGCTATCTAAATCCAGAAAAAGAATTGATAAATTTTACATATATATGTATGTTTGTGTGTACACACAGACACACATATTTGTGTCTAATTGTAACCATCTCTAGGGAAGTAGTGGGAGCAAGAAAAAAGAACAAAAAAGAAATTTATGTGTAACTTCATTATATATTTAAGAGAAATAGCAAGTTGTATGTAATAGATTTGCCATTCCATATGCAATTATCTTTTTATTATGCTGTTATGGAAATGCTTGTTTTATTCTATAAATTAAAAATAAAATAAATTTTAAATCATGCTTTAAAAAAGACCATCAGGTTGCTGGAATTGTGGGATAAACATTTGTTGTTCTTTTAAACTTATAGATGAAAAATTCCCATACTACAAACATAAATCCCACAATATTCTTGAGAATTCTGCAAACTGTACTAGCACCAAAGCGTCATTAAAGACACAACTGCTTCTCACAACCACCCAGATATAACATTGATCCATAAAAATTTAATAACAGTGTTATTAAGAGAGTTTCCATATAAATACTTATAACTTTCAAACTACATGGAATGGAAAACTTTTGAAATATAGAGACCTAGTGAAAGAAACTAAAAGCATATGGGCTTTTAGCATGGGTCTGCCAGATAGTAGGCACTTAGTAAAGTAGTTGTCTGCCAGGATGAGGTGCATATTTTTCCTGTCCCTGTTCTGCTTCCACAGTTGTCACAAAGATGCTTCCTGTTGAGTTCACAGAAAATGAGCTGACATCTCACATTCATTATTCAATTACCAAAAAAAAATAATCATGTTCTTTTATCCACACAATATTCTGTAACACATTAAATGAAGGAAAATAATAACAAAGTACTTAATTGTTCTCAAATAACTTCTTTCTGAACTCTTTCACTAAAAGATAAGACATGGAAGCTAATAATCATAATAATAAACTATTCTGGAATTTGTCCATTGTCACTAACCAAACCATTTTCTAGAATCACCTGGACAGATTTCTGATCCATCAAAACTGAAGAATAATGTTTTGATTAGGTCTCTCCATACCAAATACTAACAATAATAGCAACTTGCGTCTATGGAATTTCTAGCTGAGCTCCATTCAACAAGCTGCTAATCAGTTTTTGAAAATATTAATTAGAATTGGTTCTTTATTAGTAATAATATTGCTCATATCTCCCCTGTCTAAACTTTCCTGGCAGGGATTTCTGGGAGTTTTTCACCATGCCCCAGGAAAACTATTGTCCTACAAGATCTCATCAGTCATATTATCATATCAGTCACCTCATCATTACTCTCTGTCCTTCTGATTGGAGAGTAGAAACAAGAGCTCTAAGACCTCCATTTAAGGAGGCAACTCAGCTCAAACATTTCTCAGTTTCTCACCTGGCTGCACTACTCTGGGTCTCTCTGACTTCTGTACCATGCCACCATGTTAGACACTTCTCTTCCATCTTCAGTTCTGTTTGTGTGTTGTCTTCCCCAATTAAGTTGCAAGTTCCTGGAGGGTAGAGACATATTTCTATCCCCAGGGGCTTAGCACGGTGCCTAATACATAGTAGACAAAGCATGTTCTTGATAAATGTTTATTGACTGATAATGTAACACTATAATGCACTCAAAGGTCTTTATATACATTTTTCCATTTGGTCTTTACAAGAATACTAGGATGTAGGTTTATTCATTTATTCTCATTTTCACAGCATGACTATTATGGAAATGATTTGCTTGATCACACATCTATAACCTATATCAAATTGCTTGCCTTCTCAATGAGGGATTGGGATGTTGAGGACAGAAGGGAGAGAATTTGAAACTCAAAGTTTTAAAAATGTATGTTAAAAATTGTTTTTACATGTAACTAGGGAAAAATAAAATGCTAAATTAAAAAAATTCTCATTTTGCAAATAAGGAAACTGACCCAAAGGGATTCAAAACCTTGCCCAAGGTCAAACAACTCATAAATACCTAGGGGAGAGTTCAGACCCAGGTCATCCTGACTTTAAGTCCAGCATTCAGTCCACCACAGCCAGAGAAGTGAATCAATTCATACCCCTTCCCCATTTTTTTTCTTTAGGCAGGCAGATAAGAACAGAAAATTACCCAAGTATATTTTAGGCTACACAATTATCAGGAAGGAAACATGCAAGCTTTTTACCAATACCAATAGTTCTTCTATCATTGCCGAAAATCAGTAAGTCAATCAATAACCATTTATTAAACTTCTACTTTGTGCCAGGCACTGTCCTAGGCACTGAGAATACTAAGCTAAAGATCAATCAGCCCTTTACTGAAAGGAATCAGGAGAGGCAACTTGTAATTACACAGGTAGATACATAATAGATCTAAAAATGATTAGGCAGAGAAACATTAAAAGCTAAATGGATGAGAACAGATCTCATGTAGGTGAAACATGATCTGAGCCTTTGAAGGAAACAACCTCCATTCCAGGTAAGGTACTAAATTTCCCAGAATATTTTTCATGCAGTAAAAGGAATATCCATTCATTTTAATTCAACAGACATTTATTAAACACCTAATATGTATAAGACACTATGTGAGTTGTCAATAATTTAAAAAATGAAATAAATAATATGATCACCCCCAAAAGATAACTGACCAAAGGATAGGAAAACATAGTTTTCAAAAAAGAAAAAAAAGAAACTCAAATTATCAGCAACCATATGAAGTCAACTTTAAATCACTAAGAGTGTGAAAAAATGCAGATTGAAAGAACTCTGAAATTCTACCTTATACTTACCAAATGGGAAATTTGACAAAAGATGTAAATGACATTTGTTGGAGAAACTATGAGAAAGACAGGTACAAATAAACTCATAAATGATGAGTGAAGTTACAAATTTCCTTGATGTGTCTATAAATTTAATCTATATCTTAAAATCACTAAGTTACTTATAATCTTTGGCTGAGCACTCCCTACTAAAGATAATCACCACTATCTCCACCCAAAGTCGAAGACAATGGAGTGTCTTAGTACAAAAAAATATTTATTACAGCTCTTTGTTGCAACAAAATATGAGTTTGGGGAAAGAATGAACACATTTTGTATAAAGATGTAATGGAATATCATTGCATTGTAAGAAATCACAAATATGACAGATTCAGAGAAACATGGAAAGTCTTGTATGAACTGATGCAGACTGAATTGAGCAGAAGAAAATCAATTTGTACAATGAAGAGATGTACAATGAATCATATAAAACCAAGTTCAAAACAACACAGAACTTTAACCACTGCAGTAAACAAGCATGTCCTCAAAAGACTCATAATGAAACATGTTACCCATCTCTTAAGAAAAGAATGATGGACCAGAGGTACAGAATAAGACATACATTTTCAGACTTGGTCAGTGTATGAATTGTTTTGCTTGGCTATTTGTTGCAAAAAATTTTATTCATGTGGGAAATGGAGAAAATTTACAGCTGGTAAAGGGAAGAGGTAGAAGGAAAAGAAAAAGAGGAGATAAAAAAGAAGAAAAATAGAGGGGAAAGGAAAAGAAAAGACGTGGAGAAATAAAAATAAAGGGAAGGAGAAAAAGAAAGAAGACAGAGATGAAGGAGAAACAAAAGATAAGAAAAAGGAAAGGAGTGAAGAATAAATGAAGGCAGATAAGAAGAAGAAAAATTAAAAAATGATGGAAAAAGAAAGTGAATGAAGAAAGAATTAAATAATAGATGAAAAATAATTGTGACAGGAAAAAAGTTAGAAATTTTTAAAAGAAAAAAGGGAGGCAAAACCTCTAAAGATAGAAAAAGCACAGCAAACATAGCAGGAGGGATACGGGGGGCTTAGCCAAGATGGCAGCATAGAAACAGCAAGGTCCCACAGCTCCCACACCGCCACCCTAAACACCCATAAAATTATGAGCCCAGACAAGGTCTAGGACACTCAGACTCACACAAAAATACAGAAAACACATCTCTCGCTGAAGGCAGCTTGGCAGCAGGGGCTCAGTGCAGTGGCCGGGAGTGGAGGCTGGCCCAGCCTGAAGCCAAGACAATGGCCAGGCCTGGGGCAGTGGGAAGGAGCCGGGCTGAGCTGAGCCAAGCTGCACCACAGCCAGTCTTCAGAGGAGAGGATCTACAGCCTCCAGCACCTCCACATCTGCCAAGGCGTGAGGGACCTGGATGAGAGAGGGGCAGCTCGCACCAGAGATTTGGCCCAGCCCAAAACCGCAGCCACAGCCAGGCCAGGCCCCAGGGCGGCCAGGAGGAGCTGAGCCTCCCAAGCTGCAGCTTGAGTCTACTTCAGAGAAGACCTAAGGCACCTGCCTGAGGGGATCTTAAAATCCCACAAACCAGGGTCAGAGACGGTTAGTGAAAGTGAAACTTTGAAAATTAATTTGGGGGAGGTAAAGCAGTTCAGCCAATCTGCCCCCGGGGCAAGGAAGTAGTGGGGGAAGGGAACTG
>CM053600.1:157877951-157914582 GCA_028646575.1 Pseudocheirus occidentalis | reverse complement strand
GTAGTAGTAGTAGTAGTAGCAGTAGCAGCAGCAGCAGCAGTAGTAGTAGTAGTAGTAGTTGTAGTAGCAGTAGTAGTAGTAGTAGTAGTAGTTATAGTAGCAGTAGTAGTAGTAGTAGTAGTAGAAGTAGTAGTAGTAGTAGTTGTAGTAGCAGTAGTAGTAGTAGTAGTAGTAGCAGTAGCAGCAGCAGCAGCAGTAGTAGCAACAATGATGATAACAATAAGTATATTTATGTAACTCTTTAAGGTTTACAAAGTGCTTTGCACATATTACTTATAGAAAGTAGAGAAATATTGAATACAGTTCATTTACCTCCTCGGTACTTCCCAGAGATGTACACATAGATGATGAGGCTGACATGTCCATTGGCAGAGTTACTCAGTGTTTGGGAGTCTCCACAGGAAAGTGCTGTTGTGCTGACCTCATTGTTGTATATCTGCGCAACTTGGACAATGTACCAGCACCATGCTAGGAAATTGAATTGCTTCCATTTGAACTGTTTTAGGAAGATTCTGAAGATCACCTAGCAGGATAAGGTAACTGAAACTGAAGTCATTTCTTGAGCTCAATTTCTACTCCTTCATAGAGTGCAACTTCAGTGGGCTGGCCATGTTGTTCGAATGCCAAACAAATGTTGATTAATAGGCTATTTTACTGAAAACTCACACAAGGCAAATACGTACATGGACATCAGAAGAAGTAATACAACACCCTCAGGTCTCTGAATAACTTTGGAATCTATTCTGAGACATGGGAGACAGTGGCACAGGACTGCCCTGCATAGTGTGCCCACATCAAAGAAGTAGCTGTGCTCTATGAGAAAAGCAGAATTGCTGTAGCTCAAAAGAAATATGAGATGCACAAATTTGGAGACATCACTCCAAACGGTCACATGGAGTCTTTGTGCCCTACATGTGGTAGAAACTTCGGAGTTCATATTGTTCCAATCAGTCACAGTCAGACATACCATACCTTGACCTCAACATAGTGATGTCATTTTGGTCCTGTTTGAGCACCAAGGACAACAACCAACATACATTATCTTGTTGGAATCTCACGATAATTTTCTGAGGTAGTTGCTATTGGGAACAGCTAGGTGGCGCTGTGGACTCATCTTCCTGAGTTCAAATCTGACCTCACACAAATGCTAGCTGTGTGACCCTGGGGAAGTCACTTAACCTTGTTTATCTCAGTTTCCACATGTGTAAAATGAGCTGGGGAAGGACTTGGTAAACCACTTAGAATCTCTGCCAAGAAAATACAAATGGGGTCATGTAGAGTCAGATACAACTGAAAATGACTAAACAACAACAACAACAAATTTACTATTAATATCCCTGTTTTACAGATGGGGAAATGAAGACTGAGAGATTTGGTGACTTGGTCAGGAACATTAGGCTAGTAAGAATATGAGTGATGACATGAACTCTGGTCTTGCTGACTTCAAATGAGGTATTTTATTCAAAATGCAATCTCAGATGAAATGGGGTCTTCCTCAGCCAGATGCGGCTCCTGGTCTCAGTCAAGTTATAACTCAAAACTGAATTCTTTTCTTCCTAGTTTACATGGTCCTTTGATGCCTCCTTTCCTCCTACCTTTACTAACTGAATTTCCCAACCTCTTTCTCCAGACCTCTAGTGCTGGTTCAGACCATTCTCTGTAGCACCTCAGTGAGAAGTTTGTATGGCATCTCTCTCATTAACTATCTCCTTCCCATTTCCTAAGCAATGTTCTTTTCTATTCCTACTCTTTGTCCCCAAAACATTTTCCTATAGCTCAGGCTTTGAGTGCTGCTGATCAAAACTTAGTTGAATTCAAAGTAGAATTTTCCCATAATATAAAAAGTCAGAGTGGAATAATGGATAGTTTACCTAACTGTGGATTTCATCACTTAAGCTGTATGTGCCTCAGGCAAACTGACTAGGCTTTATCTACTAAGCTATAGACTCCTGCAATTTGTTGTAGAGAGTCCTCCACCGGAGGGAGAAAAATCATAGATCATTTGAATTTTTCTGATTCAAAACCTGAAGTTAAAATGCAAATTATAGGAAGAAAAAAACAGCAGCTTCTTTCAGCTAAAATATTGTTAAGGGAGAAAGGTAGTCCAGGGTTAGGGTCTGAGGTCATGGTTATCATTTTCTTCATCTCAGAATCTGTAGCTAATAACTTAAGGAAAGAGCAGCTAGGAAGCAGTTACTTGGGTTACAGGCTTTGACATTTAAACTTAATTAAATTCAGACCCTTAAAATATGGATTTGAGAGCCTTTGACCTCATTCTGCTATCATTTTCTTTAAAACCGAGAAACCAAAGAACGAGGAATACCCTTGCATGTGTCTCTATCATCTTATTCTCATCTCCTGGCACCTCATGTGATGACTAAGCCTTCAGAAGTTCTCTTATTACCCTGACCAATGACAGACTGATGAGATTCCAAATTTAGGACAGAAGTAGATCTAACTCAGGGTAACTAGATGGCACCATAATGTGTAAAGTGCTGGGTCTGGAGTGAGGAAGATGCATCTTCATGAGCTCAAATCTGGCCTCAGACATTTACTAGCTATGGGAACCTAGGCAAATCACTTAACCCGATTTGCCTCAGTTTCCTCATCTGTAAAATGAGCTGTAGAAGAAAATGTTGACCTGCTCCACTATCTCTGCCAAGAAAACCCTAAATGGGGTCACAGAGAGTTGGACACAACTGAAAACAACTGGACAACAATAGATCTACCTTTAGTTGATCATTGAGCCTTAGACTACAATGGGGAGTTGATATTCTGATCAAGAAAATAGAGAAATAGTTGAAAGGACAGTTTGGCTGCCTGAGGACAAATTGCTAACACATTCCTAGGGTGCTTTGGAAGTTTACAAAGTATTTGTTATGTCCAGGTCTGCAAGTATCATCTCAGTTTTATATAGGAGGAAACCAAGACTCAGAACAGTAAAGTAATTAAGTGGTAGTCAGCTCTTAACCTAGCTCTTCTGACTCCAGTACCATTCTGCCATTCACTTCTCTTTCCAGCACATCATGTTGCCATAAGGATTACACAGTGTCTTCTTAGTATAGATGTCAGGGTCTAATTTGTTTTGCATCAACAAGAAAAGTATCTAAAAGTCAACTGATGTGGACTCATTAATGTTCGCCCCCTCCCCCCCAAAAAGCATCTCCATGATAAGTTTACTGCACAGTTGCTCCTAAATAAAAGAAGGAATAATCAAATTTAGAATTAAGCTAATTGCTTTTGCTTGCCATTTAAAAACAGCATAACTAATCTAATTAGCTAAATTTATTAGAAGTAAATGCGAATGAACTTGTAAATTGAATCTGGAGAACAGCAGTGTTGGCATCTCTGCATTAACCCAAAAGAGAGAGGCTAGATTTAATTTTTTTTGAACCACCTTTCCTTTTCAAACTGAAAAGTACATTGAAACAGAAAGAATAGATGGTAATTTTAAAAGTACTAGTTCACCTCCAGCTTTATAAAATATTAGTAACTCTTTGTAGACTAATGAGTGTGGGTATACATACATACATACATACATATATACATACGTGTGTATGTATAGAGTCCTGTATAGTGGAGCTAGCCTTAATTAGCTGCCCTGCCTGGTTTCAACTCCTTGGGATAAGATACCCTCTCACAATAAGATCTTAACTCCTAAACTCACCACCATACTGTGACCCCAAACCTTGTTTTTCACTGACTCCCTCACCCTTCTCTATTTCTGTCTATGAAGCTGGAATGCAGAGTACCAAACTTCTTCCAAAGCCTTCCATCAAAGAGAACAGAAACTGGGCCCTCAATTCACTTCAGTTTGTATTTATTACCCCACCATGGATACCCTCTGTTGCACCCCTTTTGCTATGTGCTTTTGTGTGGGGAACCAAGGAGGCCTTTTCCAGGACTCAGATAAAAATCTTGGCAATGTGCTCTATAGAAGGTCCTTCTCTATGAGGTTTTTTGTTAAGCTTGCTCCTTGAGTCTTTTGATATGGGCTACAATGAAAGGGATTTTACTTGAGATTCTGAGATCAAAGGCTTTACCCCCAAGACTGTAGGCGCCTAGATAACACATCCTTATCAAATTATCCATTCTGTGCTACTTCCAGGGTATAACAGACTAAGATAACATTAGGAAGACCTGAGTCCTTTTTTCTTTTGTCTCATTCACTCTATAAAAACCTTGTCCTAAGAATCAATAAATGGAGTTCATAGTTCTTCCTTGAACTACCCACATGGTCTGGTCATTTCTTATTCATATCTCTGATCATGTTTAAGTGCTGGACACTGAGCAACCCATGACACTGTTGTATGTTTAGACTGTAAGCTCCTTGAGAGCAGGCCCTGCCTCTCAACAGAGCTCTCCACATCAGTGAAATCATAAGTCATTTATATGAATATATTGTAAATATATATATATTCCAATATGCATGTCTACATATGCATGCACTTATGGTCAACCTGTGATTATATGTACTCACAAAATGTGCATGTATATTATGTATGTATGTGTGACCATATACATGCATGCATACATATATAATTACTGATAGAATTGTGTGACTTCCATTCCTATAAATACTTCATTTCTTGGAATATTTTTAAAATGAGTCCTTCTATCACCTCTGATATTCTGTCCTTACCTTTATTTAGTTCAAATTTCTATGATGCATCTGGCATTGTACAGAAGGGGAAAGACTGCATTTTTTCCAAAGAAGATAGTTGGTTTCTTGAGAGCAAAGACTACATAGTCTTTTATATTTGTATCTTTACTATCTAGAACAATGCCTGACATTTGATAGGTTTTTAAGTGTTCTTATATTGATGAGCAAAGAAAAAGATACTACTGAGATGTGAGTTGGGTGAACAGGGAGATACAGTGGTATTTCATTTACCTCTACAAAAGATGTCACATTAATAACCAGTTTGCCCCCTCAATACCTACCACAATAGAAGAAGAAAGCAGTTCAGAGAAGCTCTTTACTGATGGGCACAAAGGAAAGAGGTTTCAGAATGAGTATTTGCATCCAACTTTTCAATTGCATCAAAGGTTCCAAATGTGCCATTCTTAATAGGCTACCAGGCTACCATATAGACTTGGCCTTTCCAGGCTCTAATACAAGCTTCTGAAAATTCATCCACATGTTTACACTGTATTCTGTGATTTCATTGTGATAAATGAAAAATGTATTCTTTGATTTAATTGTGATAAATGAAGAAACTCCCTCTACTAAGGCAGATAAGCACCTTTTCTCTGACTTATCTATTAATCCATAAATATTTATTAAGTGCCTACACAGCTAGGTAATGCAGTGAATAGAGTACTGGGCCTGGAGTCAGGAATACACATCTTTATGAGTTCAAATCTTTCTGAAAAATCAAATCTCAGACATTTAACTAGTGATATGATATGACCCTGACAAGTTTCTTAATCCTGTTTGCTTCAGTTTCCTCATATGTAAAATGAGAAAGAGTGGGGTGGCTAGGTGGCACAGTGAAAAGAGCACCAGGCTGGAGTCAGGAGGACCTGAGCTCAGATCTGGCCTCAGAGACTTAACACTTACTAGCTGTGTAACCTTGGGTAAGTCACTTAAACCCAATTGCCCTGCCTTCCCCCCTCCAAAAAAGAAAAAAAAATGAGAAGCAAATGGCAAACCAATCCAGTGTCTTTGCAAAGAAAACCCCAAATGTTGCTGAAGATTAGGACATGACTGAACAAAAGCAACAAGTGCCCAGTTTGTTTGCAAGGGTCAGAAGCAAGACTAGAATATAGTTCTTTGTGATTCTAAGACCCTTTCTCCATATGTCCTACCATCTCACAATGTCTTCTGATTAGAGTTTAATCCCAGTGGTCCTTGGGCCATAAAACCCAAGGGTCACTATACTTATAAAAACACTTCCTTTGGAAACAGGTGATCTCAAAGGTTCTCTTTGATTCTCCCAGGCCCAGTTTCTGATTTATTATTAAATCACCCATGAACTGCTTTCTTCACTTTACCCTCACTCCCACCCCAGTCCACAGAACTGCAGTTAGCAGACCAGGTTTCATTATATTCTCTTCCCTGTGGTGTGATTGCATGTTTGTATATGGTTCAGGAAAGGACAAGGCGCTACTTCCTTCTGAGAAGCTCCTTCTGGTCGTACAAACAGATTTAGAATCTGTTTTTTCATTTTCACTTTTTTCTGGTGTTTTATTGTGTAAATTGTCAGCAGGAGAACTGAGAGGGGAGGTTTGTCCCATCATCTCTATGTGAGGACGGACTGAGCTACATTCGTACGGGAGAAGAGCTGAACCTGAAGCAAACAGTGCCATGGTTCCCTTACTGAGCTCTCTGGACTAATTAGGTTATCTCATGCTTTATAGTGGGAAAAAGGAAAAGAGAAAAAAAAAGAAAGCTTTTCAGAGGCTCCATAAGAAACCTCGTACTTTACAGGCAGGTAAATGTTTCCTGCTTTTGCAGCAGATAAGATGAAGCCTTCTTTCTCAATTTGAGAATGTCATCTCCCAGTCACCTATCAGGGCCATCCCTGGGGGACCTTCTACTTTATGACACATTATACTACCCTTTCTTATTTCCATTCAAAGAGATAAATGGAGTCCTCACTTTAGCCCAAGAGACAACAGTATTTATGTTACATCTACTGGCCATTTGACATGGTATAAATGGCCCTAGTTAGAGAGCTGCCAGAAATGTGTTTGCATGTGTCGGTTAACAGGGGGACTGGAAAGAAGAACAGTCAGGGAGAAGAGGGAAGTAATCAGAAGGGCCTTATAGACAGACAGACTGATGGACAGACAGATGATGATGATGATGATAAATAGAGAAATAAATAATGGATAATTATGATTCTTATAGATGATGGATAGATGAATGCTAGGTAGATAGATGATAGGTAGATAGGCGTTAGTTAGGTAGATAGGTAGTAGGTAGATAGAATCAGTTGTATACTTTCAGTAACCCTTTTACTGCATAATTACCGTAAATTATCAATTTTTCCCCTACCTCCAAGACATAGAATGAATCTTAGGCCCCTCTAATCCCTTTTTATAGATGAAATAATTGAAGACCAACTTTATGCAACTGAGTAGAGGTTCAACAACACAGAGAGCTTAGTTCTCCTGACTCCCAGTGTGTAGGGCTGTTGACTGTACCAAGAAAGCTTGCTGTATTGTCTTTTCTTTTTGCAAGTCTGTGTTATTATTGGTATATGGACCAAGTCAAGATGATGTTGTTGGTCCTCTTCTAGAATAAAGAATGAAAATCAACAACAACAAAAAAGTGGAATTCCCAATGAGGAAAGTTCCCTCCCTAATCCAGACTGGCACCCGCTTTACTACCTAGAGCACAGGTTCTTCATCTTTTTCATATTGTGAACTCTTAGCAATCTAGTAAAGTCTATGGAGCCCTTCTCAGAATGAGATTCTTAAATGCATAAAATAAAATAAATAGGATTACAAAAGAAAAAAGATACTGAAAGATAGTTATCAAAACATTTTTTTTAAACAGGCTTAAAAGCCTCAGGGTAAGAACTGGTGAAGTCTTAGAGAACTGCTTGAGATACTTAAAAGTTAGGTGTATTTCTCAGGCTCACACAGCTCATGAGTGGAGCCAGAATCTGAATCCAGATCTTTCCAAACTACATGGTGTCTATATTTTCTACATAGAAAAGAACTTTTATTATCTATATCTTATAATTTTCTCTGAGAGCTGGGGCTTGATAGTAGGAAATTATATAAATAAAAAAGTGGTAAAAAGTAAACAAAAAAAATTATCTCCCCCAATAGTCAAAATAAAGTAATAGCTAAAAATGAGGAAGAATCAGCAACAAAAATAAATTATTATTGCAGTGCTACGTATGGTCAGCACATCTAAGAATGTGATACTCATGTCCACAAAAAATTAGCATTATGCTTATTAATGTTTAAGAAACAGTATGGTATGCACATAAGTTAGTTGTGATCATTGGTTGACCTATGCTTGTAGATCAGGGTTTCTCCATATTTTGTGTGCCATGGACTCTTTAGAATACCTTTAAATGACTGAAGGAAATGCTAACTTAATTAGTGAAAATAAAGATGTCATTTTTTTCTCAACCAAATTCAGGAATCCCTGGAATCTATCTCTGGACCTCCGGTTAAGAATTTTGTTTTGAAAGAGCTTTATTTTCTCTAAGTACAATTTCCTTTCACTAACACAGATCACATCCCATCTTTCCACATAATGTAAGTGTTCAATAAAAGTTGGACTTGAGTACACTTGACATGATATCTTAGGAGATGGTTTTAGGAATTAAAAAAACCCAAAACCCCACCATGTCCTTCTGGTCAACATTAGATGATGAACCCCTCCCAATTTTGCTAGGCTGGTCTTTTGATGACAGAAGCACAGTCTATTGCCAGGTTTGTGTTGGAAGTCATTCTGGCTTTATAGATCAGTCCTGACAATCTCACTTTGATAGTTTTCCAGAACCCAGAGTCATGTCCACTCCCTGATATGGTCTTGGAATAAGCCTATGGCAGAAAACTCTGGTGTACTGATACTTTCAAATGAAAATAAGATATCAAATATTTACTAACAAGAATAATTTTGAAAAAGAAGTTATAGATTTATGAATGTGACTTGTTTGCAGAAAGTTGCTAAATTGGCATTTTTTTCAATAAATCTTAGAATTCAAGAATCTCAGATTTGAAAGTCATGTCAGAGGTCATTTGGTACAGAACCCATCTCAGTAAGGGTCACTTCTCCAAAACCCCCAAATGAGCATCTAAGTTCCATTTGAGGATTTCCAACCATGCATAGGAAGCTCAATGTATTTGTTAAATTGGAATAATAATAGCACATACTCTGTAAGGTATTTGTGGGGATTAAAGAAGATAGTATATATAAAACAAATCACGAATCCTAACATGATTTATAAATACTGTATTACTATTATTATTATTATTATTATTATTATTATTTTAAGGCAAGCAATCCTACTTCAGAACAAATCTAATTGTAAGGAAGATTTTCTTTTTATTAAGGCAATGCTTCCCTGAAACATTCACCCATTGGCCCTCATTTTTCGCATTGTGGGTCATCTAAAACAAAACTAATTCCTTTTCAATATCCCAGTCTGTTACTTTCCTCCAAGCTAAGCACCCTTATTCCCATGAACTGCCTCTTGTATGGCATAGCTTAAGCATCTTCAGCAAGCCGACCACTCTCATACTTTCACTACCACTTTATAAACCTTGAGAAGTTGCACCTAACATAGAACCTCAAATTCCTAATGCAATATGACCATTGTAGAGTATAGCAAAACTATATGATCTGAGTCATTTTGGACACTGTTCTCATGGGGCTGTCCCTATACCCTCCTCCTCCTCAGCTAATGTATAGTCCTGTGACATGGTCCCAAGCCAATTCAGTATGAAGACAGCTCAGTCCTCCTCGTGTTCCACCTGCTATACCAACAAGCCTCTGCTTCCACAACTGCTGCCAAAATGCTACTGTTCAGGGTGAATACCAACTTACTCCATATTATCCAAATTCCAGCTGGAGGATCTCATAAAAACTGGCAAAGGCCATGGCTAAGCGAACCCAGTTCATTAAGGTGTATCTCTTCCTGACTAGCCAATGACTTCAGTGGCTTCTCTGACTGACATGGGTTCTCCATAACATTATCAATATCAACTTCTCCCCAAACAGGCATCTAGCAAAAATTTCTGCATGCTGATGACCAAGCATCAGGAAATCTCTGGGAACTGGATCTAAATTAATTATAATGACACAAATGAAACCAGACTAGGTTAGAATGGCATGAAACCTAGCTACTTGTCCTTTAGTGATAATAACCTTACACATTGAAAAGAACCCCCTTCTATGATCAAAAATTCTCACTTTCTCCATTCAATCTCTACAAGTCTGCTGTAGTTAAGAAACAAAGTTTATTTTTTTGGAGAGGGATCCTTCCTACTCATTGTTTATCATTATGGTAAACATTGCAGTTTCAAAGGTAAGTAAGAGTACCTGCCTTCAAGGAGCTTATATTCTAATGAGAAAAAAAAAACTTGTATACACATGCACTAAATCCTCAGGTCTTATTTACATGAACTTATCATCTAACCAGGGCAGCTGGGTGGTGCAGTGGATAGAGTGCCAGACTAGGGGTTAGAAAGACTTATTTTACTGAGTTCAAATCCCACTTCAGACATTTAGTAGCTGAGTGACCCTGACCAAGTCACTTAACTCTATTTGCCTCAGTTTCTTCATTTACAAAATAAGCTCAAGAAGGAAATAGTAAATCAGTATTTTTGCCAAGAAAATCCTAAATGGGTAAGCATCTGAGGCTGGATCCTACCACTCTATCATTATGCTACCTAGTGGCCTCTGACATTTTTCTAGGACAATATCATCTTTTTTTCTTTATTTTTAGTTTCATTCTCTGTTGACATCCCCTTAAGATTTGTATTACTCAATGAGGTTTTTCTTTTGCAGCCATAAAAGACTCTTGTAAGGCAGATGAGCATTTCTTATTTGTATTTGATTTTTTTTCTTTTTGTCACAACCATGGCCAAAGGAACAACATTATCAATTATGTAGGGAGCTAAATGGTTCAGCAGATAAAAAGTTCTGGACTTCAAGTCAATGAAACATGAGTCTGAATCCTCCCTTAGACACTTAGTAGTCATGTGACCCTGGGCAAGTCACTTAATTTCTCTCAGCTTGTTTCCTCATTAGAACATGAGGAGATTGAACTTAATGACCTCTACCAGCTTGAAATCTTTTATTTTATTTATGACTTTATGAGATAAAAATATATGTTAGATAGATAGGTAGATAGGTAGATAGATAGATGATAGATAGATAGATAGATAAATAGATATGGATATTTAGATTGCAGAATTATTTTTGTATACAATGTATGTTTGTGTATATATATGTATGTAAAAAGCAATTGCTATGTTCTTAATAATTAACCATTAAAATAGATGTATGTAAAATAAACAATAGTAAATATTATAGAAATTAATGGAACAATATGTGAAAATCAAAATATTTCAGTTACCATACTTTATACCCATATGTCACATCTTTCACTCTTCTGATAGCTGATGGTTTCTAATACATATGACAACACTACACATATGTTGGATGATATTCGAATGTTCAGTTGGAGGAAATATATTTTGGATACTATCGGGATAAATCTGGATTCTTCAGCCAACAATAATGAGCACTGTTGGTTAGTCTCCTAATTCCTCAATGAAAGAACTGATGAAAAAAGAAAAGCAAGGCATAAAAGAAGCCATTTCTGTGATTTCCATTTCTATTGTCACAGATCTGAGCTAAAGACATTTTTATATTGGTTTTCAGTGGTAAGAGCTGATTCTGCCCTACCCTATATATTCAATGAGCATACCTCTATTTGAGAAAAAAAATATCAAGGAGACTTCCAATTATAATTCTAATTAAATGTCATTTGGGGACTAAAATAATCAAAGCTTATGGCATTGTCCCAGTTGATGATGATGGGAAGAGAGAGAGGTTACATAGTTCAGCTTCTGGTCAGAAATGCCAGCTGGTTATTAGACTCCAGTAAATTTCATGCCCCAAAGTATTTATTGCTGCTATAAACTTCTAAAGAAAAGAAGGCCAAGATGTATTGATTCTTCAATGGGAGACAAAGGTTCAATTGATATCTATGGGAGTTATTCCTTAATAATGAATGGGGCCTTTGTGTCTCATCCAATCCAAATGCTCTTCTCTCTTGTTACCCAACCTTCTGGTGATATGTGAAGGTTATTATGGGATGAAAGAGCAGAAAAGAGAGAATATTTGTGCTCTCTCAGAAGCTATGACCATTTGCTTTGGCAAAGTGTTCAAATAAATGATCATTTTTCAGTCCTCCTTCCACTTCCCCCAACATTGAGGACCACTGATAATACCCCAGAGCCACATAGAGAGGCACTTGGACATTGGGATTCAGAGAGGGTTGGGAGTCCATGTTTGCCTTCTCCTGTCATTTCCCCACTGTCACTACCAACCTAACCAGAATTTGGACTTATCAAGGTAGTTCTTAACACTACAGGATTCTTTTTGCTAGAAATCTCTTTCTGCCTTTTTTTTTGTCTGTAATGGTCAGAATGCTACAACCAAGAGATCCCATCTACTTCTAGGAATCTGAAACTACCAAAACACTCTTCCTTGGCCTCAAATATTCTTTCACTTAGGAGAAAGCCACTATTAAGAAATTCTTCCTTTGATCTTCTCCTGGTCAGTTGTGAAATGGGGGAACTGAAATTTCAAGTTTTCATTTCCCAGAATTGTAAAGTTCATTCAGTCTCTTTATTTCTTAAATTTCTTAGTTAATGACCAGGGTTTTACATACAGGTAGAATTTCTATAGACATTTAAGGGAAGTTTAAGGTTGGAAAAGCACTTTGAGATCACAAGGTGAAAAAATCTGATGAAACAGTGTCAACCAGAGTTACTATAAAGACAATCCTTTAAGTTGCATTTTAGTGCACAAGGCTTAGGTAAGTGGAAAGGAACTGGGAAAGTTGGTGGAATTTAGGATATTAGAAAGACTCAGCAACTATGTAAGGGCAAACATAGTTGCTTATGCCTTTCCATCAAGCTGGAATTATAAGATTTATAGGAGCTCCTTGGACTTTTGGTTGGTCTGGCTAATAAGGAACAATTTTTGCAGCAGGCATTTCAAATTTGGGGATAGCTTTCCTAGAGTGAACTCTCTAGAGAGTTGAGTGAATAAATAAGGAATAATTTAATATAAACCATCACTATCATAAAAAACTCATGTTCCATGCAAAACGTTGCTCAGGACTTAGGAAACTGTGCTTTGCCTCAGAATTCAGGCATTGTAGAGAAGTTTCCTCCCTAGGAAGGGGACAATTGCTAGACATCACACTTCTGGTCCTCTGGTTGCCACATGAAGAATCTTCTTATGCCATCTCCAAAACTGACACTGTCTCTATCCATTGTATTTGTGCCCATGGTAGGACTGTCTACTTCACTGATGAACTACCATCACCACCACATAAAACTGAACTGAATTTTTCCAAGTGACAATTCACAGTCAACTGTATATTTGAGTAGATGGAGGAAAAGAAACAAGACCTGAAAGCCTTTGGCTATAGTATCACTTTAAAATGTTATGTGTAATTCTGACCCAGATTCTCAATTCACATGGAACAGGTTTTACTCCTAGCAGTTGACTCTTAGAAGGTCTTTTTTTCATTGAGGTTCTCTAGGAAGTCACTAAAATAAAATGTAGATATGCTTAGGTACACAGAATGGTAAATGAAAGGGATCCTTTACTCCTGTACAAACACCCAAAGATTTACCAAATGTAGATCACGAATAGACCAGCCTTTGTTTCCCTTCACCAAAAATACAGAACACAGAAAAGTATTGATAAGAACCAACAAGCAGAAAAGCAAACAGTATTTAAAGCACTCAAATATCAATTCCCTCCAGAAGGGAACTGATGAAGGTGGTATTATGGAGGCAACATTTTGATGTTCTGTTGAGTTGGTTCCCACAGAACCCTAGACAGTGTCCATAAGATACTCATAGGTCATTCAATGGATAACAAAAGGAGATTTACTCAGCCCCAGTTGAAGAAGCTACTTGCGCAGAATCAAAGAGCTAGTAAGTATCTGAGGCTATATTTAAAGTCAGATCTTCCTCACTCTTGGCCCAGATCCTATCCACTGAGCCACCTAGATGCCTCTTATTCTTCTATTAGAGCTGAGAAAAATCTCCTTCTTGTTAACTATTAGATGACCTGTGTGTGTCTCATTTTTTCCCCAATATATAATATAAACTACCAGGATATTGGTCTGAAATACGGCTAGCCCAGAATACTAACATTCCAGTTTTCAAGTAGATCTGTGATTTTTAGGGTTTCAAAAATACTTTGTTTTCTTTTGCTTCCTTGGTGAGGTGACTGTTCAGATTCCACACCCTCAAAGCTAAAATCCAATGTAGGTAGAGGTGACATCACCCAAATGCAACACTCTTTGGAGTCTGACCCAAAAGAGGGTCTAAGAGCCACCATTTTACTGAATTAAGTTTCTACTAGCAAGGATATTTGATTAATGAGAATACCCTATTTCCAGATCTTAGCAGGTGATTGAGACTTTTAAGCATGAAGCCTACATGTGATCATTCCTCTCATGTTTTATGTTCTGTTGGAAATTTCTCAGTCATTTTAATATATTTGTGGTAACTGAAACTACTCATGAGAAGGACTAAAAGGTCACATTACTAAGCCATATCCAGCTTTTGTCCCAAGACCTATTGCTAAAATAAGATGCTTCAGAAGATTGTTCTTGTATATTTATCTCCTCAGAGTTATGTAAAATCATAAATAATTTGCATTTTTGTCAAATTAATGTTTCCTTGGAAAATATCCATCTATGTTATTACCCCTACTTAGGTTCTTTAAATTTGAATGAATTAAGCAAAGCAATGCTTTTTAAAAATTATTGACTAGTCAGAAATTCAATCATAAAACACTTGTAAATCAGTTACTTAAATTTCCTTGTACTAGTATTGAGCATTTCCATAGTACTTTATCTTTGCAAAATGCTTTTTGCCGTCATTTATTTTTAATTAATTGTTTCCGCACACATCACAGATGAGGTCATTGCATCATCAGGTTATTCTCTATCTTTTTTTCTGATAAATCATTTTGCCTCTAAGTGATCCACAGTAGACTCCACTGTCTCTGGTTACAGGACTTCTCCCCTTACTCTTAATGGGTTACAGGATTTCTTTCTTTCTTTCTTTTTTGTATTTGGTGGCCAAGGAGATGATAAAGGTAACTGTGAATGGGACTGAGTCATTGGACAGATGGAGACAATGCAGAGCACTAATGGAATGGGCTTTTTCTCTTGGAAAATGAAAAGAGATTTTCTTTTATTATTTATATTTTACTCCACCCACTCCTCACAATGGTGAGGAAAGATTACATCATAAATAAGAGAAATGATCATTTCTGATTACTGAATTCATGGTAACATCTAATAGGTCCTTTCTCTGTCTGTGGTTTATTCACACCTAGGATCCTTTGTCCATTATTCAGTTAAATTCACTTCCACTCTGTGGTTCCCATTTATTGTTTTTGAGTCATTTCAGTCATGTTCTACTTTTGGGGGTTTTGTAGACAGAGATATTGGAGTGGTCTGCTATTTCCTTCTCCAGTTCCTTTGACAAATGAGGAAACTGAGGCAAACAGGCTTAAGTGACTTGCTCAGGTTCACACAGTTAGTAAGTGTCTGAGGCCAGATTTGAACTCAGGAAGGTGAGTCTTTCTGACTCCAGGTCCAGAACTCTATCTACTGTGCCACCTAGCTGTCTATAAAATGATCTCTAGAATCCTTTCCAACTCAGAGATTCTTTGACTTTTAAAGTTTCTAGATACCATTGACTTATCTCTTCCCAGGAGCTAATTTCAATTAGCTAATAATGTCTGTCCTCTAGAATCTCAAATCCTTATTGGGAGAATATTGAGGGTATGGACCACTTCACAATAGAATTAAGAGTGCCTTATCTTAGCTAGAGAGCAAACAACCATTGATCATGTATGAGTTAGATAATAGATTGGCTTTTAGAGCTGGGGGAAGGATGTTAATGCTTGGATTCTCAAACAAAGACAGTGAGTAAATTGCTCATGTTTACACTGACTTATAAACACTACATTGTTTGATGTAATGGAAAGAAGGAGGTTTATGTTAGCAGTGTGGGAAATGGGTGAGTGATAAGCTCATCTGAGCTAGAAGGAGTTTCCAGGGCTATCCGGGAAGGGTTTGTCTGACTGTTAACTTGAGGAAGAACAAGGACACTCCAAGGTCAGAATGTGCCAGGGAAGGAGATTGTGATATAGATTCTAATGAAAGCTTGACAAGATCCTTCAGATTTCTCCCCTTGCTACACCTTTCAAATTCTCCTTCCTCTCATTAGCTGCTTCCTTTTCCTTCTGGAGCTCTAAACCTCTTTCCTCTAAACCCACCAAACTCTGTGCTTCATACTCTTATTTGAATGAAAAATTGTGTACTACTTGGAGGGATCCTCAAGGTCAGTTTATTTTAATCCCTTTATGTTTCAAATGAGGACATGGGGGCACAGACAGATAAAATGATTATCCCAGGAGCATAATACTTACTACTAAGTGGCAGAAATGAGCTTATAAACCAGCCCTTCCTACTCTTGTTGTTCATCCTCTGTTTTTTAAGAGGACCAATGATATCATGGGGGTGATATCACTTGAGAGCGAATTGGATTTAAAGTGAGGTAGAGTTGCTCATGGTCATCAGTTTCTCTCTCTTCAAGAGTTATTGAAGTCCATCAGCAGGACAAAAGTTAGGATCACTGGCAATGACCCGGGATGCATCAGATGAGGTTGGTTTCTTTGATGTCTGACCAAGCCCTGAGCTCTCCACAGAACCTTCTTCAGTCCACTTCATGGCTGTTGGAACAAATTGTTCTCATCCATCCATTCTGCCTAGGAAAGTCTTCATATGTTTAGGGCAAACATCTCTCTAATTCACTGATGGGTCTGAGGCATGTTTATTACCCTTAACCTGCTTTAGCCAGTTTACCAGGGTGTGATTATTGCACATACTACAGCTTTCTGGTGCCACAGGTAAGAGTAGGGTGAAGGTGGGCACCAAAGGTGGATGAGAAGCACACGGCATGTGTGTGTATTTCAAAGACAAATCCAAAGATTGTCACAACTCTAAGCCCCGCTGCTTCATCCTTGGCAGACCCTATGCTTAGCTATGTCAATTACATTGAAAATCTATTATGCATTTCATATCAACTCCCTTAATATGCTGCTAGAAGCAGCTGACTGGGACAATGGATAATGTGCGGGACTGGGAGCCAGGAAAAACTAACATATGTGTCATCAGACACTTACTAGCCTTGTGACCTAGAACGAATCACTTAAGATCTGTCTGACTCAGCTTCCTGAAATGTAAAATGGTGATAACAATAGCTTTTACCTCCCAGGGCTATCAAGAAGATAAAGTGAGAGAATATTTGCAGAGTTCTTTGCCCACTTTGAAGCCCTGTGGAGATGTTAGCGATTATTATTAGCGATCGTAACACTGAATTACAGTACCATTTTAGTAGACAGCACTAACTTATTCCTTGAATGCTATTGTTTACCATGCTTTTTAAAAACAATGTATAAAAGTAAACACCAGACTTTGTGTTTCTTGGTTCACTTAGGTCCATAGATTTCACCATTAGCCATGAATGTGTTTCCTTGTTGTATTGTCCTCTCCACTTACCCCCAATTTCCTGTATTTATGGTATCTCTTCACTAAACGTCAAACTCTGAAGGCACAGACAAAATCTTCTCCATCTACTAGTATCATTACTTTATAGTAAAGAAGTCAACAAGTATGTAGAATGCACTTACTATATACTGGACAGTATGGTAAGCACTTAGTAAATGGTTGTTGCATAAATGAGAATAATCGGAAAAAATGTTTCTGTACTTCAATGAGTTTATGATTTCCTCTTTGTGAGTACTTATTCCACTGAAGTAAATTGCACCTAACCCATGTTTCCCAGAATTTTTCTCTTCTTTCCCATGACTTTCCATAAATTCTCTTTTGGGGGAGGAGCCATAACAAGAATTAGGAGGCTTTCCTCTGGATCTTTTGATCATGGACTGTCTATTGATTATCTGACCTAACCTCCAGCATGGAGCTAGACCAATTCTCCCCCAAATAGTTCTATTTTAAACTAGAATAATTCTCCCCCAAATTCTCCCCCAAACATCCTCTGCCTGATGGATGTTCTTTTTAAGGACACTTTCAGATGGGACCAGTATTATCCTTTCAATCTCCCAGTCTCTCCCAGAGGTAAAGACTCTTGCTGCTTCCAATTTTTATGAGAAGAAGAGGAAGGGGAGAAAAAAAGAAGGAAGTTCAAGAAAGACAGAGAACGAATGCAATAATGAAAGAGAAAGGAGCGATTTCTCTGTTTCTGTATCTTACTCTATATATCCTTGTTTCTCTGATTCTATGTATCTCTGTATCTGTCTCTCCATGTCTCTATCTCTGCCTTTCTAAGGCTTTCTTGTTTAGCTGTTCTGTCTCATTTTGTTTTCCTGTAACTGTCTCTCTCCTCTCTTTGTCTGCCTGTGACTGTTTGTCTTCTCTCTATCATATGTGTACCTGTGTCTGTGTCTCTCTTCCCCTGATAGCCCCCCATCCACAAGGCTCATTTCCTTACAAGCTCAAAGCTACCTTACCTACTTAACAGCTACCTTGTCCCACCCCTCTATGTTCTGTCCTTCCCTAAAAGAATTTAAGCTCCTTGAGGGTAGGGAACTGTTATGATTGCTTATAATTGTATCTTCATTGCTTAGCTCCATGTCTGGTTTATTAAGTGCTTTATATGACAATTTAAATAAATAATAATAAATGCTTTATATGACAATTTAGATCTAAAATTAATGCAATGTCATGAAATTCTATCCAATTTAAGCCTTATACCATGTAATATTTTAAACAATTGGGTCACTCAGTGGATAGAGAACTGGGCTTGCACCAGGAATTCTCATCTTCATCAGTTCAAATCTGGCCTCAGGCACTTACTAGCTTTGTGACTCTGGGTAAATCAATTAACAACGTTTGCCTCAGTTCCTCATCTGTAAAATGAACTAGAAAAAGAAATGGTGAACCACCCTAGTGTCTTTATTGAGTAAACCCCAAATGGGGTCAAAAGGAGCAGGAAATGACTGAAATGACTCAACAAATATAATATTTTAAGAGCTTTCAGCTAGAGCATAATAATTTTTTTGATACTATGGGTTTAATACTACAATGTGAGTATAATACTCCATAGAGATCAAAAATGAACTAAAGCTAGGGAGTGAGTGAGGTGGGGTAGCTATGAATGTTAGAGGAGAAAGGGATCTTAGATATAACCTGATTTACAGAACATTTGAATGTTCTACAAGCTAGTGTTGAAATGACTTACCCCAAAAGCTCACACAACTAGTTAGCACAGAGCTGTCTTTGGGTGCAGGAATCTTTCTTTCCCTTGCTATATCAGTGCCTGCATCTTATCACTGGAATATATGATGTTCAGACAATAGAGATTTTTTTTAAAAAGAGAAATAATGCCATAAGGAATACTTTACCTTTCTTCCTCCGTGTCTTCCCCTTCCGCAAAGGAGTTACTATATTGGCATTTTGGGCTTGAGTCTAAAGCTGTAGATTCTTTTAATTAATGCTTTGTTTTCTGTAGTCATAAGTTCTGAGAAATTTTCTTGTATAATTTCTTGAATGACAATGTTTTTGTTTTTTGACTTGTCACTTTCTTCTGGTAGACTTTAAGTGTCTCACCACAGTCTCTCTTTGAAATCAATGTGTTTTGTATAAACAGCATATATTCTTTATATTTTTTTCGAGGGGGGAAGGCAAGGCAATTTGGGGTAAAGTGACTTTTCCAAAGTTATACAGATAGTTAAGTGTCAAGTGTCTGAGGTCAGATTTGAACATATATTCTTTGAACATTATTACTTTTTAACTTCTCTTCCTGATTGTTCTTCACTTCAGAATATTTATATTTCCAATCTGTTTTTCTTTCTTTTGTTTCTTTGGGAAGATTTGCCACTGTGTATTCAAGGTTTTCTATTTTGCCAAATATTTCCATCATGTGGTTCATAAATTCTGCCGCCACTAAAGATTAGATTTTTCCACTATTAATTCATAGGACTGTCACCTTGTTGGACTTCATGCTTTCATTTTCTATAGAAACATCTATAATTGTTCTACGCCTGGGCACATAATTCCTCTATTGGGTTGGGTTTGGGTTTTTTTTTGTTGTTGTTCTTTATTTTGTTTTGAATAATTAGTGGAGACTGGAGAAAACATCTAGCCGTCCATCTTGTTAGTCACATAACTCTTTCTAGCTATGCTTTGAAAGGTTTTTTTAAAATATGGTTTTTTTCTTTATATTTATTTAAGTACAATGATAAAGAAAGCCACTGATTAGTCTGCTAGTGCTTCCCAATAACTTAATGAAATTAGAGTACATATCATGCTGGAAGGACATTTCCCATACAGCTTTGAGGAGCTCTATAGTGTCCCTGAAATGACACAGAAAAATTCCCATAATTATTCTTCGGTGAATGGGGGGGAGGTGACTAGGGATCTCAGACTCATCTAATTAAGGAGTCCTTTCCACAAAAGTCTACATCTCATCTTCTCATTAAACCAATCAGAGGGCTTCTCAAATTGTCCAGGAGCTTCCCTAAATATTTCGCCAACATATTGAAATCTGACATTGGAAAACACTACTATGGTATGGTGGGAAGAATGTTGGGCCTGGGGCCAAAAGACCAGGGCCTGAATCCTGCCTCTGCCACTTAATGGCTGTATCATCTTGGGCAAATTCTCCTCTGTGAGCTTTAGTTTCCTCATTTCTAAAGCTAGGAGGCTGAAACACATCATCTCTAAGGTCTCTTCTACTTCTAACTGTATCTGTGTCTGAAACTAATTTCAATGTGTTAATATAATGTTATGTTTTAAGAAGCAATGTGGCATTATATGTAGAGAGCTGGCCTCAGAGCCCTGAAGACCAGGGCTCAGTTCCCATCTCTGATAACACACTAGTTGTTTGACCCTAGGTTTTCATTTAACATCTCAGTGCTCTAGGCAACTCTTAAAATTGTAGAGAAATTGCCTCCTTCCATTTTCAGATGGAGTTAGGAACTCCTAATACTAATTAAATGATAAGACAAGTACTTATTCCTATAAAAATAATATATAAGTAATATTAGGATATACTAAAACAGACCAAAACGTATATGTCACATGTGACATGAAATGTGTTTCTTATTGCAAGAATTCCTCTTGCAAGAGGAATGGCAAGATGCTATTTTTATGGAGTAGCTATTGCAAATCAATAATATCCATTACATTTCCCAGGAAAACCAGCAATGTGGATGCTGGAAATAAATGGAAACAAGTTTCTTCAATAGAGTCTCCTTATACAGTGAATGAAGGAAACAAAGAAAGAAGGGAGACATCTATGTTTAATTTTTACTTTATGAGGCGGGGTTCCACCCAACATGTTTCTTCTCTGATGAGAGAGGACTGCTGAAAATGCATTGTGCCTTCTCCTTTGCCTTAAATCTCCTTGCATGGGTTAACTTGCCATTTCATCACATCTTTAAGAGCCATATTCAGCAAAAATCCAGGTATTCTTTGGCTTTGGGCTCATGATCCCTCATAGGCTTGTGAATCTCATCTGCAATACAAGCAAAGCTATTCACTAGATTCATGAGGGAAAAAAATGAATTTTCTTGGTCTTCTTTGAAATAACTCTGCCCAGACTGACTACAGAATAAGACAAAAATTATCTTTCCATTTGTGCAATATGCCAAGGTAATGATGTCTGAATAGTAACTAACACATTAGAGGAACTCAATAAATATTAAATCAATTAATCTATCAAAAAGGCCCAAGTGAATCAAGAAAACCCCAAGAGAGACTTATTTCTACTTCTAATAAATATTCCAGCACATTGACTGACAGCACTACCCATGTTCCTTGCAAATATAATAAATACATTTTCATGTTATATAAATCAAGTTGAGGAGAAAGGGGAACATAGCACTCATTGACCTGCTTAGCATACCACAGGAGGGCTCAATGGAGCTTAGAATAGATCAGAAAGTGGCAAGACAAATAGGTAAAAAGTGGTGAGAACAAAAGTTGTCTGTCTAGGATACTTTAAAACTTTTAAAATGAATCAGTAAGTCTCTATTAAATACCTACTTTGTGCCAAGCACTGAGGAGACCAGTATCAAGAATGAAATAAACTCTCCATGAAATAAGCTTAGGTTCCATTAGAATCTCCTTGAGGGCAGGTTTTGCCTGTTTTTGTATCCCCAGCACTTAGAACTCTAGGAACATAATAGGTGCTTGCTTCATGTTTATCAATGGATGGGTTGATATTCTAATGGGGCAGACAATAGCATCAGGAACTGTAAAAATATTACATAAATATATGAACAAACAAATGAACAGATAAATACAAGTAAACAATCAAAAAAGAGAATAAGTCTATATATACATTTATATGTATATGTACACACACACACAGATTAATTAAATACCAAACAGTATGTATTTGAGAGATGGAGAATACCAGCAGTTGGGTAAGGTGAGGATCAAGAAAACTTTCTTGCAGAAGAAAATTCTTCCTTGGGCTGAATCTTAGAGGAAGGGAGGGACTCTGAAACAGAGGTAAGAAGGGCAGCCTTCCAAGTATAGACAGTAGCCGGTGCAAAGGCCACATAGAGTATCATATGTGAGAAACAGAGAAAAGGTCAGTTTGATTAGATTACTAAGTTATGAGAGGGGTTGTGATATCTAGTGAGGCTGGAAATGTAACTTGGGGCCAGGCGGTGTGCAAAGTCAAACAGTTGGTTGCCTGGAAAACAATGATTCAGGACCAATATTTTGAATTCATATGAAAACAGTGTTCTCACACAAATTGGAATCTCTATGCATTCCAGCAGCTTAGCAGGATTCTACAGGGATCTTACAGTTGATTCACAGGCTGTTCTTTCCATAATTAATATTTGTAATTTGGCAATGTCTATTTTTCTATTTCTGGGATAACAATCATTTACTTAATGATATTGTGTCTGTGACAATATTTGCTAAAATAGAACTTTGGGGTCCACATGAGAAAATATCCTTGTACTGATCTCTTCCCTTCTGAACCATTAAATAGGAAATTACATCTTTATTAAGAGGTGATGGAGGAGAAGGATTGGGCTCCAGCTAACAAAATGATTTGAGAGTAGAAAAGAAAAAAAAAGAGAATTCAAGAAAGAATACTAAATGACTGCTACAAATTAAAAACACTTGGTCATGGAGATTGTAGTGGTAATTAGGTCTATAAGTAGATATTGCCTGAGCTTTGGAGGAGATCCATTATACATAGAACCCCTTTGACTCAGTCTTGGATATCTATAAATTGAGGAGGTTGCTTTAGAAATTCCAGGGCCAAAGTTGGACTTCTGTGAGAAAGTGACTCAGATGTCCATTTCCTTGATCCAGGGATTTCACTGCTAGGGATGTGGCCCAGGGCTATCAATAATAAAGATCAGAGAGAGGGGCGGCTAGGTGGCACAGTGAATAGAGCACCGGCCCTGGAGTCAGGAGTTACCTGAGTTCAAATATGGCCTCAGTCACTTAAAACAAAAACTAGCCGTGTGACCTTGGGCAAGTCACTTAACCCCAACTGCCCTCCAAAAAGCAAAAAAAAAAAAATAAAGATCAGAGAGTTCTGTACAATGAGTAGTAGTATGATGATGATGATGATGATGATGATGATGATGATGATGATGATATGTGTGTGTGTGTGTGTGTGTGTGTTAGCCAAGAACAAGAAACAAAGTAAATGCCCATAGATTAGGGAAATAACCAAACTCATCGTGGTGCACGGGTCTAATAAGAATATTATGGTATGATAAGAAATGATAAACATAATGAATACAAATTAGCATGGGAAGATCTATATGACAAGATGCAAGGTAAAGTAATGTGTACCAGGAAATATATATGTATATATGTATATATACACATGTATATATAATACTTAATAAGAATAGCCAGCACTTTATTATCTGCAAAGCACTTTACAAAGAATCTTACCTACAACATGTCCATGGAGATGACAACAACAACCAAACCCAGAAGTATAATGACATGACTTGGCATTAAAGAAGAGATATGGGGGTTCATACAAAATTTCTTTTCTCATACGTTGGTTATTTTTGTACAACTTTTTGCTTCTTCTTTACCAGATAAGAAAGCTTTCTGGGAGGGATTGGGGAAGGGATGTAGTGGAAAATAAGATGAGTAAACAAAAGATATAAATAAAAAATATTTTAAAATCAGGAAATTCTAGGCCGTTAGACCAATGTCCAAGCTTACTGAGGATGCTTTTGGAGATTGGGTGAAGTAGTTGTACATATACCCAATTGATGTCCATTTGGAAACGTATATTTTTAATGCCACGTGTTATATTTGACCTATGTGTTTGCTTAGCAATGTGCTTTTGTTTGCTGGTTGTGGAAGTACACCAAGTTGTTCATGTATTATTACTATAGTTAGAGGGAATCTTCAAACTGAACAGATCCATTTGAGTATTTCTATGTTTGTGTAATGTTTCTGCATGTGATTTATTTATTTGGACATTAAATGTACAATATTTCACATCTTTCATTATGATATTTATAATATGAGTGGCTCATGATCACTGTAAAATTACTTCGTATTAGATGTCTTCTTCGGCATTGGACTTTGTGTTTGGTATTATTTCCTGTGACAATGTTATATGCTTTTATGATAGTTATGATATATATATTCACTTGTGTTCCATGTGTCTGTAAAGGATTGCAAATGCTTTACTGGGGGGCAATGCATCATCTCTTTCACTATTTGCCCCTCTCAGCTTTGCAGCCCAGAGCTCTTTTTGATGGCTACCCAGAGACACAGTAAATGACATACATAGGGGCGTAGCTACAGCAAAGAGGTACCCTGCTCAGAGTCAAGGTGAGAAGGAAATGCAAGGCCCTTTGAAGCTGGTGCAACTCCTCTCATAAGTTCATGTAACTATCCTCAGCCATATTTCCTGCATTCTCTACTGAGAGATAAATGAGAGTCAGATAGACTGAAAGAGACATTATCTAAAGTAGTATTTGTAAAGCACTTGGCACAGAGCTTGATATATAGTATGTGCTTAATAAATACTTGTTCTCTTCCCTTCCCTTTTTGTCCCTTTTTGTCCCTTTCCCTTCCTGAGCCCTATACTTTGTCTTAAGAGTAGAGTCATGTCTATCTGTGTGCACCATATAGTAGTTTATGTAGTAGTAGTAGCATGTCAATGCTGTCCATCATAGCTTACCCCCTATACAATGTAATAAACATTTATTAATTGTCCACTGTAAGCAAAGCACTCTGTTAGGTATCAAGAAAGAGGTATAAACTCCATCATCCTCACTGAACTGTCATAAACAATGGTGAGATACAATATTATGTAGTAAGAACATCAGAGAATCACAAAACAGTGCTCTGTGAGATCTGAGTGAGGTCATCACAAACCAAAATCCACCATAGAAGATATCTGTTGATTTGGGCTTTGAATCTGACAGATGAAGAGTGGAAGACAGGATATTTAAAGACCTAAGGAACAGAATGAACAAAGCAAAAAGAGTGAGAACACAGTGTCTATTCACTGGGCAGAGTTGGCCAGTTTGTTTAGTTGGCAGAATGTGCATAAGAGAATAATATAAGCTAAGAATTGCCTTTAGGAAATTGCGTAGTATATTCCATAACACTAAATCTTTCATTTGAAGAATTTAAGTTTCAATTTCACCCAAAGAGTACTGAGGAAGGGATATGAGGAAGATGCATAAGCTGTAACACATTGTCAACAAATAATTGTGTGGGAGAAGTGATATAAAGAACATCATCACAAAGATGAGTGAGTGGAAAAGAAGATGGGTTGATCACAAGGTAAAAGCAATAAATAACTAGTAGATGGTCCATGCCTTCCATTGGTATTCACACAATGGCAAGGGATGCAGAGGTAGGGGTGTACCAGACCCAGCTTTTTTTTGAGTGTGAACATTTACACTTTAAAAATAAGAAAATGATACAAATCAGGACTTGATTTATCATTTTATTGATTTGTAGACCTAAGAAAGTGATGAATAAAAATGTTAGTAAGGCAAATTAAACTTAAAAGTACACCATGCAGATATATATTTTTTTTCCAAGCTGATTATTAAATATTTTCCAGCACACTTTTGTCTTGAGGCCCTCCCCCAGGAACTTTGGGAGGACATGTGAAAAAAAAGTGTCATGGATTCCCAGAGATCTCTACTGTTAGAGGGAATGCCCAGTGATATGAGATAAAAGGTGAGGAAGTATCACAATGCGAAGGTGCTTAAATTCCAGGCAGAAAAGTCAAAATTCTATTAAGTAAGCAATAGGGAATTACTGAAAATTTTTGTGATAGATAGAAAAATAGATAAAGTATTGACTAAGAACTTATGTGTCAGGCACAGTGCTAATTTCTGAGGATAAAAATATAAGCACAAAGAAAAACACTTCCTTCTGTTATGGAGCTTACATTCTAATGGAAGAGAACAACTCATAGAATGGAAAACTGGTCCCCTTGGAGGGGCAACATACAGAAGGAGTCTGGGGGGTCATGGACTGACCCAGGTTTGGAGTGAATGTGGCTAGGCTGGGCATTTCCTCAAAAAGAGGCTCAGGCAGAACTCAGCCATCAGAAGAGGAAACTGGAAGGGAGGCATCATCAGTAAAAAGACAGTGGGGGCGGAGGTCCAGAAGGAGGCTGAGCCAGATTTTGAGTGAGGAGTGATGTGTTTACATCTATATGAAAGAAAGAAAGAACATTCTGGGAGCATCGCCAGTCTATTTGATATAGAAAATGTGCTATACATATATCATGCAGCGCTTAGTATTGACCCTGGTAAATAACAGTGAAAAGCGAATGCTTACCATGGATTTATTAGTTTTACCATATATGGACTGACTTGGGACCTCCCTATAATAAGCTCCTCGGGCTCCACAGTGTGGGTCTATATTTTAATTGAAACCTGGTGTAAACCATGAAAACAAAAGTATCTGGCATTTCAAGTGAGCCTCAAAAATGCTTAATAAATGCTTATTAAATTGAATTGAAGCTATCATCTTATCATCTCAACTAATCTTTAATTCCAAACTTCTGGAAAGAGCTGTTTCTACTCATTGTCTCCACACTTCCCATTCATTACTCAACCCTCTGCAAAATCTGGCTTCCATCCCCACCACGATAGTTAAACTCCATTTTCAACAATGAATAATGACCTCTTAATCCTCATATCCAATGATCTTTTCCCAGCACACCTCCCGCTATGATTTTCTGCCTCCTTTGACTCTGTCAGCCTCCTCTTTTTTATGTTCTTTCTTTCCTTGCCTTCTATGATGCCACTTTCTCCTCATTCTCCTACCTGTCAATCAATCTATCAGCAAGTATTTGTTAAAAACATACTATGTGTCAGACACTTTGGTAGGTCAGACAATCTTACTTTAAGGCAATTAAAATTCTAATGGCAAATACCTCTCTGGTGTTTTCTTCTTCTATTATTCACTTTCTTCTGCATTTTAAGTCAGGTTGAGTCTCAAGACTTTGTTCTTAGTTCCTTCCTCTGCTCTATCTTCACCCCGTTACTTTTTAATGACATAGCTCTGATTATGCCATTCTAATCCTCAAAAATCTTTACTTGTTCCCTGTTGCCTCCAGGATAAAATAAGAAGTCATCAGCCTGCCCTTGAAGGTCCTTCACAATCTGGTGCTGGTAAGTCTTGCCAGATTGATTTCACATGCTGTATCTCAGTCAAACTGAATTATTTGCTATTCCTTAAACTTAGTATCCATTTTCCATCTCAGTGACTTTGCACAGACTAGTCTCAAGGTTGGCATGCATTACCTTTGTATGGCTACACCACAGAATTCTTAATTTCCTTTAAGACTCAGCAAAGGTAACATCTGAGAAATCTTTTCTGATCCCATCAGTCCTTAGTATTTTCCTTCTCCTTAAATTATATCCTGTAAGAGATTGTAAGCTCCTGGAGGGCAGTAAACATTTTAATTTTCCTTTGTAACGCACCATGCCTCCTTGTACATAGTAGGTAGGTAAGAAATTATTCATGAAATAAATTTATTTCCTGAGAATTAAAATCATATTCAATCACTTAAGAAAGTATGATACAATGCTTTAGAGAACCATGTGTCTAACTTAAGCCAATAAGGCATAAACATCAGCCAGCTATAAAGGTAATTCATCAATTCATAGCTATTATGTTATAATGAGTTCCTCAGTAACTGTAGTTAGATGTGATTAACCGACTATCTTTCCTTCAATTGCTGGGATGGATTTTCAATGACATCAGTTTACAAAGGAACTACTTAAGTGGATTTCAGATTCAGCTCCTTTTCAGAAGTGTGTTATGATAAAGGAACAAGGAAATTTACCTTGAGTGATGCAGAAGTTAATATTTTAATTATTAAAATTTTAATTAAGAAAATTATATAACTTTATAAATTTATGAGCAATAATCATCAAACAAAAACGAGCATTTCCATTTACAAAGTAAAATAGAAAGCTAGGATTATAAATGAAACAAGTTTCTATAGATTAAATAGCATAAGAATAATGAATTCAATATGTAACTTTAAAGCTGTCCAGCTTATCTGTTTCCTTCTCAGCTTTCTTCTGATTACTTGTGCACATTTAAAAAGATGCTTTAATAACCCTTCATTATATATATATATATATATGAATTCTTAAGCAAAACAAATTCCTCCAGTGGTCAAACTAGAAAATACATGTCTTTCCTTGAGTACAAGCATCTCTCCTTTTGGAGATGAGTGGCCTTTTAAAACTTTGGCTAATCATGATGTTGAACTCAATTCTTAAGTCTTTCAAAAGTGGAGGTCTCCTCCTTGTCGTCGTCCTCCTCCTGCTTCTCCTCCTTTGTTTTTCTTCTTTTTCTTCTATGTTGTTGATAGCATATAAATGGTTGTTAGGATTCTGCTCATTTCATTCTCCATTTGGTTCATACAGATTCTCTCAGATTTCTCAGAAACTGTCCCTTTCATAATTTCTTATGATAATACTTCTTAAATTCATATGCAAAAACATCTTGAATCATTCTCCCATTATTGGGTACCTTGTTAGTTTCCAGTTCTTTGCTATTTTTTATATTGGGTATAGATAACTTGGATTTTTTCCTCTGATAGTTTCCTATAGCCTTTGACCATTTATAAATTGGAGAATGGCTCTTATTCATAAAAATTTGAACGATATCTTAGAAATAAAAGCATTATCAAAAAATTTGCTCCAACTATTTCCTCTAGTTTCTTCCTTCTCTTATAATTACAAATGCATTAGTTTTGTTTGTTCAAAATTGCCCATTTTACCTCCTTTGGACCTATCTATTATTTGGTCAGGGACTCTTCCCTTTTTTTCTATGTCTGACAGGTCATTTTTTCTGTGCCCTTCTAATTTGTCTATGATGTCACTTTTTTCTTTCTAAATCTGGAACCCATTTGGAGATTGTCTTGGTATATATTGTGAGATATTGATCTATGTCTAGTTTCTGCCATATTGCTTTCCAGTTTTTCCAACAGTTTTTATTCAAATACTTGAGAAATAGGCTATCTCCCTTTTGACCAAAATTCACTAAATTATGACGTGATGTAAGCTCAATTTCTGGTTTATTTTGTCACCATTTTTTTTAATCCAGGAGAGGAGATTCCCTCTACCAATGAAAATTAGTAACTATTTTTCAACTTTTGGTCTTAGAAGTTTGACTGGGACACAAGAGATTAGGTGACTTGCCCAGGGACACAACGACAATAAGTATCACAGATGGGATTTTAACCATCCTTCTTGTAAGACCAGCTCTATATCCATTATGAATTATTTAGAATGTTTCATTTTGAATGTTTCATATTTAGTACTCCAAGGAATTTACCACCTTATCCCAAATGTTCATGATCATTTATTTCTGTAATCTTTTCAGCTGATTTCCCATCTACATTTATTTTTAGTTATCCTGTTATACATTATATTTAATGTCACTAGCTAACTAAAACTCCTTTTCTAATTAGGGGTAAAATAAGTAGATAGAGCAATTCAAATCAATTTGACACGGACTTTTTATTTTTTATTATAAACATTTATTTTGACAAGCATTTGTTATCTCTACTTCTCACTGCCCTCCCCCAGTCCCAACCAAACACCAGTCACAATAACAAAACAAAAATAAAATCCTCATAAGAAATGTGCATAGTCTAGCAATTTAAATTCCCATACTGGCCTTGTCCAAAAAGAGTGTATCTTTCATTCTATATTTTTAAGCTCTCTGACAAGAAGTCCACACTGTTTTCATCTTTAGTTCTGTTTCTCATTGTAAATGGAAATGCTCCCATTTGATGATGTTTGCTAAATAAAGAATAAAAGAGCAATTTAAAAAATTAAAAGGGGAACAAAGGCCACTCTCACATTGGTTCAACCCACTGTAGTGAACTGGTGGAAGGAAATGGATAAGAATCTCATGGATGGCAGTTATGATATGCATCACTTGAGGGAGCATGCACATGAAGGAGATTACAAATTCATCTGACTATATTGAATATTTTCAATAGTATTCACAAAGATCAATGAGGATGAGTTATCCAGTTGCTTGAAAGAATCAGTTGAAGAATTCATGTTAGAGAAGGACAACCACAACAAACAAATTCACTTTCCCATATTTATTAATATCACATAAGCTAGGTATCATTTGTCAGGCAATCCTGTCTTCAAAATGTTTTTAAAGGCATGCCTGCACATCTTAGAAAAGAGCACTTTCATTTGTTAAAATTTGTTTTATGACCTGAAAATTACAGGTTAAATGGTTTTCTTTAGATGATTTGCCCTAAATTGGGTACATATTAACACTTCAGATTACTCTGTCATTTCTTTCATACTGAATAGATGATAGCACACTGGGGACATCCGATTTATTAAAAGCCTCTAAGCTGCTACCCTTTGCTCTCTAATTAGGCCTGCGTTGTTACTGTGTATTTCAGGAAAATATGACTCTTCCATTCTTCAAATCTAATGAGCTCCAGCTGGGGAGGGATTAGAGCAGGGTTGATTCGGAGTGGGTTTAACCTTTGTGTGGTGGTGTTCTTCCGGATTATTCAGCCTTGAGGGCATTCTGCTGAATGGTAGGGTTCTGCCAAGCTAATCATTGCTACATTAGTGTGGACTCTCCTGTCATTCACTTAATTTCACCCTGTTTGTCATGATAGCACATGGATGTCTTAACAGCAACATCTGGAAAGTTACTCAAGGAATTCCTTGTCAAGCATTTTTATTCACTGTGTTGCAGAGATGGAGAAACAGAGTCCAGGTGGCTCTCTTGGAAATATTTTCTTTTTTTGGGACATTTATAGGACTTCAAATATGTCTGATACCACTTCTATTCCAGAAAAACATCAGTTCTCCTAAGATGCTAACTCTTGGCCATTCTTTTATTTTTTAAAGCAGTTTCCTCTTAAACATAGCAAGGTACCATGACAGAACACCTCCATAAATAAAAGATTTGGATAAACTTCTAATTAAAATAGGTCCTCCATATGTATATGGTGATACATAATGCATTTTTTACTCTATAACACAAAAAGGAAATAACAAGAATATTATCTTCTCCTTAAATCCATTTCAAGTATCTCTCTTTCAGATATTCTTTGACCCTTTCAATCCTCATTTGAACAGCCTATCCCTAGAAATAAGCAGATATATTACATATTATGCAATTTATACTAATTATATTTTGACATATTTAACCATAATTTCAAATCAAAGTTCCAATGAAAGGTTCTTTACCTTGGGTCTATGAACTTGTTCTTTGATAGCAGCATTGAGATAATTGGTTTTCTTTTTAATTCTATGCATTTTATTTCATGTGTTTAAAAGCATTTCTTTTCTGAGAAGGGTTCCATGGTTTAGCCAAACTGCTCAAGAAATCCATGATTTACAAAAGTTTTAGAACTATTGATCTAAAATAAATGGAAGGGATCACAAATAGTGTTTTTGTTGGGAGAAAATAAGGGACCAAAAGGACATCTGAGAAGACACTGGCAACTATTGGCTCTGAATGCTCGTTTTTCATCTTTATAACTTTTTTAAAAATTAGTATATGTGTGCATAGAAGACATAATTGATGACAACATGAGAAAAAGTAGTCACGCTTTCACCACAGATGAGTTTATGGCCACATAGTTTACTAAGAGATAGACTGAATATAAGATCTCACTGGATGTCTTTATTGTCAGTGATGTTAGAACTGAAAGAAAAATGTAGTCTTGGCATCTCATCGCAGATAATGTCCCAGGCCACTACATTCACTTGATGTAAGATTTCATGACAGAACATGACTTTGCTCAGTTATCTACTAAATAGGGAAATACGTGTTCAGTAAAAGTATTTGCCAATGTCCTTTTCACCTTATGTTCAGTTTTATGGAAGAGCTCCTGGGTAAATCCCAAACAGACTGCCAGTTGATTTCAAGAATCTTCAAATTCTCTTTTTCAAAGATGACATTGAACTAGTTGCATAAACTCCTGAAGACCTCTGAAACTATAAAGCCCATCACAAAGTTCTAACCATCCATACAGAAAAAACTATGAATAAAAAAAGCTTACAATAATGATATTCTTATTTAGATAGTGATTTAAGGATTATGGAATATCATTTCCCCACACAATGTGTCCCCTAGATCATCAGTCTTGTTTGCTATCCATTTTTCATAGTCATCATCCTGGAATCAACTCTTATGCAGAAGGGCCCAGCCCCTTCTGCCAACTGCCAATCAACTGCTACTCATAGGACAGTCAAGTTAGCCTAGCTGAAGCATGATGGAACTCTGAGAGAGAGGTAATGTGTGCCATGCAAGTCAAAATACCACCACCTCCTTGACCACCATCTGCCTTTACCCACTGATGGAGACAGAACAGGACCCTAATATAGTAAAACTTCCAGTCCACTGCCCTCAGCTATCATCCTGAGAAATAGAGAGGTGCTATGTCAACTGCTCAAGCAGTTATGGCCACAGTTATGATCCAGAAAAGGAAGTTCTTGACAACAAAGTCCTTGGCACTGTCAAATGGTTCAGCATTAGAAATGATGAGTGCTTGTCAGTGGAAATGATATTAAGAAACAGTCATTGCCATTTGATTTATTGTTACACTCTAAGGACTATGGGACTTTTCCATATATGACTCACCTCCCCCATTAGAACATGAGCTCCTTGAGATTAGAGACTGCCTTTATTGGAATTATGTCTTGGTGTCTCCAGCACTTTGGATATAGTAACTAATTAATAATTGCTCTATTTCTTTTTTCCTTCATTATTCATTCATCTTATTTTCACCTCTCCTGAGATTTTTAAGCCCCCTTTAAAATGAAGAAATAGAGACTCATAGAAGTTATCATGGTTATTTAGCCAAAAAGCTTTTGGGGTGGAGGACAAATCCAGATCTCTCCTGACTCTAAAAAAAATTTTCCAATATACCAGGCTGCCTTACAGACTATGACACCCAATGGAATAGATGATTCAGTTATGGATTTTTCAATAAATTTTCTTTAAATTCACAAAACTTTTTTTCCTTTTTCAGATAAATCCCATTTACAAATAATTCAAAGAGCACTGCAATGAACTGTGTTGTGGGTAAGCAGGCCACATCTTGTTATTGGTGCTGACTTGCCTGCTAGGAGTGTTGGCATAGATTATTGGAGACAAGTTTGACCAAAAAAGAGGCAAGATGAATGGACATGGCTGAATTACAGTAGGGCAACATCTCAAGTAGTTCTATTTTACATCAGAGTAAAGCCTGTAGCACAATAGGCAGTTCCTCTCTGGAGAAATTACAGAAAATCATGAACAAGAAATCTCATGAAATGAGATGGTATTAAGGGGTTACAATTTGTATCAGTTGCGACCTATCCAAACGAAGAAAATTAGATTCATCAAAATATCTGAGTGAATTATATTCCATCTTGAATTTAGTATGGCATTTTGATTATATCTCATCTTCCTAATTTGACTGTAAGTTTACTGAGGTCAATGACCATGTCTTCTACTTTTTTGTACTGTAGCATTTATACATACAACAGTGAAGAATCTACAGGATAGCCAATATATATATATACTAATTTATTCACAATATATGAGGTACTAGAATAGTAGGCAATACTAATTTATTCATATTAGAGGCCATAGAAAAATGATATAATGGTCAACTTTTAGGTGAAGATTTCACCATCAGAAATGATTTTTTTAATAGATGGGTATATGTAAAAACAGAATGCAGTATTATATACTGTTACTTCTTGAAATTAGGAATAGATTACATTTAATTCAAGAGGTTCTAGCAGATTTGCCAGGAGGATCTCACCTGGCATAATCCGGAAATACCAATTCTAAGATATTGTCATATGGAAACTTCAATGCAGGGATTTCTTTGGGCATTTACTTTCTCTTAATGTTCCATGCAAGATAAAGGATACAAACTTCTTTGATTTCGTATGCAGTTATATGAACTACATATTTGTATAATAGAAGGTATAACAGTATTATGAACACAGATTTAAAAAAAAATTCTTCCATTTGCTTAAGGAACTTGGAAGGAACATTTTCTATATTACATTTACTGAAGGAACTTTTTACTCCAATCAAACTAAGCACCCTACAAAATTAAATGGCCAACATCTCCATCATCAAATTTTCAACTAAAAAATTGGAGTCCATCAACCCTTAGACCATGGGGTTCTTAATCTTTTCTTTCTCATGGATCTCTTTGATGGTTGGTGAATTCTGTGGACCTTTCAGAACAATGTTCTTATATGCATAAATTAAAATTCATGGGCTTACAAAGGAAATTAATTATATTTAAATACAATTACCGAAATGCTTAATTAAAAAAAGTTCATGGACCCAATGTTAAGAACCTTTGCCTTGACCTATTGTGTTAATATAATTTTTTACTCTCAAGAATTCTTTCTGCCCCATTATTTAACATACTTCTTGCTAAGGAATGTCTAGACATTCACAAAAATTCTTTTGAGTCCACTACACAAATACATATATATGTACATATGCATATCTATCCATCTATCTATCTGTATCAGAAACACCCTAGCATACCCAGGGAAGCTGCTAGCACAGGTTCTTAGATCTGCTTTACTAAAGGAAAGCAACTCAAAATGAGTTAACAATCTTTCTTTACTCAAACAAACATATCATTTACCTAGTTCAGGGGAAAAAGTCAGCATCCTGAACTCCAAAGAATGCAAACCCACGTTACAAGCACAAGTTACAACACAAGTTACAAGTAGACCAAGAAACCGACCAGCAGATGGGCTTCTAACCATCTGACCATCACATCCATTACGTATTCAGGTTACCAGAGAGGGAAGCACCAACATCTGGGTTTTTCAAAACCAGGGGTCTCAATGGCTTCCCAGAGTCTCATCTGGCCAAATCACACAACTCTTCTCAAAGTGAGCCCCAAAGCAAAGCCTCACATCAGGACATATATATAGGCTAAGCAACAAGGTGTAGCTATTCCCCCCAAAAAAACAAGCTTCTCGCCACGGGCTCCATGTGAACATTCTTGGAGCCACTTAAGCAAAGGGGATAGGAGCAGGAAAGAGCTTCAGATTCCCATTACACTATCTTCTATCTTTGTCCCCAACTTAATAGAATCATGCAATCTCAAAACTGGAAATAACATGAAAAATCATTTCATACAACCATTATTGTTTTTTTTGTTTGTTTTACTTTGTTTCCTTGAAACAGGAATCCCTTTCACAATATCCCTGACAAGAATCCACTGAGAGTTCACTTGAAGGCTGCCAATGATGAAGACACAATTACTTGTCTCCCTGGGAATCCCATTATACTTTGGGAGTGTTAGAATTGTTAGAAACTCTTGCTTAGGTGGGTGGAGCCAAATGGTGGCATAGAAGCAACAAGGTTCCACAGCTCCCACATAGCCACCTCAAATACCCATAAAATATGACTCTAAACAAATTTTAAGGCTCCAAAACTCACAAAAATACACAAAAAACACATCTCCTGCTAAAGGCAGTTCAGCAGGAAGGGCTCATCACAGCTTGCTGGGAGCTGAAACCAGCCTAGCCTGAAACCACAGCTTGGCCCTGGAGTGACCAGGATGAGCTTCTACATTAAGGGGTCAAAGGGCCTGGAATATGATATTCCAGAGATCAAGGCAGCTAGGATTAAAACCAAGAATAACCTACCCAGCAAAACTGAGTATAATGTTCCGGGGGAAAATATGGTCATTCAGTGAGGTAGAGGACTTTCAAACATTCATGCTGAAAAAACCAGAACTGAAAAGAAAATTTGACACTCAAATACAAGAAGCATGAGAAGGTAAACATGGAAAAGAAATCATAAGGAACTTATCAAAGTTGAACTATTTACATGCCAACATGGAAAAATTATAATTGTAACTCATGAAACTTTTCTCAATATGAGGATAGGTGAAGGCAATACAAATGTATATATAAGTACACATACATATGTGTCTATATGGGAGGGTACACATATGCATATGAACACATATCTGAGTATGTTTATATATGTGTACATAGAGGGCACAGGATCAATTGAATAGGAAGGGATGATACTTTAAAAGGTGAAATTCTGAGGTGGATGAGGATTAGAATGAGAGGAGACAGGGAGAGACAGAACGGGGTTAATCATCTCATATAGAAGAGGCAAGGTATAATTGTTACAATGGAGGGGAAGAACAGGAAGTCAAAAGGGAAAGGATTAATCTTACTCTCATTGAAATTGGCTTAGGGAAGAAATGACATAAACTCTAAACTGGGTATCTTGCCACACAGGAGAGCAGGGTGGAGGGGGATGAGAGGTAGGATGATGGAGGGTAGGGGAGGAGGGTTGCTGGAAATACACACTTCTGT
>CM053600.1:157838244-157877451 GCA_028646575.1 Pseudocheirus occidentalis | reverse complement strand
GTTAGAAAGCTAGAGAGGTGTTGGAGGAGGGCATAAAAGGGAACAGATTGTGGGAGGGGATCAATGTTCTGGGCTGGGGGGTTGGGACAAAAAGGGGAGAAAATTTGTAACTCAAAACCTTGTGGAAATGAATGATATGACCAAGAAAATAAATTAAAATTTAAAAAAAAAGAAGTTATGCATTCCCAAATCCTCATTGTACAGATAGAGAAACTGAGGCCTAGGGAGGTCAGAGAATCATAGATTTTGAATTTTAAAGGAACCTGGAAGGCCTCTAGTGAAAAATCCTTATCTTGAAGATGAAGAAAATGAAACCTAGAGAAATGATGTGACTTGTCCCACGTCCTAGGGTAGTATGAGACAAATCTGGGCTTCAGAGCCAGGTCCTCCAGTTCCTTATTCAGCACTATGACATAGGAGACATAACAATAGAGATACATTTGTTCCATGAAACTATGATTATAAATATTAAACAAGGCATAAAACAGATGCAGGGACTCCATATGTTTGTGAGTATATATAAAAAGAGAGTGTAAGGGGGGGCAGACTACATTGATAGATATGACAACAGCAAACACTTTAGGAGAACATGTATCTAATTGGTTTTCCCCCCTCATTTGATATTTATAGCAACACATCTAATTTCTTTCTTGTAACAGCTTTCAAGGAATTGTTTGTGGTTTTTACATAAATATAGGAGAAATCTTGTTGGAGAACAAACTTTATAGAGGAATTTTGCTCTATCTAATCAAATATACATCAAATATAGGTTTTACAAAGCTTGCAGTACAATTAAATATTAGCTATTTTAATTCTAGTTTTCTTATTCTTTCTATTTCTTTTTTCTTCCTTCCTTCATTCTTTCCTTTCTTCTACCTTCCTTCCTCTCTCTCTCTGTCTCTGTCTCTATCTCTGTTTCTGTCTCTCTCTCTCTGCCTCTCTCTGTCTCTCTTTCTCTTTGTCTCTCTTTTTCTCCGTCTCTTTCCCTGTCTCTCTCTGTCTCTGTATCTCTCAGTCTCTGCCTCTGTCTCTGTCTCTCTCTCTCTGTCCTTCCTCTCTCTCCCTGTCTCTATCTCTGTTTCTGTCTCTCTCCGTCTCTCTCTGCATCTCTCTGTCTCTCTCTCTGTCTCTCTTTCTCTCTCTGTCTCTCTCTCTTTGTCTCTCTCTCTCTTTTTCTCTGTCTCTTTCCCAGTCTCTCTCTGTCTCTGTATCTCTCTGTCTGTGTCTTTGTCTCTGTCTCTCTCTATCTGTCTCTCTGTCTCTCTCTGTCTCTGTCTCTGCCTCTGTCTCTGTCTCTCTCTCTGTCCCTGTCTCTCTCTCTCTTTCTCTTTCTCCTGCACTCACTCTCCCTTTCCTTCTCTCTTTCCTTTTCTCACTCTGATCAAAAGTGTGGAAGATAATCATGAATTCAATCCCACTCATTATTATGGGAGCTTTTACCTGTTTGGTTTTCCTACCTGGGCTGGTCCACCCCTCCTTAGTTAACTTGGTGGTCTCCATTCTCAAGGGTTTACCATATTAATGTTGAGTTTAATTCAGACAAGCAATCATCTTAGCCTGCTGCTCCTCAGAGCTCATGAGCTCAAGATATATGCCAACTTAAGCTTTCCTGAATACCACATGTGCCACCATATCCAATTGTTCTTATTCTTTCTGTTCTTACTGTATAATAGTCAACAAACAATAAACATGTTGAGTTTTTTGTCTTCCGTCCACATTTAATTAAACTGTGATTGCAAATATCTTATTGCTATTCAACAGTTCATGAAAACTTGTCTGTTCTCCCCACCATGAAACTTCATCGAGGATGCTGTTAATGTCTGTGCAGACATTTTTCCTTGGTTGTAAAGTCTGTGATAATAATATCTCCTATTATTTATAGTTTTAGGTCACTCAAGGGGCACTGGGAATACTAGTGGTAGATGAAAAAGCTTGGACAAATTTGCCAATGAAAAATTGCCTAGCTCAGGCAGAATCAAAGATATTATCAAGTAAATGTGTAAATAACAAGAAGCAGTTACTAAGGACTTGTTATGTCCCAAGTACTGTACTAAGCACTGAGGCTATGAAGAAAGGCAAAAATTGTCCACATCCTCGAGGAGTTTGCAATCTAATGGGGAAAACAACATGCAAATAACTATGAATACACAAAATATACATATATAGATATGGATATATTGATAAATGTATAATTCATACATCTATATATCTATAGCTATCTATAGCTATATCTATCCTATTTACCTTTATCTATATCTATATAGCAAATGAAAGCTAAACTCAAAAGAATGGTGCGAAGGTATAGGGACCAAGAAAGGTCTCCTAGGCAGTGGTTCTTGACCTTCCTAATGCTTTGAACTTTTAATGCAGTTCCTCATGTTGTGGTGACCCCCAACCATAAAATTATTTTCGTTGCTACTTCATAGCTGTAATTTTGCTACTATTTTGAATCGTAATGTAAATTTTCTGATATGCAAGATATATTTTCATTGGTACAAATTGAACATAAGCCACAGGTTGAGAACCACTGTCTTAGAGGAAGTGGGATTTGAGTTAATTCTTAAAGGAAACTGGCAGAGTCAGTAGGCCTAGGTTAGGAGAGAGAACAATCCAAAATGGGCAGAAGCAAGTATAAATCCACAGAGTTGAGACCTGGAGTATTAGGTGTGAACAGCAGCAAGTTGGCCATTAGAGAGAATGTAGAAGGGGAAAATGTGTAAGACTGGAAATGTAGGAAAGTCAGGTGGTGAAGGGCATTAAATATGGTAGAGAGGATTTTCTATTTGATCCCTGAAGAATGATGAAGTTGCTAGAGTTTATTGACTATGCATACTGAAAAGATGATATGGTCAGAAATGAAAATTATGAAAAATCACTTTAGAAAAGGGATGAAAAGCTTTATGAAAATCACTTTGGAAATTGAGTGGAAGATGGACTAGAGTGGTAAAAGACTCGCGGCAGAGAAACTAGTTAGAAGGCTATTGCAAGAGTCTAGACCAAAAGTTGTTGAGAATCTGTGCTAGGGTAGAGCAAAATTAGGTGAATTGATGATATAGTGCAAGTAAAGGATGGAGCTAGAGAGCTGCTGTTCTGTATCTCTGTCTATGTGAAGCCAAGAAATTTAGAAGACTCTCAGCCTCAGTATGTTGATTGAAATTCTAATGGAAGGGTTACAGGGGGACATAGACGCTTCTCAACCAAGATTAGGAGCCATGGATGGGTTGTAATCTGAACTGCTAGATGGAATACCCATGTTAAAGGGCATACACACATGCACATGCACAGATACACACATGTGCCCATACCTACACATCTGTGTTTTGCTACTGGACAGAATACCCATATTGAAGAGATTATTGAACCAACAAAGAAATGCCTAGACATATATATTTCTGTTTGTGTGTATGTCTGGGTGTATGTGAGTAGATACATGTCCACCATACCCGTATAAGCAACTAGGTGGACCAGTGGCTAGTGTGATGGGCTTTGGCTCAAGAAGGCCTCAGTTCAAACTCTCTCTCAGATACTTGTTAGTTATGTGGCCCTGGACAAATCAATTGGCCTCAGTTTCTTCATTTGTAAGATGGAAATAATAATAGTACCTACCTAACAGGGTTGTTGTGAGGGGTAAATGGGATAACAAATTCATTTGAAAATCTTACAGTGTTATTTAAATACCAGTCATTGTTGCTGTTTTTATTATGTAGGCATGCAAGCATGTGTGTGTATGTACATATATATCTAAGTCTTCATCTATATGTATATATGTGTATACATTTAAACCATTTTTTCAAACATCAAATATTTGATTAGCATTGATTTATATGCTCAATCAAGATGATTATCTCATTTCTCATTAATCCAATATGTGATGGATATTATTTCCCACATTGAACAATGTCATAATGTCACTGGCATAATTGGAACATTTGTAAAAAGAAAAGAGAGACAGACAGACACAGCAAGACAGATAGAAAATGAAATACAGAGAGAGATGCTGGCTCTGATTAACAGAGTAAAAGAGGAAGAGAGGTTGGGAACAAAGAAAGACTTGCATTTGATCTTACTCTAACCTGATGTCCCAGATCAGTATTAGGAGAGAAAAAATCATTAAACCACACCACCCTTATGAAACATAAGTTCTATTCAGCATCCTCCCCCAAATCAGTGCAATTTAGCTAGAAATAAATTCTAAAGGTGATTTTGCTGGCACTCAGAGTATGTGCCAAGAGCCATTCATTACTTTTCCTCAGAGAGGCTCAAGAAACTTCATTCTGTGGTAGAGAAGAGTGCCATGCAAGCTGCTATGTACAACCACATCATCACCACAAATAGCATTGGTTGGCAAAGGAGGACTGCCGCAAGACCAAGAAAGTCAAGCATCGTGAATCCTTTAAGTTATTTATGGCTACCCTTTACAAAGAACGAGAAAACAGCTTTTCTTTTTGCTTGATTTATCCCTAATGACTCTATGTTCAATGCCTAGAGAGTTCTATCAGAAAAAAAGCCTGAAAAGGAAGGAGGAGAGGGAGTGAAAACCACTAGATATCATGTGCTGTTTCTTAGAATTGGGTTCATAGATTGAAAGATGAATGACTCAGAACACTGGAATTTTCATTTTTTTTTTTTTTGCTTTTTGGAGGGCAGGTTGGTGTTAAGCGACTTGCCCAAGGTCACACAGCTAGTTTTTCGTGTTAAGTGTCTGAGGCCGGATTTGAACTCAGGTACTCCTGACGCCAGGGCCGGTGCTCTATTCACTGCACCACCTAGCCACCCCTGGAATTTTCATTTTAAGATAGATTAATGTTCAAAGCAAATACGAATATTCCTTCTGATACAACTGCTTGGACATATTGGTCAAAGATTGAAACTCTTAAAAGAAAAACCATAAAAACTCATTCCTTGATGTTGATGCCATCACATTATGTACTTGAGCTGGGTGACCAAACACTCAAGAGATAGCTTATTTCCTTGAGTAATAATTCATTGGCCCAAGGCTAATAGAATTCAGCACTGCTAGCTAAAATATCAAGCCCTACAATGTCATTTTAGAGATGAAGACTGAGATGGATTACCATAGCTAGAGTCATTTTTTCTAGCAAGTAGCAGAATCCAGTTGTGACTCCAGATTCAGTGTACTTCCCATTAGACTAAAAATTGGTAGGCTATCCTTCCATGGATCTTTCCAAAATCTAGATCAAACAAGAAAAAAGTTATTAAAATACCCAAATATCCATTAGTTAAGGAAAACTTGGATTCAGTCCATAACACTATCTCAGAAGAGGTAAATTAAGTTTAGTGGTACATTCAAATCTGTCAGTTAGATTCCTCCACAAAAAGTGCAGCAAAAGATGCCTAGCTTGTGCATTTTTTGTCAAAGTATGAGTTATTTTATTTCCTAGGATCTGTATCTACAAAAGTGTTCCTCTACTTCTTTTGATAAAACAAAAATAAAGTAATTGTGCAAGTCTTAAGGATTTTTCTCCTAGAAGTAGCATTGAACACTAATCATGGTGGTGATGTGTACTGTAGAGATTTTCATCCATTATTATTTTTCAATGTTGTTAACTTAAGAAATACAGAAGAATGGTTTTGAATGCTGCAATGGCAAGCAAATACATACTTAATGCCTTTTTCAGAATAGTTGACACATTGTTTCAGTTCAAGTTTGTTTTGAGCCTTGCTCATGATTTTATCAAGTCTTTGTTGAGAAGCAGAGCTTGTGAAGCCTACAACTAGTGAACCCTAGAACTTGTGAACTACTGTTGCCCACGCAACAGGAAGGGGAGGAGCTAATGACCACATATAAGGAGAGGCCCAGGCTGGAGAGAGCAGAACTGAGAAGAACTTAGAAGAGAACTGAGCAGAATGGAGAAGAGAACTCTTGTGGTGACAGAGTCGAGAAGGAGAAAACTTCTGGCAGTCTGTGTTTGTCTGTTCTGTCTGTCTGTGTTGACTTTTGTTTGCAAATATTTGTGCAGAAACCCTGAGACTTTACTGGAAAACCCGAAAGAGGATTTTTCTGGTTGTCTGTTTACAGAAGTCATGGAAGAGGGTTTTAGAGGCCCTGGAAATTTACTGAAAATTTATTTTGACTTCTTGGGCCTTGTTTGTGGGTCTGTGTTGGTTTCTGTGTTGATGATATTTGTTGATTTTACAGGCAGATAGTGAATTGATGATGGTGCTGGCATTATTGTGGCTCTGTTAAGCTTTGTCTTTCCAGAAACAGGAACTGTGAAGGACTTGAGGTGAACTAGACGCTGTGAGCTTCAATATGGAACATCAACTGGACAAGGAACTTGGCAAAGAACTCGACAAGTAGTTGGACAAGGAACTGGGAACTGCTTGCCTTGGAACCCAAGTGACAGTTGTGTAGATTTGGGCGGGAGCTGAAACTGTGGAAGGTGAGAGCCTGTCTCGAGTCAAGACGAAGAGACCTCTTCTTGGATACTTAATGCTGACTGAGAAGATTATGATTTAATGTGACCTAGGGGTGGGGAACTCTGACCTTTGTACTTTGTGTCCCTTAAGGAGGCATGCTCCTTAAGGACTATTGAATTAAGGACTTACTAAATCAGCACTTCTCAACCTTTGGGGGTCAAATGGGGACCATCAGAAAATGCATATTAAAGGGTTGCCACATTAGGAAGTTTGAGAACCACTGTCCTAAATGATTATACTTTATTTAAAACTATGTGACCACTTTGGTTAATACTATATGGCCACTCTAATGATAAGTTGTTATGTCATAATATTGTGAATGATATACTTTGATTTCTGTCAATGTTTTGTCTTAGTTTATTACTGAATAGAGAGTTCACTATACTATATAATCAGAACCTTGAAGCTGTTCACAGCATCAGTCCTCTGGAAAGCTGTTTGTGCTTTACTTTACACATGTTTAGTGATAAATGCATAGAAATCAACATTTATGAAATAACGTGAAGGACAAGATCCCACAGTCTTTAGATAGTATTCCAGAATCAAAAGCTGAAAAAATGCTTAGGGATCATCCAGTCCAAATGGATAGATGGGGAAAATGAAGCACGTAAAAGATAAATGACCTGAGCAACAAAACGAAGCTAATCAAAGCCCCTAAACTCAAAGTTCAGTACTTTTTTCCCAAACATTTTTGGATAGGAAACCATCACACAGTGGTGAGGCTTTAATTATAACTTTAGCCATTCGTTATTTCCATGTAGATCACTTCCAAATCTATGTCTCCAGTCATGCTGGGTGGTGCAAATTCTACTTTCTTACTTCCAACTGGATCCCAGACATTTTCACTGGAAGGTCCTACTTCAAACCCAGACTCAGTAAGTCTAAACACAAGTCATTATCTTTCTCCAAAAGAGCTCCTTGTCAGACTTCCTTGTCTCTGTCAGTGTGCCACCATGTCCCCTGTCATTCACAGTCAAAACCATTGAGTCATTGGTGAATCAAGTTCTTTCTTTATACCCTGTATTCAGTCACAACATAATGTTTATCTTTCTATCTCTTACCCGTTCCTTCCTTTCCATTCTCAATACCATTGATCCAAAGTTGAGGACCTCATTGCGTCTTATCTGTATGAAAGAAACAATTTCTAAGTTTACAGACTATCTATTCCTTTTATAACAGGTAGAACAATATTCTCTAAAATCCAGTTTGGCTTCACCCCCTGAAAAAAAAGCTCTATGGTCTCTTTTGCCTACTGAATGAAATCTAACTTTAGATTTCATGAGTCTGCTCATAGGATCTGATGAATATTCTCATCATTGTACATTTGAAAATTTATTTCTGACTGCATTCTTCCCTATACTCCACATTGCCATTACTTTATTCAGCTGTCTCTTGAATGTCCACACATATATCACGTGTATTTCCCATTGGGAACTATTACTCAGATGAGATACTATATGTAAAGGGATCTGCAAACTGTAAAGCACTACATCACTGTGACTTATCATCATCATCATCATTATCATCTTTATGTGATTCACCTCCTTCCCCCCTCTAACTTTGCAAAGCCATCCATCCTTCAATGATCAGCTCAAACACTACAGTCTTCATGTATCTATCCCTGACCATTCTAGTCTTTATTGATTTCCATTTTCTCTGAATCACCACATCTCTTATTGTTCCAGTTAACACCAAAGCACTTAATTATAAAAACCTTTATTATTCATTCATGTTCCATGAATTCAAGTTCCATGAACTTGGAAACACAGGATTTTAGAAATGGGCAAGACTTTAGAGGGCATCTTGTCCAATCTTCCACTCCAAGGCAGGAATGTCTTTTACAGTATGTCTAACAATTAGTTACCCTCTCAGCTGGTGCACTTCCAATGACAGAGGGAGCCCTAAGCCAACTACGATGTTCTGAGAAGAAGGGACCACATGCCATTCTTCTGGGGCCTCCATGAATTTTTTGCAGGACTGAGCACAAGCAACAATTATTACCTATCACACCTATCTCATGCCAGATACTGTTCTAAGTACTTTGTAGTACAAAAATGCTTTATATACCCCCCCTAACTCTCTGGCTACACAATTCCTTTCCATCTCTTCAGTTTTGCCACCCACACTAGAGACCATACCCTGGAAGGTTTAACCCTTTCTTCCTTAGAAGTCATGCCCTGGAGTTTGCGATTCTGATTGGTGACTGTCTCTCTTAACCTACTACTTCAGGAAACTCCCAGCCATATTTCACTTTACTCTCTACTCCTCTCCTTGGTCATTTTCTCAACAGCCTCATTAACTAACTTGTTGTTTTGTTTTTAACCTTTTAATCTTCCCCTCTCCCTGCCTCCAACCCTATACAAACACTATCTTCCAACTCCTCAGTTCTGGAAAGATAATCAAATCACCTCTGCCATTGTTCCTAGAAAGGGTGAGCCATTTACTCCTACCTGGCCTCCTTCATCATACCAGTAATGTTCTAGAATATCAGGGGAAGTGAGGAACTTGCAGCGTTGAAACCACATGGGGCCTTCTAGGTCCTTGGTGACCTTTTGACTGAGTCATGTTTTATAAAACAAATCTTTTTATTAAGAGGATTTGTTCTGGGAAATTTTGATTTAGTCAAAGGGTTCACTTGAGGAGCTGGTGGGCCATATGTGACCTTAAGACCACAGGTTCCCCACCCCTGTATATAGATCAAATTACCCCTCTCTGGCCACCAATTCCCTGTGGTTGCACCTTATTTGAATGTTAGCTCTTTGAGGACAGGAACTGTCTTTACTTTTGTGTGTATATTTAGCTCTTATGGTGCTTAACACATACTAAAATACTTAATTCTTTTTTCTCCATTCATCTATTCATTCATCAAGCCTTTCACCTCATATGATCAAAACTGAATCATTTTCGACTCTCCCCTTAACAGAGAGAACCATCTTTGCTCATAGATAGTCTTGTGTCCACTGAACCTGATATTACTCCAATGTATAAGTTAAATTGTATGCAAATTCTTCTATGCTAGTCCCCTTGAGTAGGTTGGTGGTGCACTGGCTAGACCTGGAATCAGGAAGATTCATCTTTCTGAGTTCCAGTCTGGTAGTAGATATGTTTTACCTACATGACCTTGAGTAAGTCACTTAATACTGTTTACCTCAGTTTCCTCTTCTGTAAAATGAATTGTAGAAGAAAGCAGCAAAACATCCTAATTCTTTGCCAGGAAAACCCAAACATGTTCATAAACAGTCAGACATGACAGAAATGGCTGAACAACAACAACAAAGACTAGTCCCCTTAGTAACTGAGAGTGCCCCTAGCAATGAGTTATTTCTACAAAATTCTTCTAATACAGACTGCTCTGATGAATGCATCCCTTAGCACTGATTTCCAAAAGAACTCATATCCTAGGCAGAACAGACTACTTCAGAAACATTTAAACAGAAAACCTGGAATGGTTTTGAGACCACAATGCATAGTGGGTTTTATCACATGATAGAGTGCTGGGCCTTCAGTAAAAAGACTCCATCCTCTGAGTTCAAATGTGGCTTCAGACATTTGCTAACTGTGTAACCCTGGGCAGGTCACCTAACTCTGGTTATCTCAGTATTCTCACCTATAGTATGAGCTAGATAAGGAAATGGCAAACCACTTTAATATCTTGGCCAATAAAACCCCAAATGGAGTTAACAGAGAGTCCCACCCAACTGAACAATTTTCACATGGCAACAATATATAGCAATAGGCCCCAAACAGAGACAATTTAAGAGTCAAATAAGTATATCCGTATCACCTAATATGAAGACACATCTTCTGTCTGACCTAATACCAGGCAATTGTTATTTAAAAAAATAATAGTAATTTAACTGAAATATAAATAAGGAGAAGAATTTTATTTTTTAAAGTTTTCCTATTAGAAGAAATTCCTTCAGTTTTAACAGGAGAGATAAAATAAATTTAAGGAAAATCAGTCAAATATTTGCTCTTTGTCCAAGCCACCAAAGCATATTTTGGCTAGAGAAAGAACCTAACTAGTTATCATGCCTTTGGCCACAGGGACATCTTATGTAAGATTGAAAGTTGTTATGACTGCGCTACTCACCAGATAAACCATTTTTTAAGTCAATCCATAAGCAACTGGTTGGATCTCTGCACATTGATCCAATTTGTTCAGCAAAAATAATTGGACCAGAAAATATTATTTCAGTTCTTTCTATGCCAATTGGCAACTATTATATGGAGATACAATTCCATTCAAAGTGATTTAACAAATATATATTAGGTGATACACACACACGTGTGTGTGTAAACAAATACACGGCACATATGCAAATATAAAAACCAAGCTAGTCCCAGTTTTCAAGGAGAAAGTACACTCTACTTACTGAGGTGAGAAAAAAATACTCAAAAAGTATCTACAACATAGAAATACAGGCCAAGATACACTAAAAAGCAAATAATATAAGAAAGACAGAGTGTTAATAACTGGCGGGATCAGGAAAAGTATCATGTAAGAAGTATTGTCTGAGTCAGTCTCAAAGAAGCTAAAGATTGTATAAGATGGCAATAAGGAAGGAGATTGTAGCAACAAGGGAACCCCTTGTACAAAATGACCAGAGGTGGGAGATAGACTATCAAGCATGGAGATCATTTGGCAAGTCTGCTTTCTGGAAGTCAAGAGAATGGGAGATGAAGTATGATGAATAAGACTAGGAAAGTAGGTAGGGTTCTGATTGTGGTAGGCTTTAAATATGTTGTTCAGTTGTGTCCAACTCTTCATAACCTCTTTTGGGGTTTTCTTGCCAGAGATACTGGAGTGGTTTGCCATTTCCTTCTCCAGCTCATTATATAGATGAGGAAATTGATGCAAACTGGGTTAAGTGACTTGTCCGGGATCCCACAGCTAGCAAGTGCTGAGGCTAGATTTGAACTTAAGAACATAAATCTTCTTGACACCAGCTCCAGCACTCTAATGGTTGTGCCACCAGGTTGCCCTATTTAAATATGAGGATGAGCATTTGTTTCTGATCTTGATAGCAATTAGGAACCACTGAAGAATTTTGAATGAGTTGAAATGGTTAGACTTACGCTTTGGTGTGTGTGAGAGAGAGATAAAAACAGGTATTCAAGTTAGAAGGCTTTGCAATATTCCAGACAGAAGCAGGTGGGGCTAACATGGTGAGAATGAATAGAAGGAGAAGGATGTGAGAAATGTAATAAGTGTTCCAGATCAAGTCATTCAGTTAGCACTTAGTCATTCTAACACCCTTGGAAGGCAAGTTGACAAATCTGTTCTGTTTAGCCCAGCAGTAGAGGTCTGAACTTTGATTTTGACCTACTCTCTCTCAGTAAGTGAAACATGATCAGAAACAAACGCCAAACAAGGATCAAACATCTCTTCCTGACATGGTTTCCTGTGATTTTACCTGAAGGCAATGAGATTGACCAAGTGACCTTTTCAGATCCCAATCCAGCACTGGCTGCTGTGTATTTGCCTTCAAAGAGTGAATGTTTTCCACCCACAATCCGTTACTAAATTCAATAGTGTTCTCCTCTGTAGACTTTCTACATTCCATCCCCTCTTGAAATGTTTTCCTTCGGCTGAGTCAAATTAATGCATTTGCTATTCATTTTGATGACTTTGAATCTGACTCCTTAAGTTCCAGCTCCTGAGAACTGGCTTCGATCTTGAACATTTTTTGGTTTTAGGGCAAGGACAAAGGAGATAAAAATGCAATAAAATTCTCCACCATGAGAGTACTTAATTGCTTCCCACAGAATCAAAATATTACTCCAACCTTGGGTGGAAAGTTTGGCTGGTGAATTTGAAGCTGTATGAAACAGTTTTTCAATGAGTGGGAAACTCTGCAGGAATTTAGTTTGCTTTGCCCATATTCTGACACTTATATGAGTAATTCCACAGCCTTGAGAACCTATGGAGTATGATTTTGTTCCCCAGGAGCATTCACTGACACAAAGTTAAAGCATTAATTCTCTGAACAAGAGTTACTTTGTCGCCAGGTTTGAAAAATAGTTCTGGTTTTCTTCAAAGAGAATGAATAGATAGAAAGAAAGAAAGAAAGAAAGAAAGAAAGAAAGAAAGAAAGAAAGAAAGAAAGAAAGAAAGAAAGAAAGGAAGGAAGGAAGGAAGGAAGGAAGGAAGGAAGGAGGCAAGGAAGGAGGCAAGGAAGGAAGGAAGGAAGGAGGAAAGAAGGAAGGAAGGAAGAAAAAAACATTCATTAAGTACTTATCATGTGCCTGGCAAAGTGCTAAGTGCTGGGGATACAAACTCAAAGAAAAAAGGCATTTCTTGCCCTCAAGGGGTTTATAGTCTAATAAAAAAAATACAATGCATATAGAGGGAGGAGAGGTCAGGGTTTGGTGATTGCAGTCATATGTCAGGTGGCTGCCATATCCTTTCCAGGAATGAGAGAAGGTAAGTTTAGGCAAAAGCAAAGTAAGTGGTGGAACTTTTAGCTATGGATAAAGGTAGAGTATAAAGTACAGGTTTATGATACTTACAAATAATGGGCAAAGAGCAGCAAAGTCTCATCAAATTTTGTTCCAGCCACATGGGAAAAGAGTGCGAATATATGTCGTGATATGGCTCTCAATGCTTCTCAATTTCTTTATGCTTCTTTCATTGTGCTGGATTTCCACGTAAGTCCTAATCTGAAAATTCATTATTACACATTGTCAGAATAACCTTTCAAAGGTTATTCTAGCAAAGCATGAATTTTGGAAAAGTCAAGTTAAAGTAGGATAGAATTTGCCTATGAATTTGGTGGCAGATTTTTTTTTCCATTATCTGTTTGTCCTATGGACTAGGTAGGTTTAGAAAGACTAATCACCTGGAAGTTAATGCCAACATAGTGACTTTTTTCAATCATAGCAACTTTTGGAAACTAGCTATTAAGGTAAAAAAGGGTTACAATAATCATTCATGGAGGGAGCACCCACAATGATGAAAACAGAATCACTTGAAGTATTACTTAACTAATTGCCCAAAGAGGCATTTTAGAGCAGAAAGAGACTAGGTCTGGCGTCAGAGGGCCCAGGTTTAAATCCAGCTTCTGACATGTTCTGACATGTTCTTTGATCTTGGAAACAAGTCATTGTTTTTCTATCAGGATTTGTTTCTGGTGAAAAGAAGTTATGTAATATTCCATGGAATGAGAGATCCTTTCAAGCTTTAGATATGTGATCAATTGAGAAATATTAATTTACCATTGCATCTACTCTCTTCCATCCCCACAAACATCACAATTGATTTTCTTCTTTGTATGTTTCTATGGATTGTGATTTCATGAATGTGTGGAGAACTCCTGGCACAGAAAATATTTCCAGGAAGATCAATTCATCTACATCTCAGTGAGTTTCTTAGACATTGAGACGTCAAGTGACTTATCCATACTCACAACACTATTAACCCTTAGAGGTAAGATTTGAGCTAATGTCCTCCAAGACTTATCCCCTAATCTACTAAGTCAAGATGCTTCTCTTCTTATATCTTTATATTTTAAGGAGAAAACATGCATACACTCATGCGACTCACATGTTCACATGTGTATGCATGCACACATGTGTTTATGTGTACACATGAACACATGTAGGCACGTGTGTGTGTGTGTGTGTGTGTAAAATCTTCTAGTTCTCCATTACATTCCTCCTACAATGACTCTGGTTGGGGAAGCCCTCCATTTTCAATATCAGTGCTTTCCAGGCACAAACACTGGCAATTTTGACCAAGAAGAAAGGGCTGCAGATAGAGTTTTGGCAATGGATAACATCTATTCAAGGAGAAGTTTGACTAGTCAAACTAGCCATGTTTTGTAGCTACCAAAACTCTTTTCAAGCTTCCTACAGGGAAGGGTGAGTGTGGCCTGTGTTGATGGAGGGATTACCTGAACCAATGAAACCATGGATACTTAAAGTTCTGAAATAAGCCATGGATTCATGTGAAACCTCAGAATAACACTGTGGTTGGCATGGTACATGATTTCTAGAGTTGTTTGTTTCCCAAAGTATATTTGTTTATATAGCACTTTAAGGTTTGCAAAGCATTCCCCTACAAACAACTCTTTAAGAAAGTTAATTGATGTGGATTATAGAGTTTGTAGAGTTTTAGATTTGGAGTTAGGAAGACCTGAATTCAAATCTAATATCAGATGCTTACTATATGATACTGGGCAATTCACTTAACCTCTGCCTTGGTTTCCTCATTTATAAAATGAAGATAATGATAGAACCTATGCTCTAGGTTTATTGTAAGGATAAAAGAAGATATTTATAAAGTGCTTTTCAAATCTTAAAATACTATGTAAATGTTATCTATTATTAGGTACTATTATCCCCACTTCACAGTGTGGAAATATGACCTGAAAGTTTAAGTGACATATGCATGGTCACATAGACATCCTTCAGATGTGTCTGACTTTTTGTGACCCCAGGTACCATATACTACCCTTTGTATCCTCCACTATCTCCTGAAGTTTGTCCAGACTCATGGTTGCTGTTTCCATGCTATTATCTGTCTATCTCATTCTCTGCTATCACCTTCTCCTTTTGCCTTCATCTTCCCACCAGCACTATCTTTTCCAAAGAGTCATTTCTCCTCATTATGTGGCCAACGTATTTCAGCTTCAGCTTCAGTGTTTGACCTTCCAATGAATAGTCTGGATTAATTTCTTTAAGCATTGACTGATTTGGTTTCCTTGTTTCCCAGGGGACTCTCAAACATTACTGATACATGTCTAATGCAGTATCCAATCTTAGTTGTCCTGATTCCAGATTTAGCATTCTTCCAATCATATTGCCATATTTGGTGAAAACCAGCTCTCCCAAGAGCCTCGGTAAAAACTGGAGGAAATAGTTTTATTAACTCTCCCAATCCATGGGTTTGAAACCACAAAATGTAATCATCCCGCTATTGGATTACTAACAGATAATCTTTTCCTTCTTTGCTTTGCCTGGAAAATAATAAAATGTTTCCCTAATAAAGAAAAATTTTAAAAATATTTTCCTCCTCCAATATTTTTTCCCTCTTGTTTGATCTCTTGAACAGTTGTAGCTCTCTGTTTGGTGGTAGTCAGAAAAAGACTTGGGAAACATTATAAAATAAATAAAAAAAACTTTTGTAGGCTTTTCACGAAATCTGAAAAGCCTGGACTCTTTGCCTAGAGGATTATAGGAATATTTGGAGCTCATTCAGCATCCATGCATTCAAAAGGCAGTGGTTTTTTCAAGGAGGTATTTCACATTCCCTTCTATTTTTTTTATTTGTTTGGATATGTTTTATTGTATCTTAATTTCTCATAAATTCGTTTGTTTCCATTTGCTCCACTCTAATTCTGAAGGAGTTATTCTCTTCAGAAAGCTTTTGAGATTATTTTTCCATCTGACAAATTTGACTGTTTAAAGCCTTCTTCTCCTCATTGGCTTTTTGGGCCTCTTTTGCCATTTGAGTTAATCTATTTTTTAAGGTGTGATTTTCTTGAGTCAGGTTGTTGACTCTCTTTTCATGATTTTCTTGCATCATTCTCATTTCTCTTCCCAGTTTTTCCTCCACTTCTCTTATGTGGTTTCCAAAATCCTTCTTGAGGTGATTTATGGCTTGTAGGTAGTCAACATGTTTCTTGGAAGTTTTTGGTGTGGGAGTTCTGACTGTGTTGTCTTCCTGCCTTTCCATGCTTTGAACTTTTTTGTCCCCCAAGAAGGAATCTAGAGTTTGTTTGCTGTTCTTACTTTGCGTCCTTTTCCTCCTCACGTTGCCAGTCAATTACTTGACTTTTTAGCTCCGTGAAAGTCTGCTTGCGGGGAGGGGGGGGAAGCTCTGTCCCAAATTTCTGGGGTTTTCACAGCTGCTAGAGTTATTAGGAAGCTGCTGCAGCCCCTTCTCCCAGCTTTGGCTCACTGGAAACACACCCCAGGACTACCACCCAAGACCACAATCTGATTCCAAACTGGTCAACTCAAGAGGACTTAGCCTCTGAATGATAACTTGGCTACTCTGCAGCCTGCAGGCCTAAAACTTCTGAAGCAGCCACTTGGAAAAGGCTGCAGGGCCACAGCTTCAGCTGTTTCCTTGACCTGGAGGCAGTTCAGCCAGACCTCATTTCTCCCTCAAATTTAGCTGAGTTCCACTGACCTTTCACTTTGTCCTTGTTTCTTATGGGTTGATAGTTCTGGAAAATGCCACAGCTGCTGCTGATCCACTCTCCCAAGTGCTGCATCTAAGGCTTGACCTGGCCACCCTGGGGCCAAGCTGTGGTTTCAGGCTGGGGTAGTTGTGGCTCTCATAGTGTTGCAATGAGCCCTTCATTCTTAGCTGCATTCAATGGGAGATGTGTTTTTCTGTATTTTTGTGACTTCTGGAGCCCTAAAATTTGTTCAGAATCATATTTTATCAGTATTTGAGGTGGCTCTGTTGGAGCTGTGGCATTTTCCTGCTTCTATGCTGCCATCTTGGCTCCACCCAACTCAAGACTCAATTTTGACTAAATTCTATTTATATATCTCTTGAAAAATAATTTTCATTAACTTGGATTCCTAAATAATTCTCTAAGACTATAAATTGCTAGAACCCCAGTTGAATTACTTTGCTACAAGGTGTTTCTTCTTCAGGAGTCCCTATACAAATTACAATAAAAGTTCAGCCTTTTTTCTCCCAGCCCTTCTGTAATAGTAATGGAAATTTGAAGATCTTCTCTGCCCCTTGTACTGGCAAGCTAACAGGGACTTAGCACTTAGTTTCAAGTTTTTAAATGTGTCAGGTATTAAGACCCAGAAGTTGTGAATCCCACAAGGGGATGGACTTGTTGACATAACAGGAAGGGCCAGAACAGGGAGGAGCTTATACTGTATGTGAGGAAAAGCCCAAGTTGGGAGAGGCTAGAACTGCTGGTAGTGAGCATTTGGAGGGTGGGTTGCTACTGCTGGAGAGAGAGAAGAGAACTGAGAACTGAACTGAGAACTGAGAAGAAAAATGAGAACTGAAGACTGAACTGAGAATTGAGAAGAACTGAGAAATGAGAAGAGAGGAGGAATGGCTGTGTTGTTGATACTTTGTCTGTTTTGATGTTACTTTGTCAGATTTGTCTGCTGATAGAGGACAGTGCTCTTGTTACAGAGGCCCTGGCACCTTGCTGCTTGTTCAGAAAATCAGAATCCTCTGAAAGAGGATTTTCTTGTTGTATGTTTACAAAGATCTTAGAGGAGTGTCTTGTGGATATTTTCAGAGGTCCTGGGACTATACTAATGATTTGTGCTAATTCCTCAGACCTTGTTGTTGGGCCTATGTTGATTTCACAGGCAGAAAGTGAATTGATGAGGATACCAGAAGTGTGCATAAATGTTATTGTGACTTTGTTCAGATTTGTCTTCCCAGGAACAGAAACTGTGAAGGACTTGTGGTGGACTAGACACCGTAAGATTTAGTATGGAACAGGAACTGGACAAGGAGCTAGACAACAAGAAGCTTGCAGGAGCTAGGACCATTGAATGAGAACCATGGAAGTGGAGAGCCAGCCTCAATTAAGATGAAAATACCTCTACATGGGTATTTAATGGAAATTGAGGAGATCGTGATTTACGAGGGATGGAGAACTTAGACCTTTACAATTACATGACTGAGTTAAAGACTTACCAATTAAGGATGATTGGAAACTAATCTTCGGTTAAGAAGAATTTTGATTGAGGAGATTAAGACAATGTTATCTAGGGGTAGAAAGCTTTTGACATCTATACTTTGTGTCAATTAAGGAGGCTTGCCTCATTAGGAATGATTGAGTTACTAAATGAATGTTATCTTTTTCTTAAAACTATGTGATCACTTTGGTGAAAACTATTTGGCCATTTTAGTGATAAATTGTTAAGTTACAACATTGTGAATGCTCTATTTTGATTTCTCTGAATTGTGCCTTAATTTGTTGTTGAATAAGTAGAGTTTGCTATTCTGTGTAATCAGAACCTTGAAGCTGTTCACAGGAGCAGTCCTCTGGAAAGCTGCTCATGCTTGGCTTTATACCTTCTCCACCAAAAAATAATCCAATTAAAATGCTTACATATACCTGTGGTCTCACTACTTTGACTATATTTTCCAACAGTGAAAATTGCAATCTACTCATGCCTGCTCATTCTTTTTGAATTATGTCTGTCTTTTTATAAGTCTACTAAGCCAAGGGTCTTCTTTTCCTTCCTTTAATGTTATGAGAACACCAGTGAATTTTCTAAAATGTCCTTTGATTTTCCATCAATAAGTCCATAACAGAGAAAACAAAATAAAACAAAACAAAAAAGCACAGAGGCATCCTGTACTCTTTTTAGTTTCCTGTCAAATTGTTAATAGTAAAAGCTGGTTTAATGTGGAAAATTGTTTATGGAGGTCTACTTACCATCTAATAATCTCATAAGAGATGATTTTTAAAAACAAATATTATTTTATTTAAAGCCCCCCCCACACCCTACAAACTCCTGCCCAGACCCTTTCCTATCCATTGAAAAAGGCAAGGAAAACAAAATCCATTATAAACATGTATACTCAAGCAAAACAAATTTCCTACCTTGTTTATGTTATGTTGGAAGGAAGGAAGGAAGGAAGGAAGGAAGGAAGGAAGGAAGGAAGGAAGGAAGGAAGGAAGGAAGGAAGGAAGGAAGGAAGAAAAAAGGAAAGGAGGAAGTGAAAGAAAGGAAGGAGGCAAGAAAGGAGAGAAGGAAGGGAGAGACAGGGAAATAAGGAAGGGAAAGAGTATAGAACTAGTAACATGGGTCAAAAGGCACCTATAGTGTAATAAATTTGAGGATATAGTTCCAAAATGCCTTCCGAAAGTCTGGAGCAGTTCACAATTCTAGGAACAGTGCATTAATGTACATGTTTTTCAAGAGCTCCTCCATCATTAGGTATTTTCCCTTTTTTGATAAGTTCAACAAACCTAATGAGTGAGAGACAGTACCTTATAATGGAATTTGCATTTCACCAATTATTAGTTATTTAAAGCATTTCAAAATGACTATTAATAGGTTGGATTTCTTCCTCTGAAAACTGCCTATTATTCTTCTTTGAACATTTATCAAATGAACACTGGCTTGTATGCTTATAAATTTGACCCAGATCCTTATATAGCTTAGAAATGAAATTTACAAAGGATACCTTTGATAAATAGGGAGATTATTCTCACAAAAATTATATGTAGATGGCAAAGTATGCCTATAGCTTGTAATGATCTTTTTCAGGACTAATATGGCCCACAAATATTTTCAACTTTAGTTTTTAAAATATATATTCCTTATATATTTATTATTAGTTTCTTATATATCTTGGTTATTACACCTTTACTAGGGAAATATTACCAAATTTTTTCCCCAGTTATATGTTTCCCTTTAAAAATAAATAGCATTGGTTTTATTTGTACAATTCTCTTTGAAACTATTCAATCAAATATTGTCCAAAAAGGCATTGTAATTCATGTTATTGCCTATAATCTTTTCTATCTTTTGCTTAGTCCTAATATCATCTTCTATCAATATTTAGGAAAGGTATTAACATTCTTACTTTTCTAATTAGTTTATGACATAGCCTTTGATAAGTGCCATGCATCTATTTGGAGTTTATCTTTGTATATGAAGTGAGATGCTGTTCAAAACCTAATTTCTGACATATTCCCTTCCAATTGTCCCAGTAAATCTTGTGAAATGTTGATTTCTTATTCCAGTAGTTGGAGTCTGAGTTTATCAAAGACACTATGAGTTTATCAAAACACTTTGAGTTTATGAAAAAACACTATGCTCCTATATTTGTTTTCTTCTGTTATTTGTTTCACTGATTGACTTTTCTATTATTATAAGTGGTAACAAATAGTTTTGATAAATACTTTTTTGTGTATTATAGTTTATTTGGCATGATCAATTTCCTTTGTTCCATTAAAACATTTTTTTTACATTTTTTACCCTTTGCTGCTGTAGATGCATTTCATTAGTACTTTTTTCTAGCTTTATAGAGTAATTCTTTGGTATTTTGATAGTTATGTCATTGAAAAAATAATTAATTTAGATTCTCTTATAATTATTAATAATATATTTTCATGCAAATATGATTTACATTTGAATTCAATAAAATATTGAAAGAAAATTAATTTTCATTTCACATCAGCAATTTGCAATAAAAAAGAAAAGAAAAAATACTTCTTAAATTTTTTCTATGAAACAAATTTGTTTAAATTATTATATTTGCATAATTTCATGAGGAATGAATATTTCCCTAATTATTTATATAGGCCTTTAGTTTTGTAAAGAATGTTTCATAACGTATTCTTATAGCTTCTGGGTGTATCTTTGTTGAGAAGACTGCCAAACATTTTATAAAATCTGTAGTTCTTTTAAGTTGAATTTCTCTATTTCTCCCCTCTGGCAATATGCAGAAATGTCGTATCACAGTTATTGATTTACAAGGCTTTATTTTATACATGGCACTTATACTGAGGTTGTTATTTTAAATAATTTTAGTTACCTAAATAGTTCAAATTACTTAAATTAACTAAATTATTGTTAACAATTACCTTAATTACCTAAATAGTTCATCCTATGATTTTTGAAAAGTGGTATTTCATTTTCTCTTCTCTTTTTTTTCAATTTTATTTACTCATCTCACTGCTATAGCATTGACATGGGTGATTATTTCTAAAACTACATCAAAAAGTTCATAGAATTAATGAACATCTTTCAGCATGAATTTACAGGAAATCCCTCTATGCTGGCTCTGTTCCATATGTGTCTTGCATTTAGTTTTTGATAGGTTTGCTATATTAATAAAAATCTATTTACTTCTATGCCTGTCAGCGGTTTAAACAGAGAAAAAATATCTTGATCTCTGTCAAAATCTTTCCCAGTACTGTTGAAATTGTTATTAATATGATTTATTATGTTAGTCGCTTTCCTGATATAGAACCACCATTGTATTCCTGATATAAACTCAACCCCTTTTTAGTTCATAATGTTTTCAATAGTTTCACCTCTGATAATATTATATTAAACATTTTTATGTTAATATACACTAGACATGTGTTTACAGATTTCTTGTTCTGCTCTATTTCTCCCTGTTTTAGATATCAAGATCATATTCGCATCATAAAAGGAATTTGGGAGGTTTATTTCATTTCCTATTTTTCCAGTGTTCATGTCATATAAGAATTAATTGTTCTTTGAATATTTGATTGAATTTACTTGCAAATCTATGCTTCTAGAGTTTTTTCCTTGAATGTTCATTTATGGCTTATTCAATTTCTTTATTCTAAAATTTGGGTTGCTTAAATTGTCTATTTATTCTTCTGCCAAACTGAGTCTTTTGTATTTTTGTAATTATTCATCCATTACATTTAAGTTGTCAGATTTTGGGGCATGTAATTGGGTAAAATTATATCACAATAGCTTATTCCATCTTAAATTGTGGCACAGTTTCATTTTTTCCTATTTTAATACTGACATTTTGGTTTACTTATTTTATAAAAATCAGACTGGGTTATAGCTGAATTATTTATTTTTAAGCTACTAATTCTGACATTTTTTATTTTGCTTTCTATTTTTAATCTTGTCCTTGCATTTAAGAAATGTGGTATATACATTTTTTTAAATGTTGCTTTGCTATTTTTAATAGCATATCAAGTTCATTGATGTATTTTTTGTCCTCTTTTGTTGTGAAAGTATTTGGAGATATAGTATTTCCACTAATTACTACTTTGGCTCCATCCCAAAAGTTTTGGTATATCACTAATTTTTGTCATATAAAATAATTAAAATGATTGTTTCTGTGATTTGTTTTTTGTCCCATGAAAAATCTAGAATTAAGTAATTTAATATCCAGTTGATTTTTAATATTTTCTTCAAGTGAATTTTATTGAATATCATTTTATTCCATTAATCATCATTGAAATAAATGTTTAATATTTTGACTTTTCTGCAATGGTTTGAGACATAGTTAATACAGAGATAGCTATATTGCATTACATGTCCAATTTTTGTAAAGATATCACAAACAACTGAGAAATGCATACATGTTTTCCTCCTTATTCTTTTTCAGCAATTGCTAGAAATTGATCATCTTTAACTTTTCTAAAGTTCTATTCAGATACTGAACTTCTTTATTGTTTACCTTTTGTTAAATTTGTCTTATTATGAAATGGGTACATTAAAGTCTCACACATATTTTTACTGTCCATTTCTCCCTATACTTGGATACTTTGCTTAAGTTTTCATACATACAAACATACATGCATGCATGCATCCATACATACACACATACATACATATTCTGTTATTCAAAGCATATATGTCTGTATATAGACACATATACATACATACACGCATATATACATACACATACATGTATATCTTATAGATACATTAAAGCTCATTTGTACATTCAACATATGTTTGTATCAATATCATAGCCTTTAAATATTTAAAAGAAATGCATATATACATATATGGAGATGTAAATAGGGGCATATATGTATGTATGTATGTTTGTGTGTGACTTACATAAAAAAAAATTATCAGGGAGTGAAGATTCTAGACTGAGAAGAAGCTTCAGGAGAGACTAGAGTGAGGGGTCAATGAAGGAATCCCAAAGGAGTAATTTAAAAAAAAAAATGGAGCTGGAAGAGACCTTAATTCAATTCTCTCATTATGTAGATGATAAACCTAAGACCGGAGGAAAAGACATGACTCGTCAAAATTCATATAACAAATCAGTGACAGACTGGGGACCAGGTCTCTGGTCTGACCTCTCATATAAGTGACCATTTCATGATATTATGCTGCTTTTACATTCTGCTTTTCCTTAATGTGGGACAACTAGACACTGTTCATTTGTAATTGTCTAACTTGTACATAGCTTGTACCCTCATTTAACTCATTTATCAGTGGTATTGTTTGTGTACTTAAGAAGTAAACCTGAGAGCATGTCACTGTCAGGATGAAATACCAATATGGTGGGGGGGGGGAGGTGAGGGTTTAGAACAAAAACTTACATTTAGAGATAAGATTGAATAAAGTGTCATTTAGTCCCAAAGGCCAGAGCCATAAAAAAGTCCTTGGTGGTAGGTATGGATTCAGGGGCACCGGCATCCTGCCAATATAAATGTATTTCACCAAAAGCCATCTATAGATAATAGCTTAATCAAAAGGAATGATGCTATTAGTGAGAATAATAGAACCTGGAACAGACAAGTGGGAAGGAAATTGGTGTGTGCTATTGGTGTGGTTCTGGGTGTGCTTCCTATTGTACTTGCCTACAGCAATGGATGGAGAAGAAAATGGCAAACCACTCCAATATCTTCACCAAGAAAATCATAAATGGGGTCATGAAGAGACGGACATAACTGAAATAAGTGAACAACAAAAGCAGCAGCAATGGATATGCAAGGCTGACCCTGGTGATAATTGCAACAGCTTCTGTTCCAAACTAGATAATAGAAGTGTTCACAGAGTCTACTACTCATTCTGCTACTAGCTATGTGACCTTGGACAAAACATTTAATCCATGAGGCATTAGTTTCCTACTTCATTTATAAAATTAGATTATTGTACTCTGAAGTTTCTTCCACCTCTAACTCCTGAATTGTATTATCTTTAAAGTGAGATAGATTATCTGGCCTAATTGATGTGGGGTGGGGAGGGAGTATCAGATTGAGATATATGAATTTTCTTGTCCAAGATCACAGAGTAAATGATTGGGAGAAACAGATTTAGATCTTTGCTCCATGTCTACTGTCTCTAGTTTAAAATTATTTCTATACATTGCTTGTTGCAGCAAATTTTAAATGCTGGTCAATACAACCAGTTATTTCATGGTTTGATTTTTTTTTTAACTGATTTGATCCATCATACATCCAGTTACCTTTGTGCTGAGTTAGGTTCCTTTGGCAGTCGCATATTCTGTTTCAGGTCACTCTGCTGTCATTTAATATACTACTCTTTGGTTCAATATGTTATCACACATCCTTAGTAACTGAAGAACTTGAAATATTGACCATAGGTAAGAACTACACCCCCTCCAAAAAAAAACTCTCACTATCATATCTCACAGTTAGGCTTCACTGAGAAAGAACAAAATAGACAGCTAGGATCAACAATTGGTTGAATGGGCTAATATTTTGCCTAAAGGCCAACCTTAATCTTTATTCTTTTTGTCTTAATTGATACTATCAATTTTCTCATCAGTTAGTATATACATCTGTTAATAGAGCCCATTGAATTTAGACAGCAACACTTGAAAGATCTGGGCTATTTTAAGTAGATATGGGGAGATGACTGTGGCATTGGGTGAAGTTGAGGATGTTTTGGATTATAGGACTTTAAGTCCTGCCCAGCATCTGAGGTCTTGAAATATCTATCACAGTTATTGAGTCACTTATATTAAAAAGCCACTTGTAATATGTATTTCATCAAAATATTTTATTAGGCCATATAATGTACATGGCATATGGTATACTGTGCAAATTATGCTCTACATGCTTCAGCACTATATCTGGCATCACAATTTAAACATATTTCATAGTCTCTGATCATTAAGGGTTTATAATTTATGACTTTGGACCTAAAGAAACTAACTCCCCTTAAATGGGGCTCTGTAGAAGTCAAGCAAATTAAACATCTTCATCTTTCCTTCACTAAAATGAGATAAGTTTAAGTATTTAAAAAAAAGTTGAATTCTTTTGACTTAAACACAAGGCCACTAAAAAGCAATTTAATTTTCCTCTTGTAGTTCTTTGTAAGAAGTTGGTGACGTATACTTTTAAATGACTTTGCAGGTGAAGAGTAAAAGATGACTCCTTACAGCCTGCAAACCAGGGTGATTAGAATTGGGGTGACTTTGACAGAAACAGACACATTAGCAGGAAGGGAAATTTAAAGGGAAAAAATAAGTTCTATTTTATACCTGCTGATTTTGTAATGTCTATGGGACATTCAGGTGCTATTGTCAAGCAGGCAATTGAAGGTATGGGACTGCTATTCAAGAGAAAAAAAAATGATGCTACAAAGACAGATTTAGGAATCATGGGAATGAAGATGGTATCTGCTTCCATGGGAACTAATGTGATCACCAAGAGGGGAGTACATAAAGAGAATAGGGGCAGAACCCTAGGATCTGAGCATGCAAAGTCAATGTTTCTAGAAAGTATGTGTTTGACAATTAGGCAGAGAATCGTGTTACAATAATGTCACAAAAATTCAAAAGAAAATATTCAGAAAGAGACTTTGATTCACAGTATCAAACACTGGAGCAGGGTCAAAAAGAAAAGGGACTAAGAACAGGCCATTGAATTCAGTCTTAAAAGATTGTTAGGGATCAATGGTTAAAGGACATGATCAGGCAGTTTTCAGAAGAAGAAATCAAAGCTATCAATAGTCTCATGAAAAATGTTGTAGTGAAATGCAAATTAAAACAACTCTGAGGTACCATCTTGCACCTATCAGAAATAGCAAATTCTGAAGGGGATGTAGGTACACTAATGACCTGTTGCTGGAATTGTAAACTAGTCCAGCTACTCTGGAGAACAATTTGGAACTATTCCCAAAGGGCTACAAAATTGTATATACCCTTTGACCCAGAAGTACGCTACTAGTTCTGTATCTTAAAGAGAACAAAGAAAAATAAATTTTATATACAAAATCATTTATAACAGCTCTTTTCTGGTGGGAAAGGATTGAAAATGGAGGGGATGTCATCAACTGGGGAATGGCTGAACAAGTGGTGGTATATTATTATAATGAAATACCACTGTGCTATAATAAATACTAAGTAGAATAGTTTCAGAAAAGCCTGAGATTTATACAAGCTGATGCAAAGTGTAGTGAGGAGAACCAAGAAATCATTGTATGCAGTAATAACAGTATTATAATGATTACCAACTGTGAAAGACTTAGATACTCTGATTGTTGCAATGATCCAAGAGGATTTAGAAGACTCACAGTGAAAATTGCTATTGACTTCAAGTGAAAGAACTACTGAACTCTGAGTGCAAATCAAAATATAATTTTCTCACTGTATTTTTCTTTTTTATGACATTGGTTACTATGGAAATATATTTTGCATGATTTCACATGTATAATGTTTATCATATTGCTTGCATTCTCAGAGTGGGAAGTGGAGGATGAGACAGAGGGAAAGAATTTAGAAACTGAAATTTTAAAAACTGTCAAAATAAATAATATTTTTAAAAATGCCATGAATATATTTTAAATGGGCAACAAAACACAAGAAAATGGGGAAAACTAAAAAAAAAAGACCATTGGTGACTTTGGAAAGTGCCATCTCAGTGAAGTGGTGGTGATAGAAGCCAGATTTCAAAGAGCTGAGAAGTGATTGGGAGGTGAGAAATTATAGCCTACTTTTTCAAGGTATTTGGATAAGAGGGAGGAGAAAGATATTACATTAACCAAATTGGATGATTTCAAATGGAGGTTTTTAATGATGGGAGATATCTGGGCATATTTATAGAGCAGAGATTCTTAACACGTGATTCAAGGTTTGTGGTTAGATTTCAATATGCCAGTAACATGGATGAAAATAAAAATCACATCTTTATTTTCAATAATTTTAAACTAAAATTTAACATTTTCTTCTATTAAGAATATAGATAAAAAAATAAGTAAGAGCTCATAGTTTCACCTGATAGCCAAAAGGATTCATGAGAAAAATGACTAAGATCCCTCTTCTAGATAACAGGGATGGAGAAAGGAGATAAGGAGAGCAGTTGAAAATTAAAGAGGGAGAAGTATACTCAAAGATGTAAGCTCTTAGAGGAAATATGATTAAACCAAAGGCAATAATATAAGGGTTGGTGTTGCAGACATAAAGAACCTCTTATAAACTCTGAAACTGGGGGGGCGTGAAAGAGAAGAGGAGAGAAGATGGGGGTAAGATAATTTGAAGGGTGAAATTATTCATTCTTGCCTCCAATTATGCATTTCTTCAGAATACCAAGCATAATACAAAGATCAGAAAAAATAAAGTGCTAAACTGGATTAGGAAGGAGCTTTTGGCTGCCCTTAGGGGAAGATCCTCTGGGAGTTTCTCTAAAGAAACTGCATTAGTGCCCCTTACACATAGTTTCAAACTGTCGTCCTTGACTAAAGTCTTGCCCTTACAATCTGGAGTGAGAGTCTTTAACAATAAAGATCATTATGAAAGTGCTTACCATACTTCTCATGTGGTACCATCTTTAGCTGTATCTATTAGGTGTGGAAAAAGTACAGGTGGACAAAGCATCCATGTTTAGTTTTTGTTTTTCTAAAATATTCCCCATTTGCAGAAAAACTAGTGACTTTCTATAATGTTAATGACAATTGAAGATCTTCCCCACGCATTAATAGCCCTCACATAAGAGTCCAACAAGAGAAGTTTGATAAGGGGAGGCTTGTTTTTCAGGAATCCCACACCTTTTGTTACTTTGTAATTAGGCAGTGGGTCATGAGGGTTGTGATGTCCTCTGACCCTGAAAAAATGTGTATATGTAGTCTGAGGTTAGCATTTTGCTTTGGGATTCACTCATTGGAACATTGTTCATGTAATTTGGCCAGAAGAGACTCTGGTGAGCTGTTAAGGAGTCTCCAGTTTTGAAAACCCAGATGTTGGTTTTTCTCCTTCTGGTAACTGTATGTGTAGCTTTGATCAGATAGCTAGAAGCCCTGCTGATTTTTGTTATTTTCTCTGTCTGTATTTTTTTTTCTGTTTGTAATTTCTGTTTATATTTTCTCTGAAGTTCAGGGTGCCATTTTCCCCTGAACTAAGTAAATGAAATATATGCTTGATTAAAGTAAGATTGTTGACCCCTTTTGAGTTGCTTTTCTTTAGAAAAGCAGATCAAAGAACTGTGCTAGCAACTATCCTGGGTGCTGGTGTTACTGAGTCTTAAACGTCCACAGCAGCTCCAAATATCATTGTTGTTACACCTTCTTGATGAAATCTTTCTTAATTCTCATCTTAGAGTCTTCATTCTCCCTCTTCCTCACCCAAATAAAATAAATTTCCAATCTTATAAATTTTACCCCCATAACATTTCTTGTATCCATTCTCATCTTCCCAATCACAACAGCACTACCTTAGTCATCTTTCTTCTGGACTACTGCAATAATATCTGATTGTTCTCTCTGTTCAAATCTCTCTCATCTCCTAATCTATCTAATTCAACTGCCTAATAATATTAGGAAGATACAGGTCTGGCCTTGTCACTCTCCTAATCAAGAATCTTCAATGGCTTCCCATCACACCTGTGGTAAAATATGAACTTTTTAGTCTGACATTAAACATCCTTAACAATACAGCTTTAACCAATCAATCAGAAAAAAATATTTATTAGGTCCGATAAACACTTTCCAATTTAATAAGCATTTATGAAGCATCTGCTATGGACCAGGCACTGTGCAAAGTGCTGGGGATAGAATTAATAAAAGAAAGACAGTTTCTGCCCTCAAGGAGCTTAATATCAAGTTGAGGAGGAAGACAATACACCACTGGAGGCAGGAAAGAAGGGAAGGGAAAGATGGAGCACCAAGGGTACCTTGTGCAGGAGCATCTTGTTCCATGGAGTTAAGACTGGTGTGAATAGCAGATGTAAAATAAAGTGAACTAGGTCTAGTGTCTTCACTCTACAAAGAAAATATTGGGAGGTGTAGCATTCAAGGCTTGAGTTAGAAGCATTTTGATGAAATTAAAAGTGATAGGCTTATCCTGGAAGGGGATCTTGTTCCTTACAGTTGAGACTAGGCAGAGCACCAGATACAAAGTGGAATGGCAGATACAAAATGTGTACTATGTGCCATACACCATGCCAGCAATTGAGGAAACAATACAAAGAATGGACCAATTCCTCCTCACAATTCTAGCCTTATTTTATATTATTTTCCCTCTCTTGTGCAAGGTGTATTCCAGCCAAATGGGTCTGGTAACCAACTGTTCCCTCAACTGAACATTTCTGTCTTCTGTCACATAATTCAGCCTTTAATGATATAATCTCTAGAGTCCATTATTACCAGTTTCTTGAGGGTAGAAATCATGTCTGATATTTCTCCTGTTTAAAACAGATAACAGACTGTGGTATCAGTAAGCAATTTGTGGATTAAAATATGTCAGGATTCTTACAAACCAAAACTTTCCATGTCCATAGTCCCGAATCCATCTTTTGAGATTTCTTTGGCCTCAGGGACTTACAGAATTAAAGGTTAGGGATAGATAATTTGACCCATTTACTTCACATCTGATACAATTATGGCCCATAGAGGCTAGTAGCACTAATTCCATTTCACCAGTCTCATTACACTGATCTTTCCACTTTTATCCATTCCCCCCATCACTTCTATTCTATCATACCACCACTTATTAAGGATGCTTGTGTAGCATAAAAGGTACCTAAGCTACCCTTTATAGTAATGATTCTAAAGTTCTTGTTAGGGAGCCTTTGGAAAATATTTTATGGTTGAGTCATTTAAGTGTTTATGAACCTGTTTTGGAGTTTTCTTGGCAAAGATCCTGGAGTAATTTACCATTTGCTACTCCAGCTTATTTTATAGATGGAGAAACTGAGGCAGAGATTAGTGGCTTATTCAAGATCACCCAGCTAGTAAGTGTCTGAAACCAGATTTGAACTCATGAAGTTGAGGCTTCCTGACCCCAAACCCAGTGCTCCATCCACTGCACCATCTAACTGCTGTCTTAGGAAGTTACTACATGTATAATTAAAGTTTACAAACAATGGATTGAGGCTGTCACTTTTGAAATGTCTTGTATTCCTCCTGAGCCAAGCTAACTTTGGGGGGAAAAGATCATAAGATTATAGACCTAGATCTGGTAGGGACCTCAGAGACCACCTGGTCCAACCACTTCATTTTACTGATGTTGAAACTGAGGCACAGGGAGATTAAGGTCCCGAAGGGAGTAAATGTCAAAAGCTTCAATTGAACATATGTCTTTTGATGCCAGAATTACTCTCTTTCATGGTCCATACCACAGTAGACTGATTTATTTTCTAGTCAGTGGTAATAGTTTTAAGCTTCTCCATCTGTACTCTCTTACCTTCCCCCTGCCCTTGCAACAAAAACTCAAAGAGATGGCATGCCACAGTGAATGAACATGGAATAATGAAATTAAATGGCCCATACATGGATCAGGTTCATAGCTGTGAATTTACTGTTCTGTAACCCACTGAGGGATTCTGATAGATATTATAACAAGGAACACACAAGTTCAAATAACCATACATGGGGCTCCATGGTCTCCAAGATCTAGACAAGAGCATTCCAACATTATGGAGCCTTGGTTTATTTCCAGCTTTCCTTTTACCAGTGAAAAGACTCACTAGCCAGTACTGAGAATACCAGTATATTTATGACTCAGCGTCTCCTGCAATGTATTTCCAGAAACAACCTGCTTTCACATTTATTTCTTTCTAAGAATGAATTACCACTTATCACATGTATTGGAGAATACGTTGTATTTCAGTTATGAGTTGAACTAGGTGTTCACTGAGATCTCTTTGAACCCCAAGATTCTGTGACTGTATGATGCTTTATTGGGTGTTTTTTTATCTATATCCCAGATAAATCATTTTTGAAGCAAAAAAATAAAATATACTCATTTTAATGAGTCTTTATGGTTAGAGAAATACTTGTCTTTTTGACACTTTTATAGTATGTTGTGATCCATAGCATCGGTGCAAAATTTCTTTGACTAAATTATTTTGGTAAACTGATTTTTGTATCCTTTTGGGAAAAATTAAAGTTGGTTATCTTTAACCAAATATGGGAAAGATTTTTTCTATTCTTATAGAAATTTTGCTAAGTTTGCAGTCTTGAATACTTTTTATCATAAACATTTATTATAATGTTTAGAAAATTCATCATAGATATTTATTAGGTTTAATATCTACATACACACATGTAGATATACACACATGAACACGCATATATGTATATATGTATATGTGTGTATAAATTTTATGCCTTGTTCACAGAAAACCTTTTTAAGTTTTAAAAACTTAAAAATGTATTTATTCAAGTTCTTATTAAAATGGTATTATAGTCAATAAATATGTACATTGCACGATAACCTCAACAGAGAATGATAGTTGTGTTAAAATATTTGAAGGACTGCCCTGTGTGAAAGGAATTAGATTTATCCTGTAATTAGGTGTTACCGTTTATAGGTGGGGAAGACCTCAGTTCAAAATAACCTCAAATACTGTCTACACTTATGACCCAAGGCAAGTCACTTAACTTTTGTCTACTTCGATTTCCCCATCTATAAAATGGAGATATTAATACCTTCTAGGATCATTGAAAAGATCAAATGAAATAATTGGAAAGTACTTTGCAAACTTTAATACGCTATGTCAATGCTACTAAGTATTAATTATTATTATCATTACTGATGATGATGGATGGATGGATGCTTGATTCTAGAAGACAGAACTGGGACTGGTAGATGGAAATATCAGAGTTAGATTTAGGTTCAATATCTAAGAAAAAAATATCTTTCCTAACAATTAGAGCAGTTCAAAAGTGGACTAAGCAGCCTTTGCAAAAAAGAAAAAGAAAAAAAGGGACTCAAAGCAAAAACCACATGATGATGTCATCTACATTTTAGGGTGGATGGTTAGCAAGTAAAGGATTGAACTACATAATTTTAGAATTAGGGTTGCTTTATGAACTCTCGAGTAGAACTATGCATACTAGGAGGACACGGTTTAAAGGAACCAATCATAGGATTTGTGAGATTCACAAGATCCTCTTTATCAATTATATCATTACCCTCACTAGGCTGTCTGTCCTCAGGGGAAAAAAAAAGTTATCTGCCTATTTCTCTCTCTCTCTCTCTCTCTCTCTCTCTCTCTCTCTCTCTCTCTCTCTCTCTCTCTCTCTCTCTCTCTGTCTTTCTCTGTCTCTGTCTCTCTCTGTCTCTGTCTCTCTCTGTCTCTGTCTCTCTCTGTCTCTCTCTCTCTCCCCCCCCCTCTCTCTCTCTCTCTCTCTCTCTCTCTCACTCTCTCTTTCTCTCTCTCTCTCACTGTCTGTCAATCATCTATATACCTATCTATCCAGAATCATCAATCAGGTCTGCCAACCTGAAAAAGAGAATTTCAAATGTAGTTTGCTTTTCCTTTTCTATTATTTGAAAAACAGAATGTAAGATACTTACTGTGGAGCTACTTGGCTTTTAGTAAGCATGAGGCATCCTGGCAGTGAAAGTATGTCCTTTTGGTACCAAGTTCATCAGTCATAACTTGCGCTTATATACGGCATCTCATTTAATTCTAGCAGTAACAATATGAAGTGGATATTATTATTAACCTCCTTTTTCAAATGAAGAAATAGAAGCAAAGAAAGATTAAATGACTTATCCAGGGTCACAGAAATAAAAATAATCTGTGGCAGAATTTGAATCCAGTTTATCTTGGGTCTGGGGATAAGTTCAGGGCTCTACTCACTGTGCCCTCTCACTGCCTCAATAACAGGGCGATGGGGGAGGGGAGTGGGAATACCAGAGCTGAAATAAAACTTAACCCCTCCTCCTTTCCTGAGACTTGGAACTTTTTCAACTAAATCTTGAGAAAATATGTAGTCTATAACAAAACTGACAGACTTTTTTTTGTTGTTTTTCATTCTGTAATGTTGGATTTTCCACAAATTTACCATCTTTCTTAATGTCTAGTAAAGACTTGCGTTTTTTGAGAGGGAGGTAGACTTTGCTCTGAATTGAGTTTCTTAAAATTTCAAAAAATCCTCAAAAGTTTGGGGTTTGATGAAATCCAACATATTTTAAAATAGAATTGCAAATTTTTGAGACACGTGCCATATGTTGCAGCTGAATTCCCATGCAACATATCTAAAATGCGAGGTTTTTTTGCAATAATAGAGGGATTTCAAAATTTAACTTGAGCACAGAAGAGTTTCTCCTTCATGGAAAGCACTACATAATCATAAGAGTTAAAGTTTGCTTAAAAATCTATAAATAAATAACCCCCAATCCAACATCCCCCTAAAGATATTAAAGACAAGGTGAGCTCTTGGGAGAAATTTTAATGTAGCCAAGTTTGTCTTCAGCATCTCCCAAATTCACCCGAAGGGAACGTTTATCCTTTCTTCTTCCACTATCACACAAAGAAATCATTGCCAGTTTTCAGCTGCCTCCCTGGCCAGGATATCTATGCCCCACTCCTTCTGACCTCTTTGTTATCTTCCTTGACCTGTATTCCAAACCTTTGACAGTAGCTAGAAGACAATTTACTAACCTGAAATGAGGATAAAATATTAGTATAACTTCCTTCAATGGGTACTGTGAGGAAAATACTCCACACAACTTCAAATGCTCTAGAAATATGAATTATGAAGATGATGTGAACATTGGTGTTTTATATATAATATGTTCTGCATAAATGTCTGTGTACACACACACAGAGACACATACGCACATGTATGCATGCACACACATTTTTTTCCTCCAGAAAGTTTACTTAATGCTTCCCTCTGTTTGCTTTTCTGCATTTCATCTGGAAGGATGTGAACAGAGGCTGGTGCTGCTGCTCCTGGCATGTGTTAGAAGCACCACCTGGGCAAGGTGACATGTTTGTGAAGTCACAGGTGCCTCAAACACCAATCATGTATATTAATTATAGAATTTAAAGCCAGAAGGGACATGACAACAATGACACAATATATTAAGAGCCTAATGTGTGCAAGGAATAGTGCCAAGAGTTGAGGCTACACAGACAAAAATAAAGCAGCTGCTGCCCTCCAGGAGTCCTTCTATTACATACAAATGAGTAAGTACCTTTGCTCTAGAACAGGAGCCTCAACCTCTGCAAGCAACGGAGGAAGGGGTAGTTTTTTACCTCTTCTCCAAGCATCTATTTATTTATTTTGTTTTTTGAATAGGGGGAGGTAGAGCTATTGGGGTTAAGTGACTTACCCAACGTTATATGGCTAGTTTTGTGTCATATTTGAACTCAGGTCCTCCTGACTCCAGGGAAGATGCTCTATTCACTACACCACCTACCCACCCCTCCAGGTATTCGTTAAATGTCATTTCACATTCATGGACATGTTTGAAATGTGTGTGGGTGTTTGGACTTAGGTTTGATTTGTATGATTAATAACATAATGGGTTTTCACTCATTCTTTTTTTTTTGAGGGTAGGAAAAGATATTGCAGATAAACCATATTATGTACATATAGGTATTTGTGATTTACATATGTATATGTGTATTGTGTATATATGTAGTCATGTATACATATATGTGTACATGTCCACACATATACATATGGATTCAGAGAGAGACAGAGACAGTGACAGAGACAGAGAGACAAAGACAGACAGAGAGACAAAGACAGACAGAGAGAGAAAAAGAGACAGAGAGAGAGAGAGACAGAGAGAGAGAGAGAAAGAGAGGAGAGGAGAGGAGAGGAGAGGAGAGGAGAGGAGAGAGAGGAGAGAGAGAGAGAGAGAGAGAGGGAGAGAGAGAGAGAGAGAGAGAGAGAGAGAGGATGAATCCAGGGAAGCCTCAAATCAATTTAATTATCATGAAGTATTATAAGGAAATAACAAAAGAAAATCAAATGACTACAGTATGTTAAGGGTTTTCAAACTATAGTTCTTATATTTCTGTGAAATAGGTAGCACATATAATATTCCCCCTCCCCCACTCTATAGATGTCAGTTGGAATTTGGAATTAAGGTGATTTGTCTACTTAAAGTGGCAGTTACTGCTCAAACTTGTGTCTCTGCTCTGAGTCCTGGGTTCTTTCTAATGGAACCCTAAACACACTCCTTTACGCTGCCTCTGGTTATTATGACTTTTGTTTTCAACTCAGTTCCATGACACAAGTAACTGCCTTCTATATGCCAACTGCCCCCTACCCCCAGCCTTTGTTGTAGCAGTATGGCTAGGACTGAGCTCAGTTTCTATGTGATTTCTATAAAGTATCAAAGTGTAAAGAAAGGAGACACATTTCCTAAATTGTATAAAGCTACAGAAAGACACCAAACATATCTCTCTCTATGTCTTTGCCAGCTTTCTTTGCCCTGACAGATAAGAGACTCGGGCTGCATGGACCCTAACACACTCCTAAGGACTGAATGAAATGCCTCAGTGCACTATGCTGCCTTTAAATGCCAACACATGTTTTTTTGATTTTCTGGAGTGAAAAGGATAGAGTGCCTTTGAGTAAACAGAGTATCCTATGTCTTTCTGAGAGATGTGTGTTTATCTCAATGCTGCCAATCGATGAATTCCAAACGGTTTATAATTTTTTAGACTCCTACAGGGCAATCAGACACTAAATTCTAAGGGATTTAGAAATGTCAACTGGTAATACAAACTAGTGGTGGCCCTGTGGCCGGAGATCAGGACCATAACTCAACATGTTTACAAATTATATCATCTGGTCTGCTGTGCCAGCAGTAAACATACCTACAATTAGAAAACAGAAAAGATTATAGGTTCTCCCTCTGTCTCTCTGTCTCTCTCTGTTTGTCTGTCTGTCTCTATCTCTGTGTCTCTCTGTGTCTCTCTGTGTCTCTGTCTCTGTCTGTCTGTCTGTCTGTCTCTCTCTCCAAGGCTCTGAACTATTATGACTTATGGATTTTTCAACACTTCTGAAACCACACAAAGGACTTCCCTGAAATCAATAGGCAATGAGGTTTTCAGACACAATACCGAATTGCTATAGACTTTTTAAGAGGGGAGTGAATGGTTTCTCTAAATGAATACCCTACGTTATTCCTGGCATATGTACACACGTCTGTGATCTTTAATGGGAGAGACTAAAAGTATTACATTCCTTCAGGTAACTTATAAATAAAATCGCTCTTTTCAGGGATATTCCTTTTTCCTTTTGTTCTTCCTTTTCATCTTTCCCTTCTCTCTCTTTTTTTAATCAGGTCTCCCCATTTGTGCTCAGGTGGCACCACTCCACACCTTCCTAAGCAAAGAATGGAGAGAAAGTGACCTCACCCGGTAATTCCTTTACCCTCTCCTCCCCTGGTGGTTTTATTCCCTCTGATGAACTTCATACTTATCTGGACTGAAAGTGATCTGGCAGCTGCCAGCAACCATACTGATAATCTTTATTAGGCTAGATATGGGCACCGTAAAACAAATACATACAGCTTTGGAACATGTAATAATATGGTCACTGGGCAGAGCTGGAAGAGATCCCTTTACTGGCCAGCATATATTCCTGGGAATCCTGGGGAGCAGCATGGAATAATGGGTATGTAATCACAGGGCTCTTCTTGGAATCTTGGCTTTGCTATTGACTAACTAAATGACTTTGAACCCAATCAGAAAATTGGACCAGATCAACCCTACAGGCCATTTCTAGTTCCAGATCCAGGAGAATAATGCCACTGTAATTATTTTGTAACATTTGTAAAGCATTTAAAAAAAAAACATTTTCCATGTGAAAACTGAGGCCTGAGAAGTTAAGTGACTTGGTCTTATCAAGCAACAAACATGATTTATAACCTACGCTGCTTTTCATACAATGACATGGAGACCAAACAGGCTGTGCAAATAATTCTAAACATAGACTACTGGAGTTAAATTCAGCATGCAGTAAGAATGCAGAGCCATTACCCTCTATTAAGATATGGCCTTAACCTGAGGCCTGTGAATTAATTTTTCTTTTAATTGTTCCTTTTTTGGTACACTGTATTTCAATATAATTAATTTTCTTTTTAGTCCTTATAATTCTTAATAAGTTTTAATTTATAATTATAATTTTACTTTATGTATTAAAAAAAATCTTGAGAAAGGGTTCTCAGACTTCACCAGGCTGCCACAGGGGTCCATCAAAAAAATGAACAAAAAAATTTAATAACCTACTGCTCTAGAACAGAAGTCAGTGCAGCAAGAGTCAGATTAATATATAACTGGGAAATATTTAACAGAAAAAATGAAAATAAATTAAAACATAGATACCATTATATTCTGAAACTAACTCAATAGAGGACGCATTGGGATTTTTATGTATGGATTAATGACCTTCATATTTATTTCAATTTGATACCACTGGACTAGAACCTTCCAACTAATAGACACTAAAAGCATACAATAGAAATATTGTGCGTTGACACAATGCTTTCCTCACATTAACCTTGGGAGGTAGATGGCATAGACTATATAATATTGATTTTTCAGATGAGGAAACTAAGGTTCACAATTTAAGTGTCAATTTGGTCCTTATGAGTCCAATCCAATTGAGTCTAATATTGGAAAGCATGAAAAATAAAATAAATAAAAAAGCCCCATGATCAAGAAGATTATGATCTAACAGGAGATATAATATATAAATATACGCATACATATACACACATATGTATATACACATAAAACATGTGCGTGTGTGTACATACATGCATGCATACACACATGATAATTGGAGAAGGAGGGAGACAGCAAAGACAACTGGATGGTTGAGGAAAAGGCCTCCCAGAGGACCTGGTAACAACTCATCCTTGAAGAAAACTAAGGCTTCTTAGTGGCAGAGGTGGAGAGGGAGGATTCCATGGATAAGGGAAACTCTCTGTGTAAAATCATGGTATTGGGAGATAGGGAAGAGACATTAGTTTGGCTGGAACCTGGAATGCACGAACAGAAGCAATGTGCAATAAATCTGGAAAGGCAGACTGAAGCCAGTCTGTTAAAGGGGGTTCATCCTCTCCTCTTACAGATGAGGAAACTGAGGCCTAGAGTGATTAAATGACATAGTAAATGGCTGAAGCGGGACTCAAACCTAGGTCTTCTCAACTCTAGGTTCAACATTCTATCCACTCACTCACCCTCCCAGGCTCTGCTCCATCTTAAATTATAACTCACCTTCACTGCATTTCATATGTAGCCTAGAGCATCATGATCTCTCAAACTATATTTACTGATATATTAGAAAATATATGAAAGATCTTTTTTTAAAGAAACTGTCACTTAAAAATAAAAATTAAGCCTATACAATAGAATATAATTGAAATGAAGCTCAGTACTTCTTGAATTCTATTGAAGCATAATAATTGTATTTAGTAAGTCCCTGAGAGATTAAGGGTGTGTAAAGCCAATCAATAGTAGATTCCTGAGACAATGCTACTGTGAACAGCTTCTAAGATTCGGACTACACAGTATAAGTGAACACTCTATTTATTCCATTACAAATCAAGATTCAGTACAATGTTTACAGTATCAACAATTCACAATATTATATACAATCTTCAGAACAAGGAGAGTCTCAATATTATATCGTATTACAGAAAGGAACAAGGAACAAGAGAAGAATCACCTGGTTTCCCTAAGGGGGAAACCAGCTTCACATTTAAAGATTCAATCAATCCAATTAAAGATTCAATCAATCAATTTACCTGGTTGCCCTAAGAGGGCAAGTTAAAGATCCAAACAATCAATTAACAAAAGGAATCATCTAGTTTCCCTAAGAGGGAGTTGATTCAATCAACAATTCACAATATACTGAACTTCCACTCATGGGACAACCATTAACTTTAGTTTCCAAATAAAGTTCTTAGAAAACCACACAAAGTTTCCACCCCTTGATTTCCAACAAACCTCAGTTTAGTCCAAGGGGAGGCCTTTTCTTCATTTTGACTCTGGGTAGTCTCTCTGATTCCCTGGATCCTCTTCCCTGGTCCCAGCTCCCTCCTGAGGCTGTCAAACAATCACCTAGAGTCAGGAGCAGAAAGCTGACAGGTTCTCCTCCAGTGCTCAGAGATGAACAGCTCCCAGG